>VMRM01000001.1:705971-770971 GCA_010277075.1 Poeciliopsis retropinna
CTGCCCGCCGGGTGTGTGCTGGCGGCGATGTGTGTGTTCAGCGCCGGCGGTGTGTGTGAGCTCTGGGTTCTGCCGCTCTGGATGGTGGAACCGGGTGAAGAACCGCCAGGCGACCGGTTCTCCAGCCAGTCCCTCGACTCCTTGGACGAGTTCTGGGAGGAAACGGAAAGAAAGTGAATTCATGTGTTTTGCAGCCTGACGATGATGATGGTGATGATGCATCAGGGCCCCGTCTCCATGGAGACGCATCGGCCTGAACGACGAAGTGATGAAGAGGAGGTGTTTACCTCTGGGGAGGCAGGAGGAGAAACGGAGCGCGGAGACAGAGACCTCTGGAAGAAACACAGGAGAGAAACAGATTCAACAAAACTAACTGACTGAGAAACAGAAAAACCTATCAACTGTAAACCCTGGAACCACTAGAGGTCAGTGAAGGTCAGTAGAGGTCAGTGAAGGTCAACAGAGGTCAGTAGAGGTCGTGACCTCCAGAGGGCTGTAGCTGTAGTGCGGTTGGTAGATCATCAGGTCGGGTCTCTCGATGTCCAGGATGGCTTTGTCTCTGGGCAGCGCCGCCAGGTCCTTGTAGCCGATGACGCCGTCCTCCACTCGGGCCTGCAGAGACACGTGGGGTCAGAGGTCAGAGACGCCCCAGGTCACGTCAAGGTCGGCTGAAGGATGTTCCTCTGAGTCTCACCACGATGGCAGCGGCCGGCGATCCGGGAACGCCGGACCCTCTGAGCGACAAGACGCTGCCGGGAGACGTCTGCGCCGGCTGCTGCTCCGCACACAGAGGGACAGGAAGAGGTCAGAAGGTCGGCTCGAGGTCACCAGACACCTCCCACTGAAAACACTCACCTTGGGCATCATCATGCCTGCTGATTGGTCAGTTCCTGAGGAGACACAGGCAGACAGCCAATTAGACCGGAGGTTCTGGTTCGGACGGTGTCAGGTTTACAGGATCGGATCGTAAACCTCTGGATTTTGTCTCTGGTCAGATTATTTGTTTGGACTGGATCAGAACTCCCAGCATGCCCGGCTGCAGCTGCAGCGCCCGGCCGCGGCGCCTCTTTGTGCCACGAGTCCGACAGACACAAAGGGACGGTTCCAGAAGGCCCGGCTGTGGGCGGGAAGCGGCATTCAGAACCGCCGGGTGTTTTTACCTCACAGAGAAAAGGCGGATCATCTCTGCATCAGGAGCTTCTGTGTTCTGTTTTCTGGGCCGATCAGCACCTGGAAACAGGAAACTGGACTCAAACTGAACTCATCCAGTGCAGCAAACAACAGAAACAACAAACGACGCTTCAAAATGAGTTAAAGACCTTAAAATTACTGAATAAACTCTGCAAACACAAAGTTTAATGGTTTCTCTGGAGTTCAGCTGGGAGACAAACTGGGAGCTGGAGGACATCGTCAGCAGGGGGCGCTGCAGACTCCCACGTCTGAGCCACATAGATCTAGAGGCTGCAGAAAACCACCTAGAGCGGCTGAGATTCTACATGGTGACTTTCTATGAGTTCAGACCAGCAGAGCGCATCTAGAAATAAAAATCTGCTCCAGCTCTGAGTGATCAAATGTTTTTAATCTGCATCGTTTTCCATTAAATTCGATGTTTGATACGTTTTGGGTTCAGTTCATTCAAGACTAATAAATATTCAGTTTTTACTTTATTCAACTAAATATTTTAAATGAAATGAAACATTTTTATTTGTTTTTCAGTTAAAATGATATTTTATCTGGATTGTTTTCAGGTTTTGCTGATCAGGAGGTTTTAGATGAAACTGCAGTTTGTTCAGGCTGGTTTTAAATTCGTTAACATTCAGAATCAGAACCGATGCTGATCATCCATCAGAATCAGTCGGCTGTTCAGACTCTGGTCTGAATAATTGATACCTTAATGGTTTGCTGACGGCCAGACTGGGAGCTCTGGGAGTTGTGGTCACTTTCTGAAACCTTCATTCATGAAACTAAAGTCATTTATCATCATCAGGAGCAAATTTCTCAGATTACAAAAACCTCCAATACGCCGATCAGACATTTTGTTTCTGAGGTTTTGTGGCTTCAACTGATTTTAAATCTTAAATCTAAAAACTTAAAGACAGACGTGAAACTTTATTCAACTGAACGTTTATGAAACAGCCAAGTAAATTAGCGATTCAGTATCCATCCGGAAAACTGAAAGCTAAGTGTGCTAAAGTGAAAATTTAAAAATTAGCTCTGTTATTAGCATATTAGCAGAAGCTTGTCCAATCTGATAGCTGTTAGTGGCAGGAAGAAGGAAAAGCTGGAGGAAACTCATGATCACAGCGAGAAGCTTCATGCCGCAAGGTGGCCACGCTAACAGCTAACCGCTAACTGCTAACATCCAACCACTAACAGCTAACTGCTAACATCCAACCACTAACAGCTAACCGCTAAAAGCTAACCACTACCTGCTAGCCGCTAACCGCTAACTGCTGCGCCACTCTGCTTCTTCTTACATTATTAATCAGGTTTGATTTTCATCAATAAATTCTCTACAGATGATAAATTATTTCTTTCTATCATCCTAAAACCTGTGGATCTACAGACTCCTGACCTTTGACCCTGATCCACCTGAAACTGAATCAGAATCAGAATTAGGAAAAGATCATTTTCAGCTCAGAAATGATCATTAATCAGCCGCTGATTAATTTCTACAAAGAGAACAGAGAGAAGCAGTCAGAGAGTCTGGAGCAGAAAGTAAAACTGTCATCACCCAGAGGTCAACCAGAGGTCAACCAGGGGTCAAATTTACTGTTTGAAACTTTAAAAATGAACTAGCAGCTCATTCTGCTCTCTCTCACTAATCAGCTGCTTCTTCACCTCTGACCCCGGCCTGCAGACAGGAAGTGATGCGTTCAGAGGAGGAAAAGGCGCCGCTCCGTCTCCAGAGGGCGACCCGCTCTAGCCTGCCGGGTTCTGGTGATCGGATCGGTTCTGATCCATGAATGCAGATCTCCTGTTCTCTGTGCGTCTATTTCAGGAAACAGCTTGATTTCCAGGAACCGGACTGTGTTGCTAGGCAACAAGCCAAAGATGAAACGGACACCAGAACTTCCCTCCCGGTTCTGCTGAGTGGGAAGCTGCCGATCTGTCGGGTCCGCCGGGAACGCTGGGAGATGTCTGCCCGTTGCTAGGTTACCTCCCCGCGCCGTCCAATCAGCCGGCAGGACGAGGGCGACGCTGCCAGCGCCGGACCACCCTGAAGGGGTCAGAGAGGCAGCGGGCCAGCCCCGCCCGCCTGCCACGCCCCGACGATTAAACCAAACACCCCATCAGTCTGAAACTCCTGACTGCCAGTGAATGTTTATTTTTTCTTCCTTTATGTTTCATAAAACCAGATGAAGTTTCAGGTTTCAGCTCCTGTTTCCTGAATCAGCTCAGAGTTTACAGCCTGTTTGTCTCAGCAGCTCCATAAATCAGCATCGCCGTGGCGGTCCTTAGTGCCGGTCACTGAGCACTGCTGGTTTCTTCAGTTTGTCTTTGTCCCTACCAAATAAACTGAAATAAAAATAAAATAATAAGCTGGTGCTGCGTTCAGGGACTGCTAGGCATCTTCTTCTTTCAAAGAAGATTTGGCTGCACTAAGATTAAAAGACAAAATGGCCAATAAATATTTGACTTGTTCACTAAACTGTTGAGACTTTCACTTTTATACTGATTTAAATGTATTAATTAGAAAATGATTTTGAATCATTTTCTCTCTGGATTTCATGATTTTCGATTCACATTAGAATCTCATTCAGTACGGTTCAGAATCGATCAGTTTAAAAACAATAACAAAGCATGAAGCTGTCAGCCTCCATTTTGTATCAACGTTGCCATGGAGACGGTACTGGAAAGTAGGGCTGAGCAGAAATCACCACAAACAGAGAAAAAACGACAAAATAAAAGAAAGAAACTAAACATCTGGACATTTTTCAGCCCATTAGGACTTTGGGATGCAGCTGGTGGGCGGAGCCACGCACCCGGTGGGCGGAGCCACGTCATTCCCAGCTCTGGGCTATGATTGGTCAGGAGTTTGTTTCTGTGTTTTATGCTGAAATGTTGATATTTCTCTTTAAATCGTTTGTTTCCAGGATCCGGTTTGTCCCGATGACGGCGGATAAACGGCTTTTCTGTGACGTTGAGCTGTTTTCCTACTGTTAGCTCATTTAGCAGCATTGATTGGCAGCGCTAAGACCCGCCTCCTGGCAGGAATAATCCTGGATAATCATTTTAAAAATCAAATCAAACCCAATAAACGACTCTGAGTATCAGAAGAACCTCTGCTGGTTCTGGTCGGACCGGGTCCATCTCTGAGCAGGAATCCCATCCGGATGGTTTAGGAATCTGAATCAATCAGGATCCCAGAATCCGGCTGAATCCAGTGGATCCCAAATTTATTTAACGGTTTTAACAGCAGGATGAAGAACTGCAGCTCCTCTTCCTCATCCTCCTGCTGCAGTTTGCTGCAGTCTCATGCTGAACATGTGGAAGTGGGTCACAGACTGAAATCTGCTGAGTCAGTTTGCCGAGTCATGATGCAGCAGAGCTGGAAGAAAAAACATTTTTTCTATCTGCTGATGGTTTCTCCTCCTCATCAGTGGAAATATTCCTGAAGTTTAGAAATCCAGTTCAGATGAACCTCAGCTTCTGCATAGCAACAGCTGCTGGTTGCTATGCAGACATTTTGTTATTATTGGATGCATTCAGGTTCACATCTGGTTTCTGGAAAAACGACACTTCAGTGAGGAATTCATTCTGAAGCAACAGGAGGATCCTGTCTGACACCCAGGAAGGTCAGTAAACGCACCACAAAGAGACCTGAACCTTTCTGTCATGAGATAGAGTCTGGATTATACAGGGAACCTGAAGGCATCACCAGCTGTTCCCACCCAGTTTTAGCTTCCCATCATGGTGCATTCACTGAACCTCAGAAAGCAGAAAGCGTACTCTGTTTCTGTGCTGTCAAATCAATACTATAATTGTCTCTTTCTGATGTCCAATTTGTTCCTGAAAGCACCACAGGTTCTCCATTAGTTTATAATTTTATGTCATTTCAATGTAATTATACTTTTTCTGTAGGTGTTTGAAAGCATCATGCTACAGATTTTTATGTTTCAAAATTTTTATTTGGAGGTAAAAATCAAATCTGACGCTTCAATGTTTTGGATCTGCAAACATCGGCTTCCATGTTTTATGATACTTGGATAATTTTAATTTCTTTAATGAATGTAAAATCTTAATGTTAATAAACACTGAATGATGAAACGAACAAAGTTCAGCTTCAGCCTGAAGTTTTTGTTTTCTGGGAATTTATGAAATCACAAGAACTCAGCGACAGCCTGCTGTGTGTGTGTGTGTGTGTGTGTGTGTGTGTGTGTGTGTGTGTGTGTGGGGGTGTGTGTGTGTGTGTGTGTGTGTGTGTGTGTGTGTCCTGTCTCTTATCTCAGCCCACAGCTGAAGCGACCACGCCCAGCCTCTCTGTATCGGCCGCTCTCATTGGTCGACGCAGACGTCAGCGTCTTCCAGCCTTTGGTTCTGATTGACAGGAAGTCAGAGTTTTGTTGTTGTTTTTCAGGAAGTCAGAGTTTTGTTGTTGTTTTTCAGGAAGTCAGAGTTTTGTTGTTGTTTTTCTTTCCTTTTCTCCTCATTTTTACATTAAAACATAAAAGTTGTAGAAAAAAATGTTTTTTTTCTGGTTTTCTGAAACATTTGAGTTTTTCCACTGAAATGATGATGAAGTTTAATCAAACTGGCTTCCTTTTCGCTGTCCGGCTGTTGATTGGCCCGGTTGCCATGGCAACAGCAGCTGGATCAAGCAGGATTTGAGTCAGACCGAGACAACCCGTCAGATCAGATCCTGCTTTTCAATCCCGTCTTCGGTTCCATCTCAACAGTTTTTTCTTTCGTCCATATTCTGTCATTTCTCCTCGCTCTTCCTGTCTTCCTCTCACATGCTTCCTAAATCTGCCTCCTGCTCCTTCCTGTTTCATTCCTCAGACCTTCCTGTTTTCCTTTCAAACCGTTTCCTCTCTAACTTCCTCCTTTCTTCTCCTCGCTCCCTGCTTCCTCTCTACAATTCCTCGTATCTCTGGTTTCCTGACGGACCTGAAGGTGTCTATCGGCTCAGCTTAACATTCCTGGAGCAGAGCCGGACCCTGCTGGGCCTCACCGGGCCCCCGCAGCCCCCCGCAGCCCCCCGCTGCGCTCTCAGATAAGAGCCCAGGCCGCTGCAGCAACACGTCGGTTATTTCTGGAGTTTTATCTGATCTGGTCAAAAACAAGTCCCAGAACCGGAAGCACAAGCAGCTGAAGCTGCATTTATATCAACCTTTGACCTCCAGACGAACCGAATCTGAACATTTCTGCTGAAAAACAAAAAGTTTCAAGACATTTTAAAGGTTCAAAGACTCTGAGTTTGGCTTTTTAAAAACAGCAGCAGGAGGAGAAACTGCAGTCAGAATCAAATCTTTATAATTCAAAGGTCTTTCTGAAGAAATGCTTGATTTTGTGAAAATCAATCAAACATCAGATAAATATTTACAGTGTAGATTAAGCATTAATGTAGAGAAACGAATCATCAGAAAATAAAAGAAAAGAGAAACAATCTGGATGGATGGATGGATGGATGATGGTTGGATGATGGATGGATGGATGACGGATGGATGATGGATAGATGGATGATGGATGGATGGATGGATGATGGATGGATTATGGACGGTTGATGGATGATGGATGGATGATGGATGGATGGATGGATGATGGATGGATGATGGATGGATGATGGTTGCATGATGGATGGATGATGGTTGGATGATGGATGGATGATGGCTGGATGATGGACGGATGATGGATGATGGATGGATGATGGATGGATGGATGATGGATGGATGGATGATGGATAGATGGATGATGGACGGATGGATGGATGGATGATGGATGGATGATGGATGATGGATGGATGGATGGATGATGGACGGATGATGGATGATGGACGGATGGATGATGGATGGATGATGGATGATGGATGGATGATGGTTGCATGATGGATGGATGATGGTTGCATGATGGATGGATGATGGTTGGATGATGGACGGATGATGGATGATGGATGGATGGATGGATGATGGATGATGGATGGATGATGGTTGGATGATGGACGGATGATGGATGATGGATGGATGATGGATGGATGATGGTTGGATGATGGATGGATGATGGATGGATGATGGTTGGATGATGGATGGATGATGGATGGATGATGGACGGATGATGGATGGATGATGGATGGATGATGGATGGATGATGGACGGATGATGGATGATGGACGGATGATGGATGATGGATGGATGATGGATGGATGGATGGATGATGGATGGATGATGGATGATGGACGGATGGATGGATGGATGATGGATGGATGATGGATGATGGATGGATGATGGTTGCATGATGGATGGATGATGGTTGCATGATGGATGGATGATGGTTGGATGATGGACGGATGATGGATGATGGATGGATGATGGTTGGATGATGGATGGATGATGGATGGATGATGGTTGGATGATGGATGGATGATGGATGGATGATGGACGGATGATGGATGGATGGTGGATGGATGATGGTTGGATGATGGATGGATGATGGATGGATGATGGTTGGATGATGGATGGATGATGGTTGGATGATGGTTGGATGATGGTTGGATGATGGTTGGATGATGGATGGATGATGGTTGGATGATGGTTGGATGATGGTTGGATGTTATATTCTGGATTTTGTTCTGATTTCTTCAGAATAATTGTGAAACATCACAGATTGTAACATTTGATCCCTGATCAATAATCAAAGTGATCATTGATCGTCTGGCTGATCGGCTTCCTGCTGCGGCCCGACGGACCGGAGCAGAACCAGGTTCTGTTTGTGTAATCCGGGAGAAGATGACTCATGTTTCCAGAAATAGAGGAGCCTAAAGAGGCGTTCAGGGGCCGTCCGAACTCAGAACCACTCAGCCAGAATCAAACGGGCCCAGGCTGAGGTGGGAGGTGAACCGGGCCGTCCCAACAGAACCGGATCCAGACTGAGATTAAACATTTAAATGAAACCCAAACAGCCGGCGTGAGACCAGCAATCAGGGTGTCTGGTTGCCGTGGTAACCACCAATCGGTTTGGACCCAGACACAAACTGTTTACTGGAGTTTCAGCCGATGAAACGATTCAGGAAGAGAAACTGAAAAACTGGACCTGGAGCAGAAACATCTGATTCTGTTTTACAGTGCAGAGATCCGATCACACTGTAAATAAAAGTCACTTCTAAGAAACGTTTCAGTGACACAGCAGTTTGTGAAAAATGTTTTATTAGTGAAATTATCAACCAGTGAAACTTTTCCATCAATATGAATAAAATATTGACCTAAAATAACATTTAGTTATGAAACGCTGTTTATAAGTTTATTTAATTTAAATGTGATCAGATTTCCAATAGAAAATAGAAAAGAATGTTTTGTGTTTTTGCAGGTCAGCCGTCCCAGCCGGTTCAGCTAAAGGTCAGAGGTCAGAGCAGGAAGCTCAGAGGAATGATGTCCATCTCTTCTGCAGGCCTCAGCCGGCAGGTTAAAGGTTAAAGGTCAGGACAGGGTTAAAGACCCAGTGTGAGTCCAAACTAGGTCACCAGCAGAACCATGAGCCCAAACAAGCAGCTGGAAGGGTCTAGTCAAAGCCTGGCCCGTTGATGAATAAATTAATGAATCTTTCCTTCATGGGATGAGATAAATGTCTGCTCCGTTGCTACGGTAACCAGATGAGGGTTCTGACCAGGAGAGTCTGGGCCCAGAACCAGAACATCAGAGGTTTCCTCTGCAGCAGCCGGCGCCGCGTTTCCCCTCAGAGGCTTTGATGCTGCAGCCGCCTCCGCTTCCTCTGTTTGGACTGAGCCAGAACCGGCCAGAACCGGCCCAGTTCTACAGAACCACACAGAATCACCCCGGCCCAGGTTCTGGGTTCTGATGGACCTCCTGAGCTTCATTTCTGGATGTTTCCCATTAAACTGCAGAGTTCAATGGGAAACTGGGCTGGCGGTCGGCGCCGAGGCGTCCGCCATGTTTTTATTATAAAAGATGTTAATTAGACAGAAAATGTAAAAATATTACTGAGCTATTTATGTTACAGGAAAACCCGGCCAGAGAAACGATATTTAAACCCACAGCTAGTCTTAAAACAACAAATTAAAAATACAATATTGAATATTGATTATTTGCATTGTTGTTTAATCCAAACTAAGTCAGCGGCTCCTTCGGGCCCCCAGGGCCTCAGGAACCATAAATGCTGATATTTTAACACAGAAACATAAATGTAACATTTATTTACTGAGGTGATCATGCTGCTAAATTTGATTTAAGGTTTTCAGCATAAATTAAAATATTTTAAGTAGTTTAACATTTAAATGTAAGATTTTAAGGAGCTGGCAAGTTTACTTTGTAAAAGTTCAAAGAACAATATTCATAGTTAGATTGTTTTGTTACCATAGCAACAATCGGATGCTGTGTTTGTTCACAAATACAAACTAATGAACTGTAATTATAACTGATAGTTTTTATGTTGGCCAGTTAATCTCCTTTAATCTCCCAGATTAAATCTATATATGCTAGCGGTTCTGATGGTTTAGCAGCAAGAGGGGCCCCTCGGTCAGATTCTGCCCCAGGCCTCATGCAGCCTTGGACCGGCCCTGCAGGACGAGTTAAATCTGCTGCACTGCAGGATGAGCAACAAACACAGATTTAATTTAATCCTGTTAATGTGGCTTTAGCAGCTCTAACATTTCTGCCTGTTGAGTTTTTAACAGAAACTGTTTTGGTTGCTGCAGTTTATGGGACGAGTTTCTCTGATCTCTGCGCTCATTAACTCTGTCTGACTAGAGAAATAATACTGAAAATAATAAATCATATCAAACCAGCGCGAAGCTCCTCACCAGCTGAACCTGCATGAGGTTAGCGCTGCTTCGTTAACCGCTAACCGGGACCACAGACATGAAGTTTATCAGCGCAGACAGCGCCACACGCTGGGCAGCTATTGACATGGAAAAGCCGCACAAAATTCTTTGTCCACAAATATAAATCATTCTCAGCTCCTCCGAGAGAAAGACTACAAGTTATTCCTGCGGTTCACATAGAGCTGCACCACCAGAGCTAATGCAGTAGCTTTAAACTCTGACCTTGATCAAAAACTCTGGAAAGAAACATGATTTCTCACAGGGGGTTGATGTAAATATCCAGACAGGTCAGCCTGTGTCCAGTTTTCCTGAAAGGAGGCGCGCGAGATCCACGTTTAGGGAAACTTAAGACATGCAGCTGCTGCCAGCGCTGTGATTGGTCCGGCTTTTAATGCATAAACTATAAACATATTTTGGGAATGAATCTGCTCCGTCAGTGAAACGCTCAGAGCAACAGAGACGCCTGATATCAGGCTAAAAAAGAATAATTTTTAAAAATATAGCGTATTTTCTATTGCTGAGCGGCTGAAGCATTTCGGCCGCCAGGCCAAAAATACACTGGAGGAAGTTTCAGTCAGAAACACAGAAATAATTATTTATCTTGTTAGGAGAGAAAACTGCTGACATGTTAGAGTCACATTTTATTAGTTATCAAGTATTTAAAATAACTAAGTATTAAGCTTCAGAATAAATATTTATCTCCCATGAAGAAGTTAATTAACTAAATATTTAATTTAAACTGTTTAGTTTTCTAATATTTAGTTTGAAGTCGTGACATTTATAAACTCCATGTTTTGTTTTTGGCTAAATAAGCTAAATCATGTCTGACTGTAGCACCTGGTCCAGTCTGACCGGTCCAACGGAACCGGGTCCGGAAGGTTCTGAGGACAAACTTACACTCGGTTCTGATCCAGATCCAGATCTGTCAGTACCAGGACCGGGTCCAGTTTTCACCAGCAGCGGTTCCGTTAAGATCCAGAAACCATTTAGAACCAGAACCGTGAACCCAGTTCGGGCGCTGCTGGTTCTGACCCAGAACCTGTCCGCGTACCGAACCTCACCGTGACACCCAGCAGCCCGACAGAACCAGCCCCGCTGTTTCCATGGTAACCCAACATCATTTTACCCAGAACCGTCCAGAACCGCCGGGCTGCAGAAAGTACCGAAACTCCAGTTTGAGTTTTAATATTTCTGAACATGGAAACAGAAACTTTCCTAATAACTTCTGAATTATGACAATTAATCTGAATAAAAAGCAAAAACCTGACATTTTCAGGAGGATCAAAGCAGAAACAACTGAGGAACAGAAGTGAAGCATTAATGACGTCATGTTTCTCCAGGAAGCGGTTCGGTCAGCGGAACCGCTTTACCAGAAGCTCTGGGATCCAACAGCGGACCGCAGAGCCGCGGCTCCCCGCCGGAGCTCCTCCCGGAGCCGCAGACAGCGGGGATGCTGGAGGAGGAGGAGGAGGATGAAGAGCTGTTACATAAATCCATCCTCCCTGTGTTAATCCTCCGGCTCACTTCTAGCAGCTCCTTACATAATTTCACATCATCAGAACATCGGAGCCCCGCAGCCTGGCGGAGAGCCGCCAGCAGCGGGAGGAGGCAGCCGCTCTGCCCGCCGCGGAGCCCCGCAGCCCGGCGGCCAGCGAAGGCTGACCGGCCGGAGGGCGACCTGAGCCGGGGAGGGACGGAGGCTTTCCCTGCTGCGGCTGCGGCTGAACGCTGCAGATAAACACAGGCTGCGGCCCCCACACACACACACACACGCACACAGCGGTGACCTCAGCAGAGGATCATTCCCGCAGATCCCGCAGGGCGGAAGGAGCCTCACCTGTTCGCGTCCCGCTGGGCAGAACCATCCAGAGGCTCCGGTTCCGACCGATGACTCCGCTGCTACTGTTCACTCCCACATATACAGCACGGCCAGGCGCGCGCACGATGGCAGCACGCCCCCGCGCCCCCTCCCCCCTCTTCCGGACCTGCCCACTGGGGGGGAGTGGGGGGGGGGGGCATAAATAATAATACAATATGATCCGATTCCTCCAGGTTTCAGAACCGACCCGGTTGGATCTCAGGAGCCTCGGGCTTTCAGAGCCATCAGTCTGAGCTGCTGCAGACCTATGAAGGACCAGAACCAGAACCAGACCAGAACCAGAACCTGGACCTGGTGACCGGTTCCTTTACAACTTTGTTGTTTAACTTTTTAACTTAAAGTTTATATTTAAAGCAAATTAGAGATAAAACTCATAGAAATGTTTGTTTTTCTCTTATTTCTTAAAATCATTATTTTTAATCATCTATGATATAAAATCTATATTTTATCCCAAAGATCCTGAACTAACGGGCTGCACAGTGGTGCAGCTGGCAGCACTGTTGCCTTGCAGCAAGAAGGTTCTGGGTTCGATTCCCGGCCCTGGGTGTTTCTGCACGGAGGTTGCATGTTCTCCCTGTGCATGGTGGGTTCTGTCCGGGTTCTCCGGCTTCCTCCCACAGTCCAGAAACATGACTGTCAGGTTCATTGGTCTTTCCAAATTCTCCCTCGGTGTGTGTGTGTGTGTGTGTGTGTGTGTGTGTGTGTGTGTGTGGTTGTTTGTTCTGTCCCTCTCTGTGTTGCCCTGCGACAGACTGGTGACCTGTCCAGGTGACCCCTGGCCTCTCACCCAGAACGCAGCTGGAGAGGCAGCAGCTCCTCCAGACCCCATCAGGGACCAGGGTGAAAGAAAATGGATGGATGGATCCTGAACCATCATCTGAATTATTAAACTAACATTTTACAAACTAATGACCAAAATAATAAACTCTGGTAGTTTTCTAGTTCTGTATTTCCTATTTGGGCCAGCAGAACCGGGTCGGTGGTTCGGTCAGGGCTTCCAGGTGACCACCTTGATGGCGGTCTGCGCCGCGCGCCGCACGTCCTCGTCCTGCTCTTTGCTCCTCTGCTCCAGCAGGGGGAGCTCTGAGCTCAGGATGACGCGGCCCTCCGGGGCCTCGGACAGCGCCGTCAGGGCCCTCAGGCAGTAGATGACCAGAGTCTTCCTCCTCTTCTTCTGCTCCTCATCCTCCTCCTCAGACAGCAGCTGGAGCAGCACGGGGATGACGTTGAGCTCCAGACAGAGGTATTTACCTGGAAGGGGGCGGAGCTTGAGTCAGACTGACAGGTGAAGCTGAGAGAAACTTCTGGATCCTCAACATAGAAAACTCAGTGAAGGAAAAACTCTAATTACTTTATATCTGCTGAAGCTATTAATATTCATCAGATTATTAATAGCTTCTTAATGCTTATTAATTAACTCAAACAGGAAGTGGACCTGAACACAACAGGAAGTGGACCTGAACACAACAGGAAGTGAAACTGAACTCAAACAGGAAGTGGACCTAAACTCAACAGGAAGTGGACCTGAACTCAACAGGAAGTGGACCTGAACACAACAGGAAGTGAACCTAAACTCAAACAGGAAGTGGACCTGAACTCAAACAGGAAGTGGACCTGAACACAACAGGAAGTGGACCTAAACACAACAGGAAGTGGACCTGAACACAACAGGAAGTGGACCTGAACACAACAGGAAGTGGACCTGAACACAACAGGAAGTGAACCTGAACACAACAGGAAGTGAACCTGAACTCAACAGGAAGTGAATTTGAACTCAAACAGGAAGTGGACCTGAACTCAACAGGAAGTGGACCTGAACTCAACAGGAAGTGAACCTGAACACAACAGGAAGTGGACCTGAACACAACAGGAAGTGGACCTGAACACAACAGGAAGTGAACCTGAACACAACAGGAAGTGAACCTGAACTCAACAGGAAGTGAATTTGAACTCAAACAGGAAGTGGACCTGAACTCAACAGGAAGTGGACCTGAACTCAACAGGAAGTGAACGTGAACACAACAGGAAATGAACCTGAACTCAAACAGGAAGTGGACCTGAACTCAACAGGAAGTGGACCTAAACACAACAGGAAGTGGACCTGAACACAACAGGAAGTGAACCTGAACTCAACAAGAAGTGAACCTGAACTCAACAGGAAGTGAACCTGAACTCAAACAGGAAGTGGACCTGAACACAACAGGAAGTGGACCTGAACACAACAGGAAGTGAACCTGAACTCAAACAGGAAGTGGACCTGAACTCAACAGGAAGTGGACCTGAACTCAACAGGAAGTGAACCTGAACACAACAGGAAATGAACCTGAACTCAAACAGGAAGTGGACCTGAACTCAAACAGGAAGTGGACCTGAACTCAACAGGAAGTGGACCTGAACTCAAACAGGAAGTGGACCTGAACACAACAGGAAGTGGACCTAAACACAACAGGAAGTGGACCTGAACACAACAGGAAGTGAACCTGAACTCAACAAGAAGTAAACCTGAACACAACAGGAAATGAACCTGAACTCAAACAGGAAGTGGACCTGAACTCAAACAGGAAGTGGACCTGAACTCAACAGGAAGTGGACCTGAACTCAAACAGGAAGTGGACCTGAACACAACAGGAAGTGAACCTGAACTCAACAGGAAGTGAACCTGAACTCAAACAAGAAATGGACCTGAACACAACAGGAAGTGGACCTGAACTCAACAGGAAGTGGACCTGAACTCAACAGGAAGTGAACCTGAACTCAACAGGAAGTGGACCTGAACTCAACAGGAAGTGAACCTGAACTCAACAGGAAGTGGACCTAAAGTGAACAGGAAGTGGAACTGAACACAACAGGAAGTGAACCTAAACTCAAACAGGAAGTGGACCTGAACTCAACAGGAAGTGGACCTGAACTCAAACAGGAAGTGGACCTGAACTCAACAGGAAGTGAACCTGAACTCAACAGGAAGTGGTCCTGAACACAACAGGAAGTTGACCTGAACACAACAGGAAGTGAACCTGAACTCAAACAAGAAGTGGACCTGAACTCAACAGGAAGTGGACCTGAACTCAACAGGAAGTGAACCTGAACACAACAGGAAATGAACCTGAACTCAAACAGGAAGTGGACCTGAACTCAAACAGGAAATGGACCTGAACTCAACAGGAAGTGGACCTGAACTCAACAGGAAGTGAACCTGAACACAACAGGAAATGAACCTGAACTCAAACAGGAAGTGGACCTGAACTCAAACAGGAAATGGACCTGAACTCAACAGGAAGTGGACCTGAACACAACAGGAAGTGAACCTAAACTCAAACAGGAAGTGGACCTGAACTCAAACAGGAAGTGGACCTGAACTCAACAGGAAGTGGACCTGAACTCAACAGGAAGTGAACCTGGGCGGATGATGACGGTGTTCATGATGACTCCAGCGGCGTTGATCTGAACGTCGAGGTTCCTGTCATTCAGCAGAGGCAGAAGAGTGGAGAGGATTCCATGATCGCAGACCTGCTGCTTCCCTTCTCCAGGAATGCTGGGCGAGACCGTCACACACACGTTATCGAACACACACATTAACACACACATTAACACACGTTAACCCCTCCGCCTATTGCACCCGTTCTCCAGCCGGACCTGAGCGCCATCAGGGCGGCCGCCGCCTCCCTGCGGATGCCTGTGGAAGTGTGTGTGAGCGTCTGGCCCAGGATGGCGACGCCGTCAGTGGCCAGAGCCGGCAGAGGGTCCAGCCTGGAGCAGAAGGCCAAGGTGGAGAGGAGCAGCTCCTGCTCCTCCTCCTGGTTCTCCCGCCGCACCTCCTCCAACTGACACAGCCTCAGCATCAGCTTGGGGACCAGAGAGAGCAGAGCCTGAGCGCCTGCAGGGGACAGACAGACAGGAGGACAGATGTTCTCAGTGAGGGTTAGGGTTAGCAGCAGGTGCAGCAGCAGGTGCAGCAGGGTTGGTGCTGCGGTCTTGGTGCTGCAGCGTCGGTTTACCTGCAGGCAGCTGAGCCAGGCCGTTCAGCACCCAGTGGGTGTTCGTCCTGCAGGAGCCCGACGGGTCGTGCATCAGGTCGGAGAGCGGAGGGAGGAGAGAGGAGTCCAGCAGAGCCGACCTGAGGAACAAACGGCTCAATCATACGGAGGACGGAGGCGCCCTCTGCTGGCCAACCCAGTTACAGCAACAACAAACCTCTGAAACGTTTCTGCTTCACTTCAAACTGCTCATCCTGGGAAGCTGTCACATTTATTTATTTATGTTTGTTTGTTTGTTTGTTTAAATCCTCTCATCATCAGTGAGAATCACATTTTTACTGTAAAGCTTATAAACTGAAGTAGTTTTGGGAGAAACTAAAACGTATTTTGTTTCAGTTTGCTTTGATTTAAGATTCAAATTATTTTTAAAAATGTGAAAAAAAAAAAATCTTGTTATTTTTGTTTGTTTTAATATTTTTTCAGACTTTTTGGAGATGTTATTTTTTTAATGTTTTAAAAATAATTCATAAGATAATTGAAAATCAATAAAATCTGAAAAAAGAAAATTCAGAAGTTCTAAATGTTTTTGTTCAAAGTTTCATTTTTTAAATGTAAACTTTTATTCTCTCCATGTCAAAATGTTGAAACAGTTTTCATAACCCAGTGAATTATTTCACTGAACAAACAACAAACATTTACAGATAAATAAAAAACATTTTCACAGTTTCTTGATCATCATTTCATCCCAGAAACAGAAAACTTCTCAAACTTTAATTCTGTTATTAAATAAGTTATTAAGGAAGTTTTATGTTTGGGGTTTTGTACTTTTGTTCCATTTTCCTCTTGATTTTGTTCATAACTTTAGATCTTTTCATGTTTCCTCTCCAGGCCTTGCGGCTGTTCCTGCGGGACCTTTGACCTCTGACCCCTACCTGCCGATGCTGTGGTTGGTCACCAGGTGCAGCAGCTCGCAGGTTTTGCTCCTGACTGCAGCATCCTCGTCCTGCAGCAGAACCTGTAGCTGCTTCAAGAAACCTGCAGCACAGGACAAACAGGCCAGACCGTGAACGCACCATCCTGCTGCAGCCCCGGTTCCGGTTCGGCCCGCTCACCTCCGTTCACGGTCTGGTACAGCCGCTCCGGCTCGTGGACCAGGTCGCAGAGTGACGTCAGAGCGCGCACCTTGTGGGCGGGGTCTTGGATCTGCAGCTGCTCGAACAGCTGCGGGACGGCGCGGCGGCCGAACGCCACCGGGGCCCGGTTCGGGTCCGTCACTGCTGTGGTCATCGGAACCGCGTTTCCTTACTTCAAGTCCTCCGGTTGGACTGACGCCGCTGTTGCCTAGTAACAGCGGGTAAACATTGCTGCTGCGTTCAGGGACCGCAGGGAAAACCCGTCAGTTCGGCTCTGATGGTCACTGGATCAGTGGATTATTGACTTATAGATTACTGATCAGGTCTGGTGTCAGATCTTTAGTTTTATGTGTGACTCTGAGGCGCCACCTGCTGGTGAAAATATCAGAGTTAAAAAACGACAAAGAGCAAAACTTTGAAATGTTTCAGAAATCAGAATTAAAATCATCATTAATTTCTTAAAACAATAAAACTAGTCCTGTCCGTCATCCATCAGTTCTGTTTTATAATTTTAGTGATTTCTAATGTCTTGTTGATCAAAATGAATTATAAAATGTAACTCTAAATAATTTGAATTAATGAGTTAAAATTACATTTATTTTCTCTTTGGGATCAATAAAATATCTTGAGTTGAACTGAACTATTCCAGTTTATCCCCTCTAAAATTAATAATCCTCCTTTTAATCACGCACACACACACCCGCACAGACACCACCCGCACACACACACACACACACCCGCACACACACACACACACACCCGCACACACACACACCCACGCACACGCACACACACACACACACGCACACACACACACCCCCGCACACACACACACACACCCACACACGCACACGCACACACACACCACCCGCACAACACACACCCGCACACACACACACACCCCAGCACACACACACACACACACACCCCCACACACGCACACGCACACACACACACGCACACAACACCCCCCACACACACACACACCCGCACACCCCCACCCCCACACACGCACACGCACACACACACACACCCCCCCCCACCACACACACACACACGCACGCACACACACACGCGCACGCACACACACAAACGCACACACACACACGCACACACACACACGCACACACACACACACACACTCTGTTGCAGACTCAGATCAGATCAGAAGCTGCCGGTTGGTTCTGGTTCTGTAGATGTTGACGTCGACCATCAGCCTCTGACTCATCTTACTGGGGAAACTGGGCCAGATCAGAACTTTGGACCAGTTTCTTCTTCAGAAACATTTTGATTTGATGTTGAGGTTTCATGATGTGACATAAAGCTTCATCTTTTGTGGAGATTATCGTTTCTCCAACGACATTCTTAATGTTTGATGTTCAGAAGAATCAGCTAGTTAAAACCATCAATTCCATTTATTTAGACCAAAACGCCTCGTTGCTCCATCACCATGTCTCCAAGATGGCGTCTAACAGCAGCTTCTGTCGAAGCTCCGCCCTAAAGAGGGCGGGCCCTAATGTGTCACTTCCTTTAACCTGAACTGTGTTTATAGGTGTGTTTTCAGCCTGCAGCCTTCAGCGTGGCCGTTGAATCGCTTTGCCTATCTGTCCTAGTTAAAGTTCTGCCTGACGATGCTGCTGTCTAGTGTTTCATCAACCTAACAAAACCGTAATAATCCCAACTGACCTGAAATGAGACGCAGTTAGTCTGACTCCATAAAAACATTTTCATGCTTTTGTTCTGTTTACATAAATATCAGATTATTTTCTGGATGGCGACTCAGCAGGTTTTCATCCTGTGTGAAGTTCTGAGATGAGTTTCAATGTGGTGAATAAATGTGTGAATCACTGGAAAACTAATCAAAAATAATAAAAGACTTAACCTTTATTTAAGCAGGCAGAACAGATTAGAAACATTTTTTATTTAGAACTGATCAAAAATCAAAAACTATTCAGGAATCATGTTACCATGGAAATTAGAAAGATGTGAATAAATAAAACTAAATAAAGTGAAATGAGTTAAAGAAGCCAGGCTAACAGTCTGACCAAACAATGTCATCCTTCCATCAAACTTTCCAGAAAGAGAGCTCTTAATTCCTCCATGGGGTTCCGGGGGTTTAGGTTCCAGTTCCTGGACGACAGCAAATTGACACCGAAATAATCTCTGTGCTATTAGGATGTTTTAACGCTAATAAAATAATCCAGAATACAGAGCAAGTTTAAAACTTTAATTTGAAAAATAACCGAGCTGTAAAAGTTCGACTTCCTGCCTCCAGCTGTTCCGGCTCAAACAAAGCCCGTTTGTCTGATAACCAACCGGCTCCAATTTTAATAAACTGATATCCAAATCAGCCGGTTTTCAGCCTTAAATCCAGGATTTCACCTCCTGGTTTCAGTCGACTTTCCTGAACTCCAGCTGAGTTTCCTCTGGTCCAGGATCTGAAAGGTTTCCGTCCTGCAGGTAAATAAAAATATGATCATAAACTTTGTGATATTCAGCAGCAGCAGCTCCACAGACGAGGAAGAGCAGCTCCTCTTCCTCTGCACAGTGAATCAATAAATGACTGAAAGTTCAGTTTAATTTGATAAAATCATAACATTTCAATTATCCACCAATAAAATGTTTGTGTTTTTTATGTTTAGCGGCAGAAAATGGAAATCCTGCAGCCTGTGATCTTCATCACCATCCTCATCCTCACCAGCCAACTTGGTAAGAAGCTCAAGGAAATTTCCTCATTAATCCTTTCATCGTGTTTACATTATTACTGGGTTCAAATGTCTTTCATAGATTCATCTCTGTATAACTTTGCACTTATTTCCTTAAACTTCTGTTTCCTTCAGTCTGTTTGATTTCAGCCAAAATGTTTGATCCTTTTTTCTGAATTAAATCTTCTTCTGCTGCAGAGGTGAAGGATGAGACAACAACCCTGCATCCAGAGGCCGGCGGACCGGGAGGACCGGGAGGACTGGGGAACTGTTCAGGAGCCTGCAGGTACAGGACGCCTCCTGGACCTGCTGAATCTGATTGGAGGATTCATAGCTGTGTGATGAAAGCAGCTGACTCAGCGTTTTATTGAAACTGAGATCTAAAATGTTCCAGCAGCTGAACTCTGGAGAATTTTACAGATTTCATTACAAGCAGTTTTACTCCAGGAAAGAGAAAATCTTTTATTTCTTTTTTTGTCTTCATATTTTTTTAACAGATTTAAAAAAGAACGGTTCTAAATCTGTAAAAACGAAACGTTGATGTGGCGTTTTTACAGATTTAGAACCGTTCTTTTCTAAATCTCTCAATAGCAAGTTATATTTTTCACACTGGAGAAATAATTCACCAGGATTTCTTTATTCGAATTTATTCCTTAATGTTATTCCTTAATTAAACAAATAATTAGGAATTATTTGTTTAATTCAAATAAATTTTAACATCTTAACTTTCTACCAGGTTGGAGCAAAATCCTCTGAGATTACGAGACGAACGAAGAAACTCAGATTATTTCTTTACAAACAGGAAGGTTGGTGAATAAAAGATTTAATTCTGATTAAAATGAAGATTTAATGACTTAAATGGTTTAGGTTCTTCTGGGTTTTTGAAATATTTAGATTTGTTGTTGCATGGATTCAACTCAATTTGTATAAAAATAAATCAGAGATTCTGATCATTTATTAACTGATTTGAACCTGAATGTTTAAATACCTTTAAGAACTGAATGCTGATGGAAATATTGGAGAAAACTGAAGCTCAACAAAATGTAGAAAATAGGAATGAATGAATGAATGAAAGGAAATTCTCAATTTCTTTTAAAACATTATGATGAAAAGATTCTAATGAGAAATATAAAAATCAGTAACTGACGTCTGATTTAAGGAGGATTTTTAATTTATGATTTAAATAATTTTGAACCATTTTAACAGCTTTTGGTTTTAATTATATTGTTGATCAATAAATATGAATATTTTTAGATCAAAAATATTAAACTGGGTGTTGAAGAGGTGAGGGGAATTTCAATATTATGTTAATAGAATATTTTATTAATAATAATACATTAATTATCATAATATTGACTGAAACATAAACAGAACTTTTGTTCTGTTCTGCTTCCTCTCCCAGAGTTCTGGTTCCTTCTGGGTCGATTTGAAGAAGCAGCTGAGCTCGATGTTTCTGACTAACGTTAATAACTCATCTAATGGAGGACGAACGGATCCTCAGGATGAAGCCGACCCGGTTTCCAGATCCTCCAGAACCTCCAGAACCGCCCTGAGCCCAGATGATCCCCTGGTAGAGTTTGACCAGCAGCAGATCATCATGTTAGCAGACGATGAGGTGGTGAGAGCAGCTGCAGCTTCTCTCTACCACAAACATCCAGCGGTCAGTTCGCTTCACACCGTCCGTCCCCAGCACAGAGTCCGGCAGGTCAAAGGTCAGGCGGCGCCTCTGTCGGAACGCAGCAGCCTGGTTCTGGTGGGTCACGGAGCCAGAGAGCCTTCAGGTGAGATGAGGATATCAGGGTACAGCTACCAAGACGTGGCCAGGATCATCCAAAGCGGCTGCAGGATCGGCCAGAAAATCCAAACTACTGCAGTGGTGGCCTGTGGCGTGGGGTCGGACCGCCGCTTCCCGCAAGCTCTGCTGCAGACGCTGCATGAAGCCGGCCTGGAGACGGAGCTGCACCTGTGGAAGACCGCCGTCCAGGTGGCGGAGACGGGAGACGTCCTGAGTCAGGACGGAGCGCGGTGGAGATCTGGAGATCACACCAAGAAGCTGGTTCTGACCGTCGGACCGACCGGAGAGATCAGGAGGAGGGACGACGGCCGCCGCACCGGGCAGGAAGTTCCCACCAACCAGACGGCGCTGCTGGGGAAAGGAGGAAAGAAAGACAGCTGGCCACCAAACCCTGAAACATTTATTAACCAAAATGTTTTTGGGAAACTCAATCAGAACAAGATTGATGAATTAAAACTAAACTTTAAAGAACTTGAAGGTTTGACTTGGGGAATGTTTCACTCAGATCAACCAAAACCAAAGAGAGTCAATGTCAATGATCCAGATTATGAATTAAACTACTATGTTCTTGGAAAAAGAGGTAAAGTTGATAATAGAGTAACAATTTTCCTGGATGAATAATGAGGAAGACAAAAAAAACATGCTGAAGGAATGTTACTTGATTAAATCAGGAAGTGACATCAGAAACATCATCCGCCACTTTGCAAAGGATGGAGAGAATAAGATCACATACCTGATGGTTAATAACTGGATTTATGAAGTTGATCCTAAAAGTCTTTATGTGTTTCCTGTTGGAAAGGAGCTGGGCAATAATAAGGAATCTCAAAATCTTATTAAGAGCATAAAAGAAATTATCGAAAAGCAAATGAAAAAGGAAAGTTACCCAGCTATAAGACATGCCATTAAAGAAGAACACTCCACAGAGTGTGTTCAGTATTTCAAAAACATTTTCCTCGGAGAGACAGCGACCATCCCGTCTCCAGAGAGGGAAGCTTGGTGCACCACGTATTTCACCGCTTCAGTCATCAGCGAATCTGCCAGGAACTTCCGGACGTTTCTTTTGACCCTCATGGCTCTAGACATGGATGACAACAGGTTCTGGTTTAATGATGATTACATCACCATGGCTACTGGGGGAACCTGGCTGAACACAGAGCTGAGAGGATTCAGCGGCGCAGCAGGAGGAGAAGAAGGAAAACTGGAGAAGCTTGCTGAACTCCTAGGGAGAGAGTACAGAACCATCAGAAACTGGCAGGAGAAATATTATAAGGATCAGAATGAGGAAGCTCGGTTTTTAAGAATGTATGAGATCGCAGAAAACTTCACAGTATTAAGGTCAGAGGAAAAGGAAAGGAAAGGAAAGGAAATAAGAGATTGCCAAACATTTTTTGATGCTGTGAAGAACCAGCAGAACCAGCAGAATCTCCCATCAGGGTCTGGCAGCTCCCAAGCGTCAATAAAGGTCCAACATTCAGCCTGAAGGTCGATAAATGATCAGAAATATCAAACTGGGTCCAGTTACTGCCATTAATCATGTCAGCAATAATATTTAATATTTAATGTTAACACATGATGATGTCTGTCATTTAAACTCTAGAGGAGCTGAAAGCTTCACTGTTTTAATAAAAAGCTTGATTCATTTCTTCATGTCAGTTTTTAAATGTTCACAAGTCATTTTCCTCCAAGTCTTGAACTCTGCATGGCTGCAGGTCACAGGTCAACCTGGACAGGTTTAAATTATGATGGAAATATTATAAATTAATTAAATGATGATATAAATATCATCATTTCCACGCAGTGCCGATCCCTCCTGGTTTTCTGATCTAGCCCTTCCTCGTGACGCCATGGAATGTACCCACGGGTTGCCCGAGTTCCCAGACTCACCTTCTCCGTGTGACAACAAGTTCCTCCTGGATTCCCACGACTGGCAGTCGAACCGCTCCTCTGTTCCCGCTGAGCCTGAGCCTACCTGTCCGCCCTCCGACGCACTCCTCCGTTGCCTCCTGGACTCCCGCCAACACGCACAAGGACCATCTGGACCCACAGAGAGACTGAGACCCCGGACATTGCAGTTACCCTTCCAAGAGCCGCATTCCAGCCATTCCCAAGTAGGATCTGTCCAGTTCTGTCATCAACATTATAATTTCCGACAACCCCTGAACTCACCAGCCTGCTCTGCTTCTTTAGTGTGCCGATTGTTTCCTGAACAATCGGCACACTAAAGAAGATTATTTATGTTTTCCTCCACTTCTGCTGAGTGTCACAGAGTTTATCCACGGAAACAGAAAAGATTCCCGTCAAAAGTTTTATGAACACCTGCTTTCTCGCAGTTTCCTAGTGAAGTAAAGGGAAAAGTGAGAAATGGGCTTGTGTGTGTTGGGGTGTGTATGTATGTGTGTGTTTTGTTTGTGTGTGTGTGGTGATATATGGTCCATAGCTGCAGGGAAACATATTGAATTGGACATTTTTAAATCTTTTTTTGCACTTTAACTTAACCGCTGGGTCAAATTGACCCGAACAGTATCTATGTAAAAAATAGATGCAGGGGGGGCTAAAAATGTGTAAAATGGATATATTTTCAATTCATATGTAAAGTGCACCTAGTAAGACAAATAGAAAAAGTTTCATGCAAAAAAAAAAATACTTCCAACTATTTAAAAAAACTTTTTAAACTTTAAAACGGGTCAATTTGACCAGGAACATAACAGAAGGGTTAATATTTTGTTCAGCATTTAATCATGAAGTAGTTTAAAGTCATGCAGAAAGTAGCAGAGATGAGATTAGCTGCAGTGCAGATAATTGATTCAGATAGTAAGATGAGTTTTAACATCTATAAGATAAACATATCACCAGATGATGGCAGTTTGTACAGGTTACATTCATTTCAAGGTAAAAATAAAATCACTCAAGACGCCATGAAGGTTTGTAGGGCGACACCTTCAGGATGGGAGATGTATTTACAGTGGATTGTGTTTTAAATCACTGAATTTGAAAATTTAAACAGATTATGAGCTGCTTGGGTGGAAACCTCTTGAATCTCTTCAAACAAACACTTCAGGTTTCAGAAAAACATGATCGCTGTCAAACACCGAAACATTAAAACTCTCAGCTTTGAATCTACAACTAAATCAGCTGATCTAACAATATTATTCTAGATTTTAATAATGTGGCTCTGAAATAGTTTATCCAACTAAGATCTGATCGGATGGTCAGAATAACAAGGCGAAAGGAGTTCGCTGCTGATGGATGAAGTGAACATGACTACTTAAAATGTATTCCCGTCTTCTAGATTCTGATTGGTTCTGATTTCCTGCATAAAAATCGGATCCTCTAACTTAAAAACAACACGTTTCATTTTGTAAGAACATTTTCTTGGTTTCTGTTTCTCATGATGACTTTGTGACAGGAGGCCTGTGAGAGCAGCGATCATCTCAGTGGCTCTGCAGCAAAAGCAGCTTCAGCTTATCTGCGGCTCTCATTTTCATACATATTATTATATAACTGTATTGAAATAAGCTGGGCTGGTAGTGAAACTCCAGGATTTCACGTCGCCTCTCAGCCTGCCATGGATCCTCCAGACTCTGGGTAACTTTATTCCTCAGTAATTATTTTTACTGCTTTAACATTTTAAAATCTTACATTTTATATTCTTTTTTTGTCCATCCTCCATCCGTCCGTCCGTCATTGAAGAGGAGGCGGGGTCCTTCCTGGTCAGAACACACTCAGACCCAGTGGTTATGTTAGCCTAACAGGAAGGTTTCTGAGCCACTTTAACATCCATTGATGATGAACAGTGCAGAGATTGAGCCTGTTGTCTGTTTTGGCTCATATTCAGGTATAAGTTAGTTTCTAAGAGGTTATTAAAAAAATGTCAGAAAACACATTTTGCATTTAAAGTCACACACACGGACCGGTCTCTGTCACACACACGGACCGGCCTCTGTCACACACACGGACCGGTCTCTGTCACACACACGGACCGGTCTCTGTCACACACACGGACCGGTCTCTGTCACACACACGGACCGGCCTCTGTCACACACACGGACCGGTCTCTGTCACACACACGGACCGGTCTCTGTCACACACACGGACCGGCCTCTGTCACACACACGGACCGGTCTCTGTCACACACACGGACCGGTCTCTGTCACACACACGGACCGGCCTCTGTCACACACACGGACCGGTCTCTGTCACACACACGGACCGGCCTCTGTCACACACACGGACCGGTCCCTGTTACACACACGGACCGGCCTCTGTCACACACACGGACCGGTCTCTGTCACACACACGGACCGGCCTCTGTCACACACACGGACCGGCCTCTGTCACACACACGGACCGGCCTCTGTCACACAGACGGAAGAAGATTATGAGAAACAAGCAGCAGCAGGAGGAAGCTTCCCGCAAGCTCTGCTGCAGACGCTGCATGAAGCCGGCCTGGAGACGGAGCTGCACCTGTGGAAGACCGCCGTCCAGGTGGCGGAGACGGGAGACGTCCTGAGTCAGGACGGAGCGCGGTGGAGATCTGGAGATCACACCAAGAAGCTGGTTCTGACCGTCGGACCGACCGGAGAGATCAGGAGGAGGGACGACGGCCGCCGCACCGGGCAGGAAGTTCCCACCAACCAGACGGCGCTGCTGGGGAAAGGAGACGATGAGCCGAACTTCAGAGAACAATGGCCAACAACAATAAGAAGCTTCATTGATCAAAACATCTATGAGAAAGTCGATTCATATCTAACAGGTTCACAAAATGTTCAACAAAAACATGTCGACAAAGTCAGAGAAACCTTCAGGATCCTGGAAGGTTTGACATGGGATTATTTTTCCCAGAGCCCCCTGGTGGCGGCGGTGCGGCACAACAACTGAGGAGACTAGAGAGTCCAGACTTGGACAGGTTCATCGTAGGGAGGAGAGACACGAAGGGAAACATTGTCTGGTTAGACAACAACGGTAAAGAAAATGTTCTGCAGAGATGCTATGTGATTGAAACAGGAAGTGACATCAGAAACATCATCCGTCACTTTGCAAGGGACAGAGAGAACGGTGACTCCTACCTGCTGATCAGTGATTGGCTGTTCCTGGTCCAACCAGACGGTCTGTATGTTCACCCAATAGGGAAGCGGATCAGAGAGGATGAAGACGACATTCGTAAACCTGTGAGGGATCTGATTCAGCTGCAAAACCGAGAGAAAAAGGAAAGTTATGAAAACATTGAGGGCGGGATCAAGGATTCTGAGAGAGAGAATTTTGTTTCTAACGTGAGGAACATTTTCCAGAATCAGCCCCTCTGCTTGGCCTTCACCCCGGAGTTGTTCTCAGTCTGGTATTTCACTGCTTCAGTCATCGCTGAATCTGCCAGGAACTTCTGGACGTTTCCTTTGACCCTCATGGCTCTGAGCAAGAAGGACAACAAGTTCTGGTTCGACCCAAAGTTCATCACCATGGCGGATGGCGGCAGCTGGCTGAACAAGCCGCTGCGGGGCTTCAGCGGCTCGGCGGCGGGATACCCGGACAAACTGGCCTCTCTGCTGGGGAGAGAGTTCACCGTGATGAGCCTGGCAGCAGACTGCCATGAAGAAGCAGGGGCCGGATGAGTTCACAGCTATGGCTGCAGCTGCACAACAGCTCAATGTGCTGGAGGAGAAGGAGAAGTTCATAAATGATTGCAGAGAATTTGTTGATGCTGTGGAGAACCAGCAGAATGTCCCATCAGCGTCTGGCAGCTCCCAGCATCAATGAAGGTCCAACATCCAGCCTGAAGGTCGATAAATGACCAGAAATATCATCAAACTGGATCCAGTTACTGCCATAAATCATGCCAGCATTAATATTTCATATTTAATGTTAACACATGATGATGTCTGAAAGCTTCAGTTTTAATAAAAAGTTTGATTCATTTCTTCATGTCAGTTTTAATCTGACTAAAGTTTCTGTCTTCATCTCTAACAGCTGAAATTAAACCTTTTTAATTTCAGCTGTCTGTAATTTAGGGGACAAATTAATGTCCCCTAAATTACTGGGGACATTAATTTAGGACTGTCCTCAGTTCTAAATTACATTAATATTTAATACTCAGCTATAAATATTCACCAGTGGTTATTTTTTAATCATTTCATGTTTAATTCTGCAACCATAAATCTACTAAACACTGAATTACATTGTACAGAAAATTGATGAAATGTTTATTTACCTCATTAAATACAAAAACATTTATGCTGTAAGAAAAACTAAATTAAAATCTGTTCATGTTGAACTTCACGTTACGGCTCTCTGTAACACCAGCTGTTATTATTTACGGCTCTGAATCTGAGTTTCTGCTCACGGTGAGAAATTTTAATATTAAAAAAGGTAAAAATAAATTGAGAAAATGTGGAGAAAATAAAAACAAAATCATGTTTAACGTCTAAGTAACTGGAAAAGGAAGTGCTTTTATTTTGATATTTCCAACAGGAAGCGTTCCCGTACTGTAGCAGCTAGCTTAGCAGTCAGAGGTCAGAGGTCACGTACGTTTGCCAGAGTTAAAGCAGCGTTTAGTTCAGTGGTTGTTATGAAGTTACAGCAAACATGAACTGATTGGTTTTCTCCATTAACATCCCATAATAGTCCACCAGCAAATTTACAACAGAATGGCCTAGTCAAAGTCTTTAATGTTTGCAATTTTTTATTATTTTAAGTCAGTTTTTGCTCAACAGTTTCAAACTGTTTTACTGAAATTTAAAGTTTGTTATTTTTTTAGAGATTTAAACAACAGAAAACTTTAAATTTCCTGTTTACAAAAATGACCAGAAATTTTCATAAAAATGAAAAACATCTGAACTCCGACTGACTAAAGGTTCAGTTTATCTTTCTGTAGCAAACGAGGAACCAGTTTGCTCAAACAAAAGAATATTAAAAAGCTGCAGATGTTTGGCTGAGTGACAGAAACCAGGAGATGAAATGAAACGTTTGTTTAAAGATTCATAAACATTTTATTCTGCTTCTACTGAAGAACTGAAATCTGCTTGATGATAAACATCCAGCTTATAGTTAAAGATGGAAAATGAATATTTAACAGATTAATTCTGCAGAGGATTTTAAACTTCCAGGAAAAATGAAAACAAGCAGCTGGAGTTTCAGGATTCAGTTCAGTCCGACTCAGATTTGACCTCAAGAAGAAGAAAGTTTGAGGTCATTTCTTCTTCTTCTTGCTCTTTTTGCCGCCCTCGCCCTGCTGGGCGCTGCTGTCACTTCCTCCACTCTTCTGGGTTCGAGTCTTTAGTTTGGGGATCATCTCAGCGACGTAGGACATCACGTCCTTCCCTGGAGAGAAGAACCGGACATCCTCTGGTTACGTTTGAACCCAAACGTTCCCGGGTCGGTCCTGTTCTGGTTCTACTGCAGAAAATCATGATTACTGAAAACTTTACATCCAGTTCTGCATTTAAAGGCTGGAGGGCAAAAACCAGAATGAGGAGATTAACTGGGACGGATAAGAAAATAAAAGTCATGATGCTAATTAACTTAGCATCATTAACTGCACTGTGAATTACCTTCCATTAGCAGAACCAACGTTTAGTTAGCGCTTTAGCATTAGCTTTAGGAGAGCTAATGTTTCTGATTAGTGCTTCAGAGTTAGCGCAGCAGCCGGGTTCCGATCAGAACCAGCAGCCGGGTTCCGA
The DNA here is from genome assembly GCA_010277075.1 of Poeciliopsis retropinna. Taxonomy (NCBI): domain Eukaryota; kingdom Metazoa; phylum Chordata; class Actinopteri; order Cyprinodontiformes; family Poeciliidae; genus Poeciliopsis; species Poeciliopsis retropinna. The sequence continues at coordinate 735,122 of VMRM01000001.1, forward strand.
TCAAAACCAGCAGCCGGGTTCTGATCACAGTCTGGGTTTGGATCTTCTCCAGATGTTAGAGGAACAGCTGCCTGAGACATGGCAGCTTCTCTCAAGACAATTTAAAACTGCACTGCAAAGCCTGGCTGAGGAAGAGGAGGAAGGTGACGAAGAGGAGGGTCCAGCTGCTGGACAGAACCGGAAGGAGAAATTAGGAACCAGAAGAGTTCTCTGATGTCGGGTTCTGGACATTTTGAAAACCTTGCAGAGTTTTTAGCTTCTGAGCTGCAGGAGAGGAAAAAGCAGGCAAAGCGCCACCTGCTGGAAACTTACGGGATCTGAACTTGTCCTGACACAGACTGCCGTCCGTCTGCTTCAGCTGGACTCTGACCCGACCTCTGAACTGGACGTCCCGGTTCCACTCCCTGGGATGCATCTTGTTCTGGAAGACAAAGGGAGCCACAACAGAACCAGGACGGATCAGGCGCCGTGTTTGGACCCGGGAGAGTCTGTGAAGGATGCGGTCGGGCTCTACCTCCACGTAGACGTTCATCCCTGCAGCCGTCAAAACATCACGGATCTCTGCGCAGGACGGGTTCTCCACCGCCTGGAGACAAAACAGGAGCAGCTGGGTCAGCGCCCGGTCGGTACGGGTCGGTGCCTCAGCTGCCGCGACATAAAGACAGACAGACAAACCTTCTCTGTGGGAATCCTGCGTCCCTCAGCCAGCGTCTTCTTGCTGTTGATGTAGACGGGATAGACGCAGATGAACCTGAAACACGGCGGATCAGATCAGGTCTGACATCAGCAGCTTCAACGTTATGATTAAAAGATATTTACATTATTAAACCTTAAATTAATCCCTAAAATCATTAACTCAGTTGTTTTGTGTGACATGCAGTGTTGCCCTTGTTGTGGTTCAGGCTTCAGGAAAACATTTAATCAAATTACAGTCAGTCCAACACACAGCAGCTCTGATTTGTTCCAAATACACAAATTAATCAACCAAGTTTTGGCTTTTTTTGTTTCTAAGATACCAAATAATCAACTTTTATTTAGCCAAGCTTTAATACAAGACTTTAAAAAGATGTTTTACTCTTTCCCCAAGCAGCAGGAATGCTGGACAAACGACTGGAAATCACTTCCTTCATCTGTTTTAATGTAACAAGGTTTTTAAAAGAGCCCTGCTTAATTATTTAATCAGAACCTTTTATTTTAACATATTGATTGTATCACGACTAAATCAGATCGTCTGACTGAAGTGAAATAAAGCAGGTCCAAATATATAACCTGAGGTGCCCCACAGCATATATAAAAAAAAAAAAAAATTCCCTTCTCACCCACCGCGGGTGGTTCCTACCCTCTGAGCTCGGGTCCTCAGAGGCCTGGGAGCTTGAGGGTTCTGCAGTATCTTTGCTGTGCCTAGAACTGCACATTTCTGGACTGAGATGTCTGATGTTGTTCCTGGGATCTGTTGTAGCCACTGCTCCAGTTTGGGGGTGACTGCCCCGAGGGCCCCGATGACCACAGGCACCACTGTGGTCTTCACCTTCCAGGCCCTCTCCAGTTCCTCCCTGAGGCCCTGGTATTTCTCCAGTTTCTCCTTTTTCCTGATGTTGCAGTCACTCGGTATTGCTACATCCACCACAACGACTTTCCTCTGTTGTTTATCTACTACGACAATGTCCGTTTGGTTCGACCACTGTGCATTGCTGTTGCGGGACGCCTTCCTTTCCCATATGCCTTTCCAGTTTTGTTCAGTCTCCAGCCTTGGTGGGTCTGTTCTGGTGTTATTACCCTGCCATTGAGAGTACACTTTAGCTGGTTGGGTGGACAAGAGCCGGTTTATCCTTCTGGCTTCATTCTGCCTTGTGTATCTCTTTAGGCGACTGGTGTATATGTGTGTGTGTGTGTGTGTGTGTGTGTGTGTGTGTATATATATATATATAAGGCAAGTCCTGAGAAGCCAGCTCAATGGCAAGAACAAGATCCAGGCAATAAACAGCTACGCCTTGCCAGTAATCAGATACCCTGCAGGAATAATTAGCTGGCCAAAGGAGGAGATACAGGCCACAGATGTTAAGACACAGAATTTACTAACAATGTCGGGGTTCCACCTACCAATTTGTCTGCACCTGGACTGTACAGCCACACAGGATCTTAGCTCGGCCATTTCACGACTTTGGGGTGATACCCACTTTGATCCGGACGAAACTTCCAGATCCATAATCTCAGGACAGATGCTTCATCGTACACTATGCTCAGCTGGTATGTCGTCATGTACGACTTCTGGCAGATCATGAACGTTGAGGTGCTGGACTGTACCTCAGGGGCCCTTGCACAACCCTACACTGGGATGTCCGGGAGAATAACTGAAGGCCTGTATTACTCGAGTCCTAGGCCATGTCTGGAAGCTGGCCATGACAGCACGAGGCCCTCATCCTGGCCTGTCCATTGAGTCAGGCTTATACCCAGCCATTAGTAGGACTCAGATATCAGCCACTCAGACTTGACCAGGTGGTATCGTGCAGGGGTGCCCCTGAGGTACTCCAGCACCTCAAACTTCTGTTGCCAGATTGTCTGGAAGCTACATGAGCACATTCCGTGGTAGGCATAGTGTCGACATCTGATGATTTATGGACTGGATGTTTCGTCCTGAGATCAAAGTGGTGGACACCCCCATAGGTGGCTGAATGCCGACCTAGTCCTGTGGGACTGTACAGTCCAGGGTGCAGACATATTGGTAGGTCAACCTCCGGCATTGTCGTAGTAATATTCTGTGTCTTAACATCTGTGGCCTGTATCTCCTCCTTTGGCCAGCTAATTATTCCTGCAGGGTATCTGATTACTGGCAAGGCGTAGCTGTTTATTGCCTGGATCTTGTTCTTGCCATTGAGCTGGCTTCTCAGGACTTGCCTTATATATATATATATACACACACACACACACACACACACACACACACACACACACACACACATATACACCAGTCGCCTAAAGAGATACACAAGGCAGAATGAAGCCAGAAGGATAAACCGGCTCTTCTCCACCCAACCAGCTAAAGTGTACTCTCAATGGCAGGGTAATAACACCAGAACAGACCCACCAAGGCTGGAGACTGAACAATACTGGAAAGGCATATGGGAAAGGGAGGCGTCCCACAACAGCAATGCACAGTGGTCGAACCAACCGGACATTGTCGTAGTAGATAAACAACAGAGGAAAGTCGTTGTGGTGGATGTAGCAATACCGAGTGACTGCAACATCAGGAAAAAGGAGAAACTGGAGAAATACCAGGGCCTCAGGGAGGAACTGGAGAGGGCCTGGAAGGTGAAGACCACAGTGGTGCCTGTGGTCATCGGGGCCCTCGGGGCAGTCACCCCCAAACTGGAGCAGTGGCTACAACAGATCCCAGGAACAACATCAGACATCTCAGTCCAGAAATGTGCAGTTCTAGGCACAGCAAAGATACTGCAGAACCCTCAAGCTCCCAGGCCTCTGGTAGAGGACCCGAGCTCAGAGGATAAGAACCACCTGCGGTGGGTGAGAAGGGAATTTATATATATATATATATATATATATATATATATATATATATATATATATATATATAAATAATTATATATTATTATTATCAGTGAAGTTTCCCACAGTATATCTTGTTGGATTGAAACATGAGAGAAACTTTATATAGTTAAAGAAAAACATTAAAGCCTCTAAACGCTTGGAGGTTCAAACCGGCTTCCTGAAGGAAAAGGGACATTCTTTCATTCAACTTTTAGAAATTATCTCACATTTAGAAGAAGATAAGTTTAAAATTCGGAGTAACATTGGAAGGATCTGTGGTTATAATCCTGAAACAGAATAAAAACGAAGAAGAGATAATACACGTCATGCCAAGGAGCTCAGAGTTAAGCCAACTTTATGGAAAACCACCAGAGTTTGCATAATCTGTCAGCTAAAATCAGAAGTAATGTATGCCGAATTACAGAGAGACGTTTATGTCGACCAGTTTGCAGAAATTATAGCAATTATATAATAAAGGCGACCATATTCTGTTGTTTTATTAAATCCATCGGGGCTTCTATGGGGATTCAGCTGGTTGAGAAGCTAGCTCCGTTAGCTTTAGCTGAGCTGTACTTACCTCTCTTTATCCGCAGGGTTTTCAGTCAGATGAGCCATAGTTTGAGTTAAAGCTACACCAACAAGAAGATGGTTTGATCTAAGCTCTCAACTCATTAAAGTCACGTAAATAATAATAAATTATTCCATCAGCAACTAGCTGCGGTAAACATGCAGCTGACTGGAAGCTAATGGCTTCTTCTTCAAGCTTAGTGTGGTCAGTGAGACACCCTGGCGGCTTCATACTGCCACCATGCGGTGACATGGAAATTCACAACGGATTCCTACTAAACTTCAGAAATAGAGCCAGGATAAAAAATAATGTTTCTCTCCTCTTATTTGTACACAAACTCGATTGTTCTAAGACTATTTTCTATCCGCTGAAACTTCTGCATAATTCTGAGATAGTTAGTTCAGGTGAATGTAAAGTAAACAATAGATATGATCATTGGAAGTTTAGTGGGTTTTTTTTTCATTTTATTTTTTTTAAGTACAGTAGATGTCTGACTGTACTTAGTAGGGTACAGCTTGGATGGTAGTAGATGTCCTACCTTTCCAAGTTGTATCTTTCCAGTGATAAATATTGTGCTTTTTGGCTGAAATATTAAATTTGACAAACAAATAAGTAGAAAACCTTCTTTTACGATTTCTGGCCAAACCATTTTTAAATAATTGAACAGGCTGTTCGGTTATTTATTTCACGTCTGGATGATTGTAATTCACTTTATTTTGCCATAATCCAGTGTTTACAAAGCCGTCTCTAAACCAGCTAAATTGTGCTATTTTATTGTATTTTTTCTCAATTTTAAACACTTTGGTTAACCTTATTTAAAGAGCTATGCAAATAAATTTCTGATTGTTATTATTATCATAGAGAAATATTCAAAAGTATAAGCATATTTTTACTTGAAAAGATACCTTGAAAACAAACCTTTTCCACTCCATAAGGCTGCTCTGCTTTAATGCAGTTCTCCGTTGGCGCCACCTAGCGCTCCTTTGTAGCGACGCCACTTGGCGTCGCTGCTGAGTAGAATCTGCGCAAGCTGAAGTACCCGGATGTTATTGCAGCTAGCTCTTTTAGCCTCTGCGACGCCGCTCGGTTCTGCCGCATCGGGGACTTTCGATGCGTTTCGCTCCCGCAGCTCTCAGAAACAGTTTTTAATGTCGGGTAGTTAACACACCTGGTTTATAATGACAGAAGTGATCTGAAGGTATCGATATTTTTCGGTGTAGTTGTTGAATTTGTTCGCTGTTTAGCGGGACTGGGTTTGGTATAACAATACGCGGAGCTGAAGCCAGGGGCTGAAACGCAGATTGGTTCAGTTTTTAACACAGCTGCCGTCATGGAGGATAAAACTTTCACTAAAGAGTTAGACCAGTGGATTGAGCAACTCAACGAGTGCAAGCAGCTGACAGAGAACCAAGTCCGGACGCTTTGTGAGAAGGTAGGTACTCCCGTCTGATTCCACTGACCTCCATTTCATAGTAGGCCCCATCGGCTCGGTCTAATTCCTGGAAAGGCAGTTACGTTGAGGGTTTTTGGCCCAGTTTTAGAGCCGCCACACGGAGCTCGACGGTGTTTGTGTGCCGTGTTAAAAATAAATCACAGCCAGTCTTTCAGGTTTTCTAGGTAAAAGTGCATTTGTGAAGATATTTATGAAACCACAAATTAAAAACTGACGGGCCGAAAATGCGCACCCTGTTTACCCATCAAATAGACGCATCCAATTTTACCATCCGTTAATTAAACCAATTAGATTTTGCCTTTGCTTGTCCGCTGAAACGCCCTTATTTCCAGTATGTATTGGTTTTAGGAGCTAAGTGACCAGCGGATCGGTTAATGTGACACCGTACGGCTCTCCACCGCACCCTCCCCGGATCGATCAGAGGTTTTATTGCATAAAGCTGTCCGGCCTCCCAGACTTTAGACGGCTCCACCGTGTTGCTGCAACAGAAATACATTTAGAGCCGTTCAGCTCTGAATCATCGTCTTTATGAATCCCTGCAATAAACCCCAACATACAACTTTCTGAAAAGTGTCAGGATGTTTCTGGCTGTCAATCCATGAATGGTTGAAGGAGGAACAGGCCACATATAAAATCTGGAGTTTTATTCCTGGGAAAAATAAAACATTTAGTACTTCATATTTAAAAGATTTACGGTATAAATCTAAACTAAGTCGTCTTACAACAATTTCATCATTTTGCCACCATGACGTCGTCATAGTTTCAGTTGAACTTCATGGGATTGATCAGCTGATTGGATCTGGTCTATTAAAGGGGAAACCTGAAAAATGAAGAGCTACAGATTTTATCTAGAGGTTTATTAAAAATAGGCCTTTTCTGTAATTATTAAAATTCTGTGTGTAATAATTATTGCACCCCAACTTAACTTAAATAGTTAAATCAGTCATAATTAATTGTGTGAATTGCTGCTTTGACTAACTTTGTTTTTAAAATAAAGTTTCCCTAGCCCGTTATCTGTACTGGTTGATTAAAGTTTCATTAATGGTAGACCTAGTTGGTGTTATAGATATTCTCTGCATCTATATGCAGCAGGAACATAAATTGAATTAACTCCCAAACAGGAAATGCTTTGCTGTTTTTGGTTTCCAAGGAAACGGCAAACTCTCCTCTGTTCATGGATTTCTCTGAAATTAATTTTAAAACATTAGAGAGAAACTGCAGCTCTTGAAGCCATAGTGTCTAAATGCAACGCTTGACGTGCTATTGGCTGGCGTTAGTCGTTTCCTTGATGCTGATTGGCTGAACCGGGACGAGCCTCTGTCGGGCTGTAGATGTTAGCTTCTGCTGCGGAGCAAAAACTGTTTCCAGTCTGCGTATTAATTAGGAGTGCACCTATTTATCAGCTAGCCAATTTACTGGCTAGCTGATAAAGCCAATAAATCCTTAATTTTGGGGGATCAGTGTGAAGTTGATTTTATCCACCGATGTTATCAACCTCAGCAAAGGTCTAAAAATCCACCGCTGTGGCTTTCTTTTCTCCCGTGAGAGAAGTTTGACTGACAAACCGACTGACCAGGTCATGTCTGCACATTTACAGCTAACAATAGTCACCTCATTGTTGCCACTTCAGCAACTTTGCTGATATATTGAGCAACATTTCAGACAAAAAAATTTTATCGGCCAAAATCATAATTGGTAAGTTAGGCTTTTTAAAAGATCGGCAATCGGCCAGAAAACTGCAGTCTTATTATTTTAATAACCAGAAATTTGATAATCTGTAATAATCTGATAATCTCTGATGGTCTCGACTCGTTCCTGTTGGGTTTCCAGACCTGAAGGTCAGTCGAGGAGTTATTATTTACACATTCATATGTAAATAATCTGAAATCATGAAACCTGCAGAGAAAATCATGTTTCTCCTCTAAACACCAGCAGGTATCAGAACCAGTTTTACTATAATTAATAATTGCTCTATGGATCACATGCTAATGGACAGATGGGACGAGTTCAGAACCGTTTATGAACCAGAACCTCTGAGTAGTTAATAAAACATCCAATGGTTCTGAACGTGAAGATAAGGTAAAATATGTTCCTGTTTTATTAAAGTCATATCAGTGTTGATAAACCAGCCGACATGTTTTCCTCACGTTCAGTTAAAAACATCCAGTCCTGGTTGCCAAGGCAACAGCTGCTCAGTCTCAGGAGGTTTTATTCCCCATAAAAACTCATCACAAGTTTAGATTGAAGCAAATTAAAAATACATTTTTAAAAATAAATAAAGACTCTCAGAGAGGGTAGGTGGTTCTGTTCTGACCCGACCCGGAACAGAACCTCGGCTCTGACCCGATCCGACCCGGAACAGAACCTGGGTTTGTTCCTTCAGCTCTGGAGGGAAAATAAAGCGTTCATAATTCCTTTTATTCCCCTAAATTAGTCAAACAGAGAATGAAGGAAAATCAATCTAATGAATCAGCAGCCCTGCGTTTATTATGGGATGTTTGACCGGGTCCAGTACAACCTGACTGACTGATCGGCCAATCAGACGCTTTGTCGGCCATGTTTGTTTTGGTCTGAAGCTCAGGAAAGCCGACTGTCTTCCTCATGATGCAGCGTCTAATAAATAGGTTAGAAAATAAGTTATTATTAATTATGAGTCAATAATATCAGGTTGCTTATGCTGGTTAGGCGTAGCGGTCATAATAATATTTAATATTTTATTATCATTTGAAAATAAAGCATCATGGAGGTTTCCTGACCCCCAGCAGCCCTCAGGTCGTGACCTTTAACCTTTCCTCTGCTGCTGTTCCTATAAACATCGGATTATTCAGGCTCTGCTGGACCAGCTTTATATCCTCCATGGGTGGTTTCCATGGAAACCGGTGGGTTCTGACCCTGGAGCTGAAGGATGTGATGAAGTTGTGATTGATCCATATCCTGATATTGATTATTGATCTGCTGATTGTGTTTTCCTTTCAGGCGAAGGAGATTCTGACCAAGGAGTCCAACGTCCAGGAAGTGAGTTAATTTTTCTGAACCGGTTCTGGTCACAGTGACCCAAACAGGTCGGGACAGAACCAGCATGGGTCCAGCCTCTGAAACCTGAATTATTAATCTATGGATCCAAACGGTGGCGACCAATCAGAACGCAGCAAACAGACTCCACCACAGAAGAAGACATGCTGGTGGACGGGTTGGTGAGGTTCTGGTTCTGAAGAGGGTCCACTAATCCAGTCCTCACCCAGCTGGTTCTGTTCCCAGACAAGAGGAAGTGGTTCCTCTTCCTGTTGGGGGTCAAAGTTCAACAAATTAAAATCATTTTTATTTCCGTTTACTGATTCTGATAAAACATTTAAATAATTTATAGATTAACTTTTACCAGTAAACATCCTGGAGTTTCTGTCTCAGTCCAGATGAACGGCTTCTGTTGGTTCTGGTTCTGGACCGGCTGCGGTACCAGACGGTACCAGGTCAGGTTCTGGAGGCTCCGGTCTCCCTATTGCTCTAGTGTTCTACCACACGTCGTCCTTCCACTAAGTTTTCCCAGGCTGTTTGATGCTCTGGATTCTGTTGATCAGACTTTAGTTTGAGTTCAAACATGATGTGAAATAATTTAGTAATCTAAATTCACTTTAGCAGATAAAATGTTTTCTTGTTGACAAAGGGAATTAAATTATTAGTTAATTCTCATCTTTTAATGTATTTCTAATATTGTCTAAAAAGGCTTAATTGGTTAAATACAAAATCTGCAGTTTTTAAATCTAAATTATTCACTACAGATCTATTGAGAATTGATTTAAATGAATAATAATTTACTTCATTTAGAACCTTGTTGGGTTTGGGTCATATCTGGTTCTGTTCTGAAAGTTTAAACAGCTGGAAAATTGAATGAGCTGAAGAATCAGCTGATTTATGTAGTTATTAATATTAAACATCTGACGCTCCGGCGTCTTTTTCACTGTTGAGCCTTAAAGCCGTTTGTCCTGGTTTCTGTAGCGGTGGGAGGCGGCCATGTTGTGTCTAACGCTCCGCCCCCTCTCCAGGTGCGATGCCCGGTGACGGTGTGCGGCGACGTTCACGGTCAGTTCCATGACCTGATGGAGCTGTTTAAGATCGGAGGAAAGTCTCCCGACACAAACTACCTGTTCATGGGCGACTATGTAGACAGAGGCTACTACTCTGTGGAGACCGTCACCCTGCTGGTGACGTTAAAGGTAACGCCGCCTTCTGAGCAGAGGTCAGAGGTCGTTCTGCAGCTTCACTGCTGCTCCTGTAAACTGATCAGAGTCCATAGGAAGTGATGTCAGACAGGAAGAGCAGTTGCTGGTGATCTCAGAATCGCTGAGTCATCATTCAGACTGCTTCCTGGATCACAATCACAACCTGAGGCTCTGATGCGTTCACTGAGCAGGAACAGAATCAGGTTTCTCAGTGTTTGACCTGATTGACTTTAACGGAGCCCTGACCTCCGGCTGGCCTTGCCTCCAGGTGCGCTTCCCGGAGCGGATCACCATCCTGCGGGGGAACCACGAGTCCCGGCAGATCACGCAGGTCTACGGCTTCTACGACGAGTGCCTGAGGAAATACGGCAACGCCAACGTCTGGAAGTACTTCACAGACCTGTTCGACTACCTGCCGCTCACCGCGCTAGTGGACGGCCAGGTGAGGGCGCCGGCGAGGCGAGGAGGGGCGCCAGCAGGGGGCGCTGTGGTCTTAGCCTAAACCTAATGTGTTCCTATCTGCTCCAGATTTTCTGTCTCCATGGAGGCCTGTCTCCGTCCATTGACACTCTGGACCACATACGGGCCCTGGACCGCCTGCAGGAGGTCCCACATGAGGTATGCGCGCCCCTTGTTTGCACCCCGTGCCGCCTGTCTGCCCGCTGTAACTGTTGGTGTCCCTCAGGGCCCCATGTGCGACCTGCTGTGGTCCGACCCGGACGACCGCGGCGGGTGGGGCATCTCCCCCCGTGGCGCCGGTTACACCTTCGGTCAGGACATCTCAGAGACGTTCAACCACGCCAACGGCCTCACGCTGGTGTCCCGCGCCCATCAGCTGGTCATGGAGGTAACCACGGCAACCACACCACTTAAGCTTGTTTAGCAGATGTTCTGTGAACGACGTTACGTTTTGTTTGGTTGGAGGATTAAATCATGGAGTCGAAGTGAAACGTTAGAGCTGAGAACGATGCGTTCAGGGTCTGACTGATTCGTCTCTGTCCATCAGGGCTACAACTGGGGCCACGACAAGAACGTGGTGACCATCTTCAGTGCTCCCAACTACTGCTATCGCTGTGGCAACCAGGCGGCCATCATGGAACTGGACGACACCCTCAAATACTCTTTGTGAGTCGACCGAGAGAAGAGCTGCAGGAAGTTTCCTTATTCAGGACTGAAACTATTATTAATGAATTTCTAATGTATAAAATAAGATTATTTAATGTGCCAATTATTTTTATCCAAAACATTTATCATACCCAAATAATCAATTACTAAAATAATCAATTGTGGCCTAATATTCAGTCGTTCCACCTCTGAGACAGAAATGTTTATTTTATTTTTATTCTAATACATTTTCAGGGTTATTGAACTTTTATTTTTTGCATATTTGGATGAACTGAATGTTTTTAATATTGTTTCATATGACTTCCTGTCAGCTGATTGTAACTGAATGTTTTCGTCCTCAGCCTGCAGTTTGACCCCGCCCCTCGCCGCGGTGAGCCTCACGTGACCAGACGCACTCCTGACTACTTCCTGTGAATGTCCCGCCCCCTTCCTGTCTGTCATCCACGAACAGCCCCACCCCCACACACACCTTTCTCACCCCGACCCCTTCTCATTTTGGATGGAAAGAAGTTATTAATATTTCTGATGATGATGATGTTTCTGTACCAGGGAGACCCTGATTGGCTGATAAATTTTAAGCTCACAGAGAAGCGACCTCTTCTGCAGCCGTGTTGTCGATATGCTGTCATTAATGCTGTGCTTCTGGGGAGAAAAACACCTAAACTATCATCTATTTTAGTTTTTCTTTTTCCTTTCTTACATGTCTGAGAAAAACAAGATAATAAAACGACCGACGTGGACCAAATGTGCCATATTCAGATCCTTTTACAACATCGCAGGTTTCTTTTCTTCTTCTTTTTTACACCTCTCTATAACCCGACATGACGTCACCACACATCTGATGGCAAATGTGCTTTTTTTCTGTTGCAACATCATTTTAAGATTTAAAGATATAGGAACAAAAAAGTTTGCTTCAAGTAGTCCAGCTGTCAGTTTTAGGTGTCCAGGCTGCAGCCGGTGGTCATCTCAGCAACTATATTACTGTAAGACAACAGACGTATGAAATAAAATGTCCTATTGACAAACTACTGCAGCCTCCGACTCTTCTTCTGCTCCCGCTGCCCTGCGGTAGCTACAAACTACAGATTCTGCTTCATCTAGCTCAGCTGTTCTCAGCATTAAACTGAGGAAAAACCTCCAGTAGCAGTCAGTGATGCAGTGATTCCAGAGAGACTTCTGACTGAAGACGTGCTGTATCCTTCCAGCTGCACAGCATCCACAACCAGAGGGAATAAATATCCAAACGTTTCAACCAGAAAGAGAACAGATCAGAACCAACCTGCTACCACCAGGCGTTGCTGTTCTACAGTGCAGAATGAGTAACTGGTTGGACTGGGAGCATCTTCATTGGAACTGGTAAGCGGTGTAGCTGGTTGTTGGAACTTTAATGTTAACTGAACCCACCAACCAGAGCGGACATAGCTGCTACATCTGAGCTGCTTCCACAAACTGCTGCCATGTTTTTAGAACCAAACTGTCCAGAAATCACACCGGATTACAGAATACAGATAGTCTGTCAGTGGAGACATCAGGAGTACCACAAGCAGAGGGATATAAAGACCAGACGCACTGGTCAACATGAATGTTTTTTTTTTTTTTTAATGAAACGAATAGTAAGATTTTACAAAAAGAGTTACAAATACTACACTTACTAAAAGTAGCATACTTGGAAAAGAGTAAGCATATTTTAAAAAAATGTATTGAAAGTTTAATAAAATGCATTTGAGAAATCTTAATCTTATTAATCAGCTAACCTGTTCTGCCTCTTTTGCCCTTCCCAACATGGCGGACCCGTTGAGATAAACAGACTTCCGGTGAAGCTGTTGGAATACGGAAACCTCGCGAGAGTTCCCATGATGCGACGTCGATTTCCATGATGGTGCCGGTTGTTCGTGTCTAGAGTCCAAGTTGTTCTGGTGTGTATGAAACCTAAAACATGTCTGCTGTTTCTGTAACAGCTTAGCTTCATGTTTACCGTTGAAGGTTGTTCCTGAGCCAATAATAATCTGTTAGCAAGATAACGGCTAAGCTATAAACATTAGCTTTCAGAGTTGCTGTTTTTACAACTATTATCGAGTTTATTATTAATGTTTCCAGCTGAACCTCAGTTCTACTCCAACATTAGAAATATTGTGTTGTGAGAATCCAAACAAACTTAAAGTTAGCTTCTGGTATCTTAGCCGCTGTTACCATAGAGACTAGAAAGGATTATCTGCTGTGTATTTAGTTCTACTTTATTTGTTTGTTGTTGTTTCTTCTTCATTTTTTAATCCATTATAATCACAAAAATATCCCAGTGTTTTTAGTGAACACTGACGTTTTATTTTAAAACTTCTCTCACGCAGCTTTATTTTTTAAATATTGACTATATAAGATCATGACATTACCCACCCCGGCCACAAGGTGGAGGACTTTTAACACAAGTTAGTCTTTAGCTTTTAGCTTTTATTCTGCATCAGCAGCAAACTGACCCTCCAGAATAAAATAAATAAATCTTCTTTTTTTAAAGTCGAGTTCATAGTAAGTTATAAGGACTTAAAGTTTTATCACGATATTTGACGGTAATGATTAGATGATGATAAAAACTTTACTAATTCTAGGTAGTTGTTTGTCTTTCTCCCACAGGTACTGCTCTAGAAAAGCACATTTCATTTTCCTTTGCGATCAATAAAATATTTTTGAATTGAGTAACTGTTTGTAATACGTTTCTTTACGACACAGAGAAGTTCAATTAGTGTCACTAAGCTGCTCAAAGTATTAATCACATTTTCAAATTAATAAACATTTATTGATATTTTTATTGAACAAACAGTGGAGAAAATACTTAAAGTAACAAATCAGTTTGTGTGTTTTGATAATCATTAAATCAAAATTTTAATATCCTACTAAATTTATTGTGATAAACGATGTGATAATGCCTCTTAGTGTTTTATGTGTGAGGTAAAAGCGGCGGTGTGTTTCCTCAGCCAGGCTCTGTCTGAGCCGTCATGAGGAAGAGGAGGAAGAGGACCGCCGTCCCGTCCGTCCTGTGACCCGGTCCCTCTGGATGGACCGTGTGGTTCTGCACTACCGGCCCGGCTCGGCGCTGCGCCTCTCCACCCTGCTGCAGCAGACCCAGAGGCTGCTGGAGCCGCTGGCCCTCCGGCCGCCGCCCGCCTTCAGGCCCTGGTTCCCCCGCGGCTCCGCCCACCGCCGGCCCATCAGACCGGCCAAACCGCCTCCCAGCATCGGCCCAGCAGGGGGCGTCCCCACAGAGAACCAGCCTGGGATAACTGACAGGACGCAGGACGCGCCCGGCCGTGTCCAACTCGTGGCGCCCGGAACCGGTCCAGGGACTGAAAGAGAGTTCCCGGCGGTCCGGAGGTCCTGGAGCGTCTCCAGGCAGAGCGGAGTCCAGCTGCAGACCCGCATGTCTCTGTCCTCACGTCTCCGTCGCCTGGTGTCCCTCCACCGGCTCCACCAGCGCCAGCGCGCCAAGTGGGTCATCACCCAGCAGAACTGCAGCGACCTGGAGGAGGTGAGTGGCTGCAGGGGGCGGGGCTTCCACTGGATCTACTTCCTGTTTGTTCAGTTAAAGGGAAACGCACAAACCCGTCCAGATGTTCTGAACACCTGGATGCTTCCTGTCCAGGTGGGACGGTTAGGCTCCTCCCACTGGGCCATAAATCTATCCACTTTTCTCTTTTTGAAGATACAATTTTTGCAAAATGTGGATGTTTTTCGCCAACTCAGTCCTTGGGTTTGTTTAGGCGACGCAAACCAACCAAGATCCGACATCTGGTTTCATAAATGATTTTCACAGCTTCGGTTAATTTCAGGTCAACTCACACAGAGAATTATTAAAATAACTCAATTTCTGTAGATACTTTTTAGTTGTAATTTTGTTACGAAAAAAAAACTAATCTGGATTTGAATTTGGAATAAAAAGAAAATAGAGATTTTATTTTTAACCCCTTCTGCTTTGGTGTCCTCCTCTCCACCTGATCATAAATGAGACCCAGCAGATCAGAACCAGAACCTGAACTCTGACCCAGCAGATCAGAACCAGAACTCTGGCCGGTTTGTTTCTGCTGGGATTCTGGATCTTTATCAGTTTTTTCCGCTGAGTTCATAATTTTGATCAGATTTCCGTCCACTCAGCGTTTTCCGTCTCTGTTTACGGTTGCATCACCTTTGACCCTGAGTCAGGTGATCACTGAGGTCTGGTTCCTGGGTGATGCTGGATGGATTTAGGTAATAAAATAAAACCCAGCGTTGACCCGATCCATCCGTGTTTCCCTGCAGTGATCGTCACCAGGAAACATTTTCTGAAACTGATGATGAGGAGCCTCGTCTTCCTCCGTCTGTCTGTCCCTCCAGGCCTGGCGCTGCCTGAGCCGCTCCGTCCGCCGCGGCGGGTTGCCGACCTGCAACGCCAACATCCAGCGGGAGCGGGCGGAGATCTGGGTGTTCTGCGACTTCCTGCACTGTGAGCAGGTGGGGCGCCGCCTGAAGGACGAGCTGCGGCTGGTGGGTCGGATCCACCTGGCCGTCCACCGGCTGGGGAACATCTTCAGCATGTAGACCGGGTCCAGCTGGACAGAACCACCCCAACAGGAAACAACTAGGGCGATAGTTTGGCTTATGTAGCCTGGCATGCAAGGAAAAATAGGAACTCCGTTTCTTCATTCATTCATTTATGAATGCCACACCTTCATAATCATTATTTAGGTAGCGAGATAAACAATTAGCGTGCAACATAAATGTTTATCTTGTTAGTTAAACAAGTAGAAGTATGTTTAGCTTGCTAGCTGAATGTTAGTTAGCAAGCTAAATGTGCTACATGTTTAGTATCCAGGCTACATATTTAGAAAAGGAAGTGGCTCTGTGACATTTATAGACGAATGAATGATGTGGTTAAAATGTGGCATTTTTTTCTCTCCATGTCTGGATCAATAACCCAGATTATTGCTGTTGGTTATTGACTGTTATTACATGGTCGGGTTCAGTTAGTTCTGCTGGAGTTGAAGCAGAACCAGAGATGAAGAACTGGACCGCCAGATGGCACTGACTGAGGCGAAGGTGGAGATTTTTATGGATCCATAAATTTTACCTGGATGACTCGATGTTTCTACTGAATAAATCTCTGAACTCTGATCAGTTTTATTTCACTGCTTACTAAACAGTTTTATCTCAGAAACATGTCAGGCTGTTTTTGTTTCCTCCTGTATAAATATGTAAATGTTTTTAGAGAATCTGTTTTACTATAATGAGTTGAGATGTGGTCTTATAATTTCTTCTGCATTTATTAAACTGTTTTTAATGGTTGCATTTTTGACTCTGCTATAAACAAAGCAGCTTGTTTTTCCATGAACAGCCTCTGCGGTGGCGGAAGCTGCACGCGCAGCTCCGCATGATGTGCACGCGCAGCCCCGCATGATGTGCACGCGCAGCCCCGCATGATGTGCACACACGCAGCCCCGCATGATGTGCACGCGCAGCCCCGCATGATGTGCACGCACAGCTCCGCATGATGTGCAGACTGTTTGTTCAGGAACGTCCGCAGCAGCAGTCACGTGACGCAGGAGTCTCCCAGTTTTCCTGACACAGAAATCACGCCCACGCAGCGGCTGTGGAAAGCCTGGGCTCAGTGAACACAGCAACCCCCACTCCGCCTTTGTCTGACAGCCCTGCACGCTGCTTTACTATCTAGGTTAGCGGATGTGACGTCAGGGCCCAGCCCCCGTGACCAGCTGTAATCTGGTCTTTGTAACGTTTCATCGCAGCGCATGCTGGATAAACAGTAGAAAAATAATTATATGTAATTATGACCGGTAATAGTTCAACTTAAAACCCTGAGCATCGTGATGCTAAGTTTGTTGACGTCCTCGCCCATGCAGCTTTTATTCTGAAGGTCTCGGCGGACTCTTTTGGTTCTGCTCAAATTTGTAAGAGCAAAAATTAAGTTTCATGAAAAATCTGTGATCTAATTATATTTTTTATCTGCTACACGGCAAGTTTCGTACCAGAAACAAATATTTTAAAGGTTTGAACAGGTGATCTGTTATTTTGACAGTCTATTCCGGAAGTGAGTGTGCGTAGGGCGAACTTGGTGCCAGTCTGCTGTCGACAGCCTGAACGGACTCGGTCTGCCAGCGTCTCCATCCTGAGGAGTTTCGCTAAATTAACGGATTCTTTCGGTTCTGGGGAATCCGTGGAGACGGTACCGTCATGGTGTTAGGAGTTCGGTCTGCTGGACGGTTCGGTTGGTGAAGCAGTTACAGAACCAACAAGGTGAGAGCTGTTTTCCTTCAGCTAGCACGGTTAGCTGCTGGTTTCCTGTTTCCTGGAGCGGTCCTGGTCGGGTTCCTGGTTCCGTTCTGGTTCTGCTGCATCAAAGAGCAGCTTCAGCTCTTAAATCCCGTTAACATCACGACGGCCTGCAGAAAAACAGAAGCTTCAACTTGTTTTTAGGTAAAGGGCTTTAAAAAGCCGAAACGAGCCTTTAGAGACGGTGGGTTCATTTTATCTGTTCATCTCCGCAGATTCGTCAGAAACTAAATATTTTATCAGTTAGAAACATTTTGATTGAGTTATTTTAAAGTTGCTTTATAAACAATTAATTTTACGTATTTTTCTAAACTCCCCTATTAATGTATGTTTTGCATTAATGAGCATATTTAATAACCTAAGATACACATAAGCTCATCGTTTTAGAAAGATGCTTAAATATTTCTCAAAATGTCTTTTTACACACAATCAAAACAAATGTTAATGTATTTTTGAAGCACTGTTTATTATTATTGTTATTCGAGACAAAATGAGAACATTTATTGTATTTTTATACTGTGTAAGTATATTTCCCATCCCTAAAATGTACATTTTTTGATCAGTTATGTGCAAAAGGTCCCTTAGATACATTACATGTTCATCTATACCATATAAATATGAATGACAAAATATTTTGAGTTGCCAGTAATTAAAACTAATTGATCAAAAAGATTTAATTATCTTTATGTAGTTAAACACATGGACATGTTTATTCAATCAAGTTTATTCAAAATACAGTTGAAATATAAAAACCTGAGTTTGGTTGAGAGTTGATTAAAATACATTTTTATTCAAATAAATTACACTGTTTTTTCCTGCTATTTATTTTATTTTTCCAGATTTATATGACAATAATTAATAAAATATTTAAATGGCTCAAATAAAACATTATAGTTCCTCAAAATATACAAGTCGGGGGTCAGAGGTCAGCTTGAAAACAGGAATTCAGCTGGAGAAACTTGTAATTATTATGATCGTTTTAAAATAAAATATTCATGTTTTAAATTAAAAGTAAGCGATTAAAGTAAAAATGCATTTTTAGATCTAAAAATGAAAAAATTTCTGGGTGATTTTATTTGAGTCATGAAAAGTTTTATTTTTCTGAATTTGGTCTTTTTTTTCAGCTGGAAAGATTAAAAAAACATCTGAATATTTAAAATTTGATCATAAAAGTTTCATGAAAATGTTTTGATCCAACAGTCGAGTCGATGATTTTAACTGTAGGAGTAAATTTTAACTCCTCCGTTTCCCCTAAATAAAACAACTTCCTCTAAACTCAGTGATTCACGTGTTTCTGCATGTTTTCTATCGGCGACGCTGTGATGACTCAACAAATGACGACCATGAATTATTAATAAAACAACTGGAAAATATGAAACCCTCTCAGTTTCCTGATTTCTGCCACAATCTGGTTTTTAATGACAGAAAAGTTTGTTTCTTTCCATTTGTTAAATTTGAGGAAGTTGTACATGTTTGATCTTTTATCAAACTGTTGAGAATTTGCTGAAGCGTTTCAGACTGAAAACAGCTGAAACTTTAACAGCCAATCAGACGGGGCCAGGTCTTCCTGTCCTCTTCTTCAGGTGTTTTGCGTCAGAGATGCATCTAGAGGTAGCAGAGCGGTCGCTCTGGAGGAACCTCAGCAGGTCATCATAAATCATAATTGATGCGTTCAAAGAGTTGAGCAGCTAAACGACGTCCTGAGGAAACGCTGAGCAGCAAAAAACACAAACAGGAAGTGATTAGTCTGCTGGATCTGAGAGGTCTCTGATTGGAGGACTGAAGCATCCAATCAGAGATGCTTCAGTCTCTAACCTAACTTACAGGTTAGGTTTAACCTGCGACCTGTAACCTTTAACCTGCAGCAGCCTGTGACCTTTAACCTGTGACCTGCAACAGCCTTTAACGTGCGGTTTGTCCTCCAGCCTCCAGGTGGAGCCGTGTCCCCCTCAGATGAGTCGTGTGACCGCAGCCGGCCTCCAGCTGATGCAGCAGGAAGCTACGTGTGTGACGGCGCGGCGCTGGGCGCAGCAGGAGGGATGACATGGAGAGCGGAGAGACGCACGCGCAGCTGGAGACGCCATCTTTACTCTCTTCTTCCCTCTAGAAGATCTCAGGACGTCGCAGGAACGTATTTTTCTACCGTTTTCTACCCAGAGCTGATTTTTGTTACGAACTGTGAAGCCATATTGGACCGGCGCCGGGATGAGCTCCGAGGGCTTCCAGTACCGGGCGCTGTACGACTACAAGAAGGAGCGGGAGGAGGACATCGACCTGCGCGTGGGGGACATGCTGCTGGTCAGCAGGGGGGCGCTGCTGGCGCTGGGCTGCGGCAGCGGGGACGAGGAGCGGCCGTCTGAGATCGGCTGGCTGCCGGGCTTCAACGAGACCACGCAGGTACCGGTTCTGACTCGCCGCCGCTCTGCCAGGGCCAGGGAGGGCCGGTTTCTCTGTCTGTGACCTTTAACCTTTGAGATGATGTCATCAGTGTTCAGTCTGAGACGACGTCATTAAATAAAACAAGTTATTGGTCCAATCAGTCCTTTGGGACTCACTGGACTCTGACGTTGCCATGACGATAAATTACTAACAATAATGCAGCTCATAACTATTCATACCCAACTTTATTTATTCGGGTATAAAGACAGAAATCAGTCATAAAATCTACCCTAACCCTAGTCAAACTGGGACTTTAATGCATTCATTCCAATTAATTAATTCATTTTAACAGTTAATCACATTTTTCTTTTTCTGTTCAACGGTTCCAGCGGGAACCTTTGTGTTCGAGCGTTTCCGGTACACCTGTAAATCTGACACACGATAATAAACTTCACTGGGTGATAAATTGAAATGTTGCGGTTTTCCAGTAATATTATGGAAGAAAACATTCTTTAATTCTAATGAACATTAAGACATTTAAAATAACAAAACAGAAACAAATAAAATGAATTATGAAGTCTGTAAAACTCCAGACTTTTATCGTCCTGTTTTAGTCAAAGAGAAAAACGATAATTAATCCAAATGGAAATTATTGAGCTTGTTTTCATTTATTATGTGATTAATTGATTTATTGATTATTGTTTCAGGTTTAAACACATCCAGCTTCATTTCTGCTCCTAAAATGACCTGAAATTTATGATCAAATCCATCAGTGTCTCTGTTGTTGAGCTCAAATCTGTTTGTTCCATAAATGAGCAGCAAAATAGATTTTGGGTCGGAACCGCTCAGTCAGCCTGTCTGGTTCTGGTTCTGGCAGGAGAAAGGCGACTTCCCAGGAACGTACGTGGAGTTCGTCGGCAGGAAGAGGATGTCCCCGCCCACTCCGAAGCCCCGCCCACCCAGACCGCCATCCGCCGCGTCCGTGAGGACCGACTCAGAGTCAGAGGGTGAGTCCAGTTCCCAGGTTCTGGTTTTCTGTGGGGCCCGGTCCAATCGGACCTTCTGCAGCGACCGGGACCGTCCTGTTGGTGTTTAGTCATAGCAACGGTTGCTGACTGAACAGAACTCGACTGCGTTCTGCTGCCATCAGCGCAGCACAGGAAGTGTGTGTGTGTGTGTGTGTGTGTGTTTACTGTCATTACCTGCCTGTTTCACAGAACTGCAGCTCTTCCTCCTCTGGTTTCCTCTCAGAAACAAACATGTTGCAGGTTCTGCCTTTCAGTGACCAGCAGCTGCATTTTGTTTCCATGGAGACGAGGAGAGCTCGGTTAGCTGGCCCTGCAGCAGCTTCCTTTATCAGAACCGGGCCGGGCTGGGCTCACCAACATCCGTGACCTCATATCTCCCGGCATCAGCAGCTCATTCAGAACTCGTCGCGTTATCTGCATCCGTTTGGTTTTATGTAATTTGACCAAAATCCACACAAACCCGTCATTCAGTTTGTTTCTGTTTCACTTGCAGAAACTTTTCACTTTCTGAACATCCTAACGATGCTGAACATCGCTAACTGAACGCTAACTGCGCTAACACAAAGACCTAATCATACATATTAGTTAGTGCTACACCAACATGGTATTTAGTCAAAGCTAAGGCATTAGCATTAGCTATGCTAAGGCATTAGCGTTAGCTAAAAACCCACACAGAAGCCCAACGGCTCATCGTCAGCTGAGTAGCTTCATCTGCTGCCTGAGAGTCAGAGATCTGGGTTTAGTCCGATTCTCATACAGGAGGCTTCCAGAACCAGAACCTGGTTCTGTTTGTCCAGAAGTTCTCTGTTAGAACCTTTTGGACCAGACGGGTTCCAGAACCTCCATGTTTGACTCTTTGTGTTTGTTGCTCAGGTTTGGTTCTGCCGGACCTGCCGGACCAGTTCGGACCTCCAGACACGGCGCCGCCGCTCCTCAGCAGACTGATGGAGCTCATAGAGACCAAAGGTAGGCCCGAGCCGCTCCGTGTCCAACCCGGTTCTGTTGCTCTGCTGGACCGGGTCTCTCTGTGGAGCTGTTCAGAACCATCAGAACCCAGTCTCTACTTTCAGCATCTTGTCATCAGATTGATGTTTTGTGTCTTTACAGGTTCTGACAGCCCGGTTCTGTACCGCAGCATGAGCGGAGGGGTTCTGGACACCCGGCAGCTGGCCGACACCGGTGAGGAACCAGAACCCGTCCTGCGGCCCGGCTGCGGTCCGCTCGGTTCCGTCTGACTGAGGTGCGTTTGTTTTCAGAGCCGGAGCAGCTGGACGTGGCGTCTCTGTGTGACGGGGTGGTCCGGTTCCTGCAGGACCTGCCCGGTCCGATCCTGCCCGCCTCGCTGCAGGCCGACATGAGCCATGCCGTCCAAGGTCAGCAGAACCAGAACCGGGCCGGCCGGCGCTCCTGTCAGTCAGGCGCTGGTGAAAAGTTCTGACCCATTTTAATGTCCCTGGTTCTGTTCGCAGAGGTCCGGGACCCGGAGGAGTGCGCCCAGGTTCTGCGGGGCGTGGCGAGCTCGCCCGCCTGCCCGGCCCAGTTTGGGCTGACCCTGCTCAGCGTGGTCCGGCACCTGGCCCGGCTCTGCCTGCACGGCTCCAGGAACCAGCTGAGCCCACGGGTTCTGGCCGAGAACTTCAGCCCGCTTCTGTTCAGGCAGCCCACTGGGTCGGTACCAGAACCCAGAACCTTCCAGCTGGTCCTAACGGTACCGCCGTGTCTGACCGGGTCTCTGATGTTCTGTCCAGGTCCGACTCCGCTCTGGATCCTCTGGTTCAGGTTCTGGAGGTTCTGATCACCAGCGAACTCAACATGACCCAAGCAGCACCAGGTAACTCCACCTGATCCTGGTTCTGGTTCTGGCCCAGGACACTAATCACTATAATCTGGGTTTTATTCAGCATTTTTTTCTCTTTCTTATTTCATCAACAAAGTTAAAACAGTTTATCTGTCGGAGGCGTCGCCCCCTGGCGGCAGCCGGCGGTACTGCAGCTCAGGAACAAACATGGCCCTTTTTCTTCTTCTCTGGATGTTTGGTTTAAACTTTGTTAAAGGCTGAAGTCTGGCGCTGCTTCAGGTTAGGGGAGGTTCTGGTTCTGAAGCCTGGCAGCACGGCGCCGTTACACAAATGTCCATTAAACTGATGATCATCTGTTTCTGCTCAGGTTGTATTAATAACATTTATTCCTCCAGATAATATCTAAATAATCCAGTTTAATCCAGAGAAACGGATGAACAATAATTAAACTGTGTTTCTCTTCATTTCCTGTTTAATCCAGTCAGATTTAATTTCATAAATTAGGGCTCCGGTGATTAATTGTAATGAATCAATTATTAAAATTCTTGTCAACTAATTTAGAAAATAATCGTTAACTGGAGCATTCAGACTCTAAAAAGGCCAATTACTGACTAATCAATACAGTCGGTAAAATTAAGTCAGATGTTTAGTTTCTCACAGGATGAAGGTCACATGACCCTGATGGCTTCCTGTCACCACAGTTCACTTCCTCATCTGGGGACAGGAAGCAGCAGGGTCAGGGTGGAGTTCACTTCCTGTTGCAGCGCCACCTGTTGGTCTCTCTGCTTCTGGTTCGGTCCAGATCAGCCGGACCGCTTCAGGTTCTGACCAACAGGTGGAGCTGCAGCTCCGTCCAGCCGCTCAGGTGGAACTGTGTGTGTTACAGTGTGTGTGTGTGTGTGTGTGTGTATTACTGTGTGTGTGTGTATTACTGTGTGTGTGTGTTACTGTGTGTGTTACTGTGTGTGTGTGTTACTGTGTGTGTGTGTTACTGTGTGTGTGTGTGTTACTGTGTGTGTGTGTTACTGTATGTGTGTGTTACTGTGTGTGTGTATTACTGTGTGTGTGTGTGTTACCGTGTGTGTGTGTTACAGTGTGTGTTACCGTGTGCGTGTTACTGTGTGTGCGTGTTACTGTGTGTGTGTATTACTGTGTGTGTGTGTGTTACCGTGTGTGTGTGTGTGTGTGTTACAGTGTGTGTTACCGTGTGCGTGTTACTGTGTGTGCGTGTTACTGTGTGTGCGTGTTACTGTGTGTGTGTATTACTGTGTGTGTGTGTTACGTGTGTGTGTGTGTGTGTTACAGTGTGTGTTACCGTGTGCGTGTTACTGTGTGTGCGTGTTACTGTGTGTGTGTGTGAGGGTTCTGCTCGTCCCTCGTTCAGTCGGTCAGAGCAGCAGCTGAATCGATGACATCATCCATCCCCGCGGTGACAGATGATGCTGCGGAGGAGGAGGGGGGGCGTTGCCGTGGAGATATCCCTGCCTGCGTGTGATTGGCCGAGGCCGGTGGTGATGTCACACATCTCCAAGCTGCTGTGCCGATCTTTGAACAGAGGCAGAGATGGAGGCAGGCGGACGGAGGGGAAGCTTCAGCGCCGATGAACGGAGAGATGCTGCCTGGTTCTGACCTGCAGCTCAGCGGCTCACCCTGCTGCCGGAACCAGAACCAGAACCAGAACCCAGAGGGGACGACATCCGGGTGTCAGAGCTGAATCTGCAGAGGGGGGAGGGAGTGTTGTTTCACCTGAGAGCCGTCATGGAGCGGGAGCAGCGGGGCAGAACCCGGTCGGAACCGCTGCTGGGCCGAGACCAGATCCTGTGCTACATTAACATGCAGAGACCAGGTAGGGCCTGCGGAGGGCGCTCTGATGGGTTCTGCTGGGCTCCGGACCAGGTGACGCAGCATCGGCTCTGCCGTCGCCATGGTTACCGGCTTGTTTGGCTGATGTCATCGTTTGATCAAGATTCCCCAAATAAACATTTCATCTGGTTTTTACAGCTTAAAGAAAGAATCAAACTTTTTACTGTTGCTTCAGGAAAAAGCCTTAAGACGCCCACTTCCTGTCCCACTTCCTGTCCCACTTCCTGTCCCACTTCCTGTCTCACTTCCTGTCCCACTTCCTGTCTCACTTCCTGTCTCACTTCCTGTTTCACTTCCTGTCTCACTTCCTCAAACTTGACTACAAAATCTGATTTTGGTGGAAAATGTCATTATTTTTAATTTGGTGAATTTATCACCATTCAGTAGAAATGTTACAGTAACTGAATATTTATGTTTTACATCTCAAAGCGACGGTTGGTGATGAACAGAGCAGGACGGCTAACGTCCAGTTAGCGTCCAGTTAGCGTCCAGCTAGACTTGGCCACATTTTACAGTTTGCTCAGAATTGGCGTGAGGACTGGATGTTACCATGGTTACTAAGGCTTCAGGAAGGAGGAAATGTCTCTGGGTTTCTCCTCCCATCAGAGCTCAGATCTTCTTAATGTCTAGAAGAGACGATTTATCGGCTGGTTACCATGGTTACTACTCAGAATAAGTTCTGTAGAGAGCTGAGCTTCACTTCCTCAAACCAACAACCTGGTTGAATAACCTGTGTGGACCAGTCAAAGTAAAGCAGTTTTTGGTCAGGTCAGACCATCAGATGAAGAGTTTCCTCTGGCTGTTTTTAGAGCCAACGAAATGTTTCTGTTTCAGAATGAGTTGTTCTTTGTTCCCGGCACAAAGTGTTCAGAGGATGAGTAAAAAACCCTCCAGCATCTGAAGACGAGTTTTATCAGCATGTTCAGCTTCCTGCCACATGATCTGAGGTTTTATCTGTGATCGCTAATCAGCAGAAAACTGAACAGAAAGCAAAAGCTGCCTTTTCTGATTTCCATGAACAAACCTGATAATATGCAGAGCCGCTGGCGGTGAAAGATTAACAGGAGACGCTGCGACGCGTCGTCGGCTTCTTCCATCGTTCTCATCGTCTTTCTTCTCCCTCTGCTGCAGCTCTGCCTCCCAAACCGGTGAAGGCCTCCACTGCTGCTCCCCCCAGCAGCTTCAACAACAGCATCTCCCTGCAGGACGCCGAGTGGTACTGGGGGGACATCTCCAGGTGAGACACACCTGTCCTCTGAGAGGGAGGGGGTCTGCAGACCACAGAGTGACTGTCCATCTGTCCGTGTGCAGGGAGGAGGTGAACGAGAAGCTGAGAGACACGGCCGACGGCACCTTCCTGGTGCGGGACGCCTCCACCAAGATGCACGGAGATTACACCCTGACCCTCAGGTAACGCCCCATTACTCCCATTATCCCCTGTGACCCCCCAGTACCCATAATACCGACTGTTCTCTACAGTTTTGTCAGAATCAGTTCTGAACTGGGGAGTTCAGGTCTTTATTCTCCGTCACGTCGCTGTTTTCTGGGGAATCTTCAGTCTGAATGTTTAATATGTAACGAATCCCCCTGTGAAACCTGGCCCCGCCCCCACACTGCAGGGGCAGCAGCTGAATCGATGACATCATCGACATCATCCAACAGGGTTAGGGCCAGGTGTAGGGGGCGTGGCAGGTGGTTGCATTTTTTTCTAAAACAAAAAAAAGAAGAAGCAATTCACAAAAAATATTTTAACTTGTTTTAAAAAGCAACTGGAGTTTAGTTTCTTTTTTCTTTTAAAAAAGCTACCAAAATACTACCGACTCATTAAAAAAAGATTAATAACAAACACAGTGACAAAAGCTTCTTGTTTTTCTTCCCACCAGGACAAAATGTGCTGAAATATGAGAAATCTTCATTTTAGATTCTAACCAACTTCCTGTTTTTTATAGGAAGATGATTTCCAAATCATCTTCAGAACCAAATAATTTCCCAAAAGTTTATTATAACTGAGCTGAACTCATTTCCTCCCAGTTTGAAGCAGCGTTTAATAAATCCTGGTTGTAGTTTTTCTGATCTCATTTGGTCACTGGAACCCGATCAGCTGCTGCTCTGAGCCCGATTCACAGGCAGAACGACGATCCTGCAGCAGGCCTGACTGACGACCCAACGGTCCAGAACGCTGCTGCTGCTGCTGGGACGCTAAACATTGTTCTGGTTCTGCCTGCAGGAAGGGAGGCAACAACAAGCTGATCAAGATCTTCCATCGAGAGGGGAAGTACGGCTTCTCTGACCCGCTGACCTTCAGCTCGGTGGTGGAGCTCATCAACCACTACCGCCACGAGTCTCTGGCCCAGTACAACCCCAAGCTGGACGTCAAGCTGCTCTACCCGGTGTCCAAGCACCAGCAGGTAGGTGTCCCCGCCCGCCCCGCGGCCCGTGGCGCCGCGGCCCTTCTGATTGGCCGGCCGTGTCACCCCCCAGGACCAGGTGGTGAAGGAGGACAGCGTGGAGGCCGTGGGCAAGAAGCTGCACGAGTATCACCTGCAGTACCAGGAGAAGAACCGCGAGTACGACCGGCTGTACGAGGAGTACACCAGAACGTCGCAGGTACGGCCGGCGGGACGCCGCGCAGCCGCCGCTGAGGGCGGCCGCCGCTGAGGGCAACCTCTAACCCCTCTGCCCCCCCAGGAGATCCAGATGAAGCGCACCGCCATCGAGGCTTTCAACGAGACCATCAAGATCTTCGAGGAGCAGTGCCAGACGCAGGAGCGCTTCAGCAAGGAGTATATCGACAAGTTCCGCCGCGAGGGCAATGACAAGGAGATCCAGAGGTGGGCTGTTACCACGGCAACCACCTCCAGCACACACACACTCTGGAGGCTGGGTTGCCATGACTACAGAATTAGCCGGAAGAACCGACCTGCCGATGAATCAGTTTGAACGATTTGGTTCTAAACCAGCAGCTCAGAACCTGATAAATATTCCTGCCTTCAA
Source organism: Poeciliopsis retropinna (assembly GCA_010277075.1). Lineage (NCBI taxonomy): Eukaryota > Metazoa > Chordata > Actinopteri > Cyprinodontiformes > Poeciliidae > Poeciliopsis > Poeciliopsis retropinna. The sequence continues at coordinate 762,402 of VMRM01000001.1, forward strand.
ATCAGAATCCGTCGTCCTGCCGTCTCTTTCTGTTCTCAAGTTAGTGTTACATTTCTAACGCGAAACTTATTGTACCAAAATAAAAGCATGTAAACAGCCAATAAAGCCCAGCAGATGATGATCCGCTGCAGCGTTTCCCTTCACCTCCGCTGGACAGGAAGGAACCGAAGGTCTTCAAAATAAAATACAACTTCATGTTTTATGACATTTAAATTAATTTGATAATGGTTAGTATTAGTGCACAAATATGATTTATGGGGTTTTAACGTAAAAAAGAAGAAAAAACATAATGTGAAGATTTGGGGCTTTTATTTTGGCAGGCGCTCAGAGCATAAAGCATAGAGCTAGAACGAATAGATTCGTCCTTATGGACCGGGCCCACTGTCACCAATAACACATCTGGAATTTCTTTCAGTACAGATGATAACATCTGTGGTTCTGACCCGGTCGGTTCTGACCCGGTCGGTTCTGACCCGGTCGGTTCTGGCCTGGTCGGCTCTGGCCCGGCTGGTTCTGACCCGGTTGGTTCTGGCCCGGCTGGTTCTGACCCAGTTGGTTCTGGCCCGGTTGGCTCTGGCCCGGCTGGTTCTGGCCCGGCTGGTTCTGGCCCGGCTGGTTCTGGCCCGGTTGGCTCTGGCCTGGTTGGTTCTGGCCCGGTCGGTTCTGACCCGGCTGGTTCTGACCCGGTCGGTTCTGACCCGGTCGGTTCTCTCTGAAGGATCATGGAGAACTACGACAAGCTGAAGTCTAGGATCAGTGAGATCGTGGACAGCAAGCGCCACCTGGAGGTGGACCTGAAGAAGCAGGCGGCCGACAACCGGGAGATCGACAAGAAGATGAACAGCATCAAACCGGACCTGATCCAGCTCCGCAAGACCCGGGACCAGTACCTGATGTAAGCCCCGCCCCCAGACAGGAAGCGGCGGCGGTCAGCAGGAAGTGGGTTGTAACGGCCGTGTGTTTGTTGCAGGTGGCTGACCCAGAAAGGAGTCCGGCAGAGGAAGCTGAACGAATGGCTGGGCCTGAAGAACGAGACCACCGAGGAGTGAGTTCTGACCCGACCCGATCCGACCCGATCATTAGAGACACTGAAGAATCAGAATCAGACGGAAAAACAGCAAAAAGACAGACAGACAGAGTAAAAAGACACAAAACATTTGGGTCTAAAAACAGACGAGTGACCAGGTCAGACATTAACTACAAGGTTTTAGCTTTAGCCTTAGCTTTAGCCTTAGCTAGCTGGCTAACATGACAGAAGCTACTGCACTCTCCTGCTTGGCTCGCTAGCTGTTTTATGATGTATAGATGCAAATTTATCGGCTGGACGAAGTTCGTAGGTTTCTGTGGAGTTGCAGGAGTTGAATTTGAGTTGGTGAAACCTGCCGAAACCCTGACGCAATAAGGCATCGTGAGTCCCTCCAGTTTTTGGTTCCCTGTAGAATCGACAGATCGTCGCATGATTGAGTTTATTGTGAATGTTCTGCAAAACTTGGGTTTAAGTGATGCTGACTTCCACCTGCAGGTGGCAGCGTTTCTTTCTTCTTCTTCTCTGCTGCTTCAGTCGTACTGGATGTTAAACTAGTCTGCGATCGTTGGGGAGAGAACCAGGAAGTCGTACATAAACACATATCTTAGAAGTAGTTGCAGTTATTTGTAAAGTAGTGTGAAAAATGAACAAAGCTGGACCCAGTCCTGAACCTTGAGGCTCTCCGTCACTAGGAGGCGCCGTTTCTGAACCAAAAAGCACTGAAGACTGACAGGAATGTCTTTAGAAACCAGATTGAAAGTGAAGGTCAAAGGTCAAACGGTTCCTCTAGAACAGGGGTCTCACACTCCAGTCCTGGCCCTGCAACCTTTAGATGAGCCTCTGCTGCAGCACCTGAGTAAAATAATGAGGTCATTAAGGCTCTGGAGATCCACACAAGGAGGGGCTCATGAAGCCGTTTCATTCCAGCGTTTGGTACCTGTGGCTCATATAAAACCTGCAGGTCACCTGGAGGTCCTGAGTTTGACCCCTGCTCTAGGAGTTCAGACGCTGAGCAGCTGTTAGCCAGATCGGTTGTTGCCTGTAGCAACAGAAATATTAATGTCAGAAAAATGTTTAGACGAGAGCGGAGGATGATGAACTAGACACTGAGCTGCTGTTTCCATGACGACCCGTCCTGCCGCTGTCCGCAGTGAGTATAGCACGGTGGAGGATGAGGAGGACCTTCCTCACCACGACGAGCGGCTGTGGCGTCTGGGGAACATGAACCGGCTGCAAGCCGAGGGACTGCTGCGCGGCAAGCGGGACGGAACCTTCCTGGTCCGGGACAGCAGCAAGCCGGGCTGCTACGCCTGCTCCGTGGTGTAAGCCCCGCCCCCACCTGCTCACCCACCTGTGGGCTTCCCTCCCTCACCTGTCTGTCTGTCTGTCTGTCTCTCCCCTCAGGGTGGACGGCGAGGTGAAGCACTGCGTCATCAACAAGACCGGCACCGGCTTCGGGTTCGCCGAGCCGTACAACCTGTACGGGTCGCTGAAGGAGCTGGTTCTGCACTACCAGCACACATCGCTGGTCCAGCACAACGACTCGCTCAACGTCACGCTGGCCTTCCCCGTCTTCAGCCCGCAGCGCCGGTGACCTCTGACCTCCGACCCCAACACAGTGTCACGCTGGCCTTCCCCGTTTACAGCTCACCGTGACCTCTGACCCTGTATGACCTCACTCAGGCCCACTTCCTGTCGATCAGAACCGGTCTCCTCTCTGCTGGGATCATATGGGAACCAATTAAAACCCAGTAATCAATATCTCTGATGTTCTGGTAGCGTTGATCCGCCTCAAGGCCCAAAGCAACACACTGGTCAAGCAAGATGGCCGCCCAGGGTCTTGTGACATCACTCTGCGCTACGGCTTGCGGTTATTAGTCATCCAGTATTCTATTGATTATTCTTATCATTAATCGGTTAATCCAATAAAAATTTGATAAACTTTTGGTAACTTCTACCATAACATCAGTATTAATATCAGATATCGGCCCAATTTTTCATATTTACGGATCCCTACTGATACTTTACTGTAGTTTAGATTATTAAATTGTAACAATAATAGCTCAATCTTTAAATTAACCTGGACAAAATTATACAAAATATGAAATTATATTTAATTTAATAATAAACCAGAAGCCTCACAAACACCATAGGATTATGTATTCATTCATGTATAGCTTCTGTGTCCATGTTAGTGACGGCAGTGTTCAGTGTCTCACCTGTATGAGTGCACCTGCCGCGCTCTTCACCGCTAGCAGGCTAACGGCTGCCGGACTCCGGACATCGCTCCACTTAATTCCAGGATATGCTTATCGGTCTTCCAAGAAACGATAAATTATAAACCAATGAAATCCCAGAACAAACTTAAAAATGGGACGTTATGATGCTAGCATTAGCACTCAGAGGAAGTGAGCGCGCCGAGCCGGAACACGGTGCGCTACATAACGAAACATAACGAAACTTCGAGGCAGATAATTCACCCCGAGGAATTTTTTATAATTCCGGGGTCATTGGAAGAATCGTTTCAGCTGCGTCGCTATGGAGACCAAACGGCCAATCGATCGATCCTCCAACCAGTTTCATCTTCAGAAACCAAAAACCCGATCAATCGATTATCTCCCAGACCTAAACTAAACCTTTCCAGCAATAAATCTGCCTGACGGCGCCCCCTGCTGTTGGCTGACCACTCTTCGGGTCCGTGTGATCCCGACCCCCAAACCCTGGTTCTGACCTGTGACCCTTGACCCCTGCCTCATCAGTCAGCAGAAGCTATGATGTCGGCCGTTGGACGGCTCACCCAGAACTTTCCTGAACACTGTGAACGCATCAGAACCCATCTCGTCCCACTTCCTGTTTGGTTTCAGCGCGGCTGGGCTCTCCGGAGGGCGGGAATGAAACCCGACCCGGTCTGGTTCTGGTTCTGGAGAGAAATCAGGGAGAAAAGAAGAAAAGCACCAAAACCTCTGGACTCATTTCAGGACGAAACGTTTGTTTGGACTCGCAGCAAGTCGAGATATTTTTTCCTTTTCTGATTTTTGTTTCTGTTCTGGAGGAAAACCAGGTACAGAGGCTGACACTGTGGCGTTACCGCGGTAACGGCCTCTTAAAGCTTCGCTTCCAGGGGATTTGAAATAAGTTTTAAAACGGTTTGGTTTTTTGTAAAAGGACGAAAGTCATGCATGAACTGGGAACTTCTTTTTCTGCTTGTTTTTCTGTTACCTGTCTGATGATGATGATGATGAAGCATCGAGCGACAAACAGAAACGTTTGGCTCGTCACAACTATTTTCATAATGTTGAAGCTGAAATCTTGAATTTGTTGAAGTTTTGTTTCTGGTTTCTGATCAAATTAAGTCCAACCTGCAAGTTTGCTTTAAAAATGGAGCTAAAGGTCAGAGGTCAACTGCAGCTCGTTTTATTTTGATCAGAGGAGAAATTAGATGAATAATTAGGATTGTTAAATATAAGAAAATCTTTTCTGCTCTTGTTTCATATTTATTCTGTTTCTGTTTCTCCTCCCTGTGAGCTAAAGGAGAAACAGAACCTGGTCCGGTTCTGGTTCTGGTTTATGACCCAGTTCTGGATCTGATTCTGACCCGATTGTGTTCTGGTTCTGGTGCAGTTCTGGTTCTGACCCGGTTCTGGTTCTGGTCCAGGTGTCTCTTTTTGCGTTTTGCTGTTGATGTTTAAATCAATAAACTCCAGGTTGTGGATTTTCTCTCTGACTTCCTGATCAGCTTCAGGTATCGCCATGGCGACGCCACTCTCAGCTCAGGTCGGGTTGATGGAGACAGAAAAATCAGACAAACTTACTGAACAAAAATTATTAAAAATATTAAAGTTTCTTTGTTTTTTCAGCTTAAATTTATGATTTAGAAAAATTCTGAAAATGTTTCATTTTTGGACGAAATCAGGATTTTTTCACTTTCAGCCTTTAAGAAAATAAAACTTGTTCTGAAATAGTTTCTTTTAACGACATGAAGACAGAAAACACTATCAGCTCAAATATTTTCACATATTTACAGATCACATTTTCCACATTTATTACTCACTGTTCCTCCTGCATCATGGACATATTAACGTATCGAGAGTAAATTTTTCCATCTAAATATTTTTACATTTCCATTGATGCTCATTTCTCTGTATAGATTAACCTGATCTGCTGCGCTGTGTTCAGGCATTGAACGCCTCACCACTTCAGGTTTCCTGCATTTATTCTGACCAACAGGAAATCAAGTTGGTGGTTAACTTCAGTGGCGTCTGCCTCCATGCTTTAAATAAAAAGATCATTAAAATATTAAGATGCAACATAAAGTCTTTTCCTTTTAATCTAACAGACCAGAAACATCCAGAGGTTTTTCCTAAATGCACCTTGGACGACTCCAAGTAAATTAAAGCAAGTGAGAGAAAAATCCTGTTCTTGTTGCTAAAAAGACACAAAAAATCCAGATAAAGATGAAATATGAATTATTTTTGACAAACCTGGAAGAGACTTTTTGTTTTAAATGTACGGTGATTTCCACATCGCATGTTTGCAGAAATACGACCACTTTGCTTATTCATAGAAATATTGTCCAGTTTATTGTTTAACAAGCTGGTAAAATCAAAAAGCAGAATAGTGTCTGCAATTAATACTCAAAAGAAAATATATTTGTAATCATTTGTGGCCTCCTTGAATAGGACACCTCAGTAAAAAATGATACATTTCAATTATTTATTTGTACTTCATGTTATCAGCCTGTTTCTGGTCCATGAACTATTCAGGATTCATATTTTACGGTTTAAAATAAACAATATTTAAATTTTAAAGCCAAAATAAACGACGCCCTCATGGGTCCGTGAACGTCCCGCGTTGCCATAGTGACAGTAAACCACAAAGAACCGTTAAACAGAACCGGACCGACGGACTGACAAACAGATTAAAGAACCAGAGAAAAGAACCGACACCGACGCTGAGCGCCGTTTGACGCCGTCCAGCAGCCTCTTTTCCCCGGATCTTCTTCCCCCGACTGTCCGGGGACCCCTGACCCGGCTGGAGGCTCCAGACCCGGCGGAAGGATGAGTGGGAGCCGAGAGATTCCCGGAGGGAAGGTTTACCGGCTGCTGTTCGACGCACAGGTGGGTCGAACCGAATCTGGGTCAGAACCGGTCCGTTCGGATCCCTCCGATGTCTCAGTTGTGCTCCAGGACATTTCTGTCCCAGCTGCTGAAGACACCCGCTGTCTCTCCTGTCCAGGCGCAGCTGTCCAGATCCCTGCTGGCAGGACGCAGGATCCCGAGGACAAGCAGCCTGTCCCCGGTGGACAGCAAGACACCTGAGAGCAGCAGGTACACACACACACACACACACACACACACACACGCAGGCCTGCGTCCTGTCTGCCCTTCAGGTAACTCACAGTCTGTTCTTCCACCAGCAGGTGGCAGCAGAGGTCTTATGAAGTCGATGGCTGGTTTGACGTCATCCGGCTTCCTGACCATCTGGGTCGGTACCAGCAGCTGATGGTTTGATATTTATGAATGACATAAATCAGGTTTGCCTGTCACAGCGCTGCATGGAGGAACTTTTTATTTCTTTATTTCTCAATGCGGCTCCATCTCGGCATCCGGGTATTATTGGAGTAAAAATGGAGGAGACGTACTTAGAGAAAAACAGCAAAATGTCCGACTGATGAAAATCAAGATAACTGCAGTGGATTTCTGACCTGCAATAATCCAGCTGCTGTTGCACATTATTGTGGCCTTCTAGAATGAAGTTTACTGAAAATTTCAAAGTAAAAGCCTAATCATTACTGACCTACTGTCTACATATTAAACAGCCAAATGACTGTAGTGGGGTACTGGCTTAGACCAAACATGCTAGTGATAACCCACACACTAAAAGTAGCAATTAAGCTAACATTAGCAGGGCACTGCATCCCACTAATGCACTGCCTTGTGGAGCAGGACAGTGTATTAGCATTAGCATTAACATTTTCCCTAAAATAAGCATTTTAGCCATTTTTAAATTTATTACCTTTGTTTAGCCTTCTGAACTGAGCAAGCCAAGGTAAGCCAACAAGCTAGAGATGCTCCTCATGCTTATGACAACATTTAGGCTAACATTAGCATTTGGCTAATTTTAGTTTATACAACGTTTGCATATCGAGTGGAATTATGCAACTCCACTCGATCTCCAGGCACTATTGACCACAGTATAGCTTACTTTAGCATTGATGCTAATTTTTAGCATCAGAATGCTGGGTCCAGCCGACAGGCACACTTTGACAGGCCCCTTTAAATTTCTTCAGAAGTTTTCTTCTGAAGAGATTAAAGGAAACAGAAACTGAACATGGTTTCACATTTCTGATCCGTTCGTTCAGCTTTCAGGATTTTTGACTCATTTCTGTTCACAGTTTTAGATTAAAAACTGAAAAATGAATATTATCCCTTTTGGAGTTTGATTAGTTTCACTTGGACACGGTTCTGATCCTCAGTGATGGACGAGTCCTGCTCCGGGGTCATTGACAATCTGATGGACAGGAGGAAGAAGAAGCATGATGAAGCTCTGAGGCAGCAGGAGGTGGAGCTGCACCACCTGTCCCAGGTAGCTGCTTCATCACCATGACAACCACATGGATGGATGGAATAAATGATGGGGGAACTGATGGTGTCTCTCTGTCAGGTGTGTGAGCTGGAGGTGACGTCCATCTGTGAGCAGCTGCTGTCCTCTCTGAGGGAGGTGGACCTCAGATTGGACATCCTGAAGGACAGGATTGGACAGAAGCCTGTCAGTCTGCAGGTGTGAATGCTGAGCCACACTGAAGGACTCTTGTCCTGGAGGACATGTCCCCAATGCAACCTGTCTCACAGGAACCTGATGCCCCCTGCTGGTCAAACAACCTAATGACACGTCAGAGTCATTGCACTGGGACCAGACTGGGTCCACTGGTCCATTAATGGTCCGCTGGTTCATCATTTGGCTTCTTGTGTAGAGAAGTTGATTAATCTCAGCAGGTTCAGATGTTTGGATCAGGAAAAGCTTGGATCATTGCTGGTAACGTGTGTGTGTGTGTGTGTGTGTGTGGGTGTGTGTGTGTGTGTGTGTGTGTGTGTGTGTGTCAGTGCCTGCACAGCCTCTGGGAGGAGGTTGATGGGGAGATGAGGCAGAAGAAGAGTCGGATCTCAGAGATGCAGCAGAAGCTGAAGAGCTGTGAGGACGGCAGGAACCTGGAGGTCAGAGTTCACTGTTTCAGGTGATCAGTTCCTGTGTGGCCTGCAGGTGAGGTCTCCTCCACAAGGGGGAGCCAGTGATTCCCAGCTGCAGCCGCTACTTGTGCAGGGGAGGAAACATTAAAGCCCTAAAACATGGTGATAATTAATCAATGGAGATTCAATAAAACAGATAAACAAGCAGAAAATAGATTAATTGATTTATAATTCATAAATGAAACAAAAAGATTCTTCCTGTACCGCCATCATACCAATCCGTCACCAACCGGTCCGTGTCCTCAGTCCGGTCTGTGACGCTCCACCTCCACCAAGAGGAACATCCACCTGAAACC
>VMRM01000001.1:775971-875971 GCA_010277075.1 Poeciliopsis retropinna
TCCAACCGTCTCCGTCCCTCTGCAGCTCCGCAAGGTGCTGGCTCCCCTGGACGACAAGTTCTCCTCCCTGCAGGCCGAGATGAAGTTCATCGTGGAGATCCAGAAGATCATCAGCAGGACACAGATCCAGATCAAGGCCGAGGTGGCTGACCCCTGACCTCTGACCTCTGGGTCCCCTGTCTGTCCCTGTCTCACCGTCTCCTTCTCTAACCGTCTCTACGTCTTGCAGGCGGCCAGCAGCAACCTGCAGCAGTCTGCGCTCAGAGGCCGGCTGGAGGAGCTCAGGAAGATGACGGCCGACCTCCAGGTACGACTGACCCCTGAGGGCCCGGGGCCTCCCAGGCCCCCCTGAAGCTCCGCCCCTGCCCTGGGGCCCCCAGGGCCCTCAGTGTTTGGCTGATGCTGTGATCAGGTCAAACTGTTGACCTGATTTTGTAGATATAAAGGAAACAGACTGGATACTAATATTTACAGTATTTCAGTTTAAAGCTTTTCGGTGTCCAAAGTTTTTGTCTCATGAGCCAAAATAGTCGAGTCAAAAGTACCGATAGGCCAAGAAAAAATGAAAATACATTTTTAAAAACACAAGCAAATAAAACAGTTCAATTTAGTTTGTTTTTGTTATTCATCATAAATCCAAAGGATTTTAAACATTTGCTGTTTTAAAAGATAAGCTTCTAGTTTTCTAGTTCTTTTCAGCTCGGTGGATTTTTTAAAATAAATAATTTAAATGATGTCATATTTTAAATATTTTGGAACAGTTAGAAGCTAATGCTAACAAAATGTGTGATGTTGACCAGAGTCCAGAGGTTTAGGCCTGAGTGACGTAGCAGGACTCTGTGTTTGGCTAGTTAGCTTAGCTGCTACCTGCAGTCTGCAGCCAAACCAACATGGAGTTTCATCACATCAGTTTTCTTGCAGCTCTTCTTCTCGGTGTTTGTCTTTTGGAACCAGACAGCTGGAAGTTTGATGTTTTCTGAAGTTACATTACGAAACTCATCAGCAACGAGCGCGGCTCATTTTTTACAATCAGCTAAATTAGTGCAGAATTATTTGGGAATTGTTTTACTACCTATTAGTTAAAAAAATGTTAAAATATAAATTTTTTCTTGGTCTTTACTATGGCGCCCTTAGACTCCTGGCGCCCTGAGCATCTGCCTCCCGTGTCTCTCCAGGCATCGCCGGATCAGATCTGCTGCTCGTTCTCGTCGGTGAAGGAGGAGATAAAGTTGCGCTGCAGCTACCTGGGTTATAACCAGGTAACTCCAGCTTTGCAAAAACAGACACAAATATTCTGTTATATTATCTTTATGTTTAGATAAATATCTATTTTAGAAAATGTGTTGTAATTTTTCTAAAGAGTCCCCATATTATTTCTGTCTTTGAATTTAAGCAACAAAAAACAGAGAATATTGCAAGAAGAAGATTTATAGTTTTATTCTTCTGTGGGAAAGAAAATGATATAAAATGAAAAGAACAGATTTGTGGCCCTGCAGGCATTTTTGGGCGATCGCTGAATAGAAACTGATCCGATGTTAGAATCCAGTTTACACTGAAAGCAGGCCGTTGAAAACATTCACAATTTAAAATCATAAAATGGAAAATGCAACACAAAGTTTTCATCCAGGTTTTTGCTTTGAATGCAATTTATTTTAGCAGTAAAGGAGACAACAGTGACTTTCACTAAAATTCAGACAAGCATCTAATAAACAGGAACCAAATCCAGAAAATACACAAAAATCTAGAAAAAGATTATTAACCTGAAAAACATTGGATATGTTGTTTTTTCAATCTGACAAACTTGCAAAACCTTTTGATGTTTTCAATCTACAATCATTTACAGAATCTGCAGAAATCTTAAAATGTTAGGCTCAGTTTATGCTTCTGTTCATGATAGTTTTCTATAATAGATAAAAATAAAACAAGAAAATAGTTTTAGTAATATAAATAAAAAGAAAAATCCAAAAGGTGCCTTGGTTTGGACAGCCCTGGTGAAGAGGAGGCCTTCCTGTTTATAACAGTAACAGGAAGTCGCTAGCCGTTAGCTCATCAGGTCTTTTGCTCAGCATTCAGGATTTAAGCTTCTCTTTTTCAGTCATTACTGGCCGGATGCTCCCATCTCTTCCTCGTGTCGCCCTTGCCGATGTTTTGGGTTTTGTTTTTTCTGTGGCTCCCTTTGATTTTTCTCCATTTGTTTTCTGTGTTCCTTCATGAATCTTCAGATCCTGCAGCCGCCTCAGTTTCATCTGATAAAACCAACAACCAAACTGGGACTGCTTTACAGTGATTAACAGAACCATGAATTCTGACTGACTTTATGAAATCTTTCTGAGTGGTCTAGTCAAAGTCTTGTATTTCAATTGCTGCTGCAGGAATGTGAACAGGAAAATCTTGCAGTCTGCCTGAACAGACTAACACAAATATTCAGTCTATTAGGGCAGAGTGCTCGGTCAAGTGTGTGTGTGTGTTCAGGACTCGGTGCTGCAGGACAGTTTTGCTCTGTCCAGAACCAAGGTCCGAGGCGCCGGTCAGCGCCACGGCGGACCGGCCGCGGCGCTGCATGAGGAAAAAACCGTCAGGTTTGTAGAGCAGCTGAAGCTCCGCCTGCGCAGGTTCACACACGTTACGGCTCTTCTCCTCCCGAACCCGGCAGGTTCTGCTTCGTCCTGGACCAGAAATCAAAACCTGAAGGTGAGCAGCAAACGGCGCCCCCTGCTGGAGCGTCTAGGATCTGCTGAGACGCTGAGCGGCTCAGGAGTTTTATGGGCAGTAAAACCGTTTCTGTGTGCAGACCAGAACGCCGCAGCGCATCAGAAGAGCAGCGGCTCGGCCCGCAGACAGAGGTACGCACCCACCGACCCAACGGGCCACAGCAGAACCCCTGGTTCTGATGGAACCGGCCCGTCCATTTCTGAGACATTTTCACTATTTATTCTGTTTTAAATCCTTATAATTTTAAATCCTTATAGTTAACAAACATACAAGCAGACAAAAGTAAATCATAGATAAATAAATTATTTCTACATATTTTACAGTCAAATATTTATTTACAATTCATGGATATTTCATTCCAGGATAAATATTTCCTAAACATCCCAACATGAACATTTTAATATCGGCCTTTTCAGAAAAACAGAAAGTCCTGCAGCACAGAAAGCAATTCTTATAAAATATGTGTCATTATATACAAATATACAAATAAGATTTCATGGTTATTTAATTAAAACCAAACAATTAATAGAAAATATTCTTTTTATCTCAAGTTGTATAGATTTAATATTTCTTGGTAAAATTACTGGGAAGGAGAAAAACTGGATCATATTTAGTTTGAATGTGTGAACCAGCAGGCCGTCGGTCTATGGATTGTCTTCAGGACCGACATCTTTGCTTCACAACATTTTCCTCTTATTTTCTGGGTTTAGCAAATATTTTTCCACAATAATAACTTTATATTTGCTGTCTAATGACTGAAAGACTTTTATACCAGAGCTGATCAGCGTAAACACTTCAGACAGTGAAAACATCCAGTTTGAGGTTCTATAATCATCTTCATCTTGTAGTTTTCAGATTGATAATCAAATGAAATCAAAACAAAATGCTGGACTTGAGAACCAAAACATGAATCCTAATAATTAAATTATCTTTCATTCTTTGAACTGAAATTACAATTTTTATAAATGGTAAAGCAGAAAGTTTTGTTTCTTCCAGATCCAGAAAACTGGAGTCACTATAATTACTGACCCATTTGGTTTTATACCAACAGAACCAGCCATCCAGGCGGTTCTGGTCTTCAGGTTCTGTTTGGTTCTGCTGTTTGTGTCTCAGTCTGAGGAGGAGCTCCAGGTCCATCAGGTCAGACGTTTTCACCGACATGAAGACCAAGAGGAAGTACCAGATCTTTGGAACCAAACCGGAACCGGAGCCGGAGCTGGGCTCGCAGTAAGTCTGAATATTTCTCATCCCGTCCCACCGGGTCAGAGGTTCTGGGATGTTTTCATCCAGTTTCACTGAATAACAAACAGAAGAAAAGATCCTGTTGAGTTCAGGCTCCTCCCAGAATCTAGTCATTAACCGTCATGCTAACCTCAGAGAGCTAAGGCTGTGTTTACGGCCTTAAAGATGGCCGCCGCAGCGCTCTGTCTGCTGCAGTAAAGATGGCCGCCGCAGCGCTCTGTCTTCTGCAGTAAAGATGGCCGCCGCAGCGCTCTGTCTGCTGCAGTAAAGATGGCCGCCGCAGCGCTCTGCTGCAGTAAAGATGGCCGCCGCAGCGCTCTGTCTGCTGCAGTAAAGATGGCCGCCGCAGCGCTCTGTCTGCTGCAGTAAAGATGGCCGCCGCAGCGCTCTGTCTGCTGCAGTAAAGATGGCCGCCTGGTTGTGCAGACGATGGATGCTGTTTGGATGTTTTAGGGTCAAGCAGTGGGATTTGGGTCGGATTCAACTGCGGTGGTTGTAGCTCCAGGGAACATTTCTGGAAAAGCTTCAGTCACGTTGTTCCCTGTCCAGTGCACAGCAGCGCGCCCTGCAGTCATGTTTCAGACCCAACTTGTCCAGAACCGACCCGGCAGAGTTAAACCCGGCTCCGACTCATTGTCTCCATGGTGCTCATCTTCTCCCAGGTCCTTCGCCGCGGCGCTGAACACCGTCCTGTGGTGGTCCAACGACAGCGTGCTGGAAGCTGCCAGGGTAACGATCTGAACCACAGAACTTCCGGCTCGGTCCGATCTGGCCCGTGACCCGTGTGTCCTCTCCTTCAGAATTTCTACAGCAGCAAGCATGCCTCCACCTTCAGCCTGGTGCCCGAGTCGGCTGACATCTGGGTTGAGGGCTTACAGAAAAGGCTGCTGGGATACCAGGAGCAGGGCAAGAAGTTCCTGATGAACAGCAAAGACGGTACGATGTCCGCTCACTGTTGGACCCTACCTGTCCAGGTCTCACCTGTCCTCACCTGTCCTCCTGTCCCAGAGATGCTGAAGCAGCTGTCCGTGTTCAGGGAGCTGCTGAACTCCCTGCCTGAGGTCCTGACCAGCCACCATGTTGGCCTGCAGGGGGCGTGGCTTACAGAGGAAGTGGGCGTGGTCAGGAAGAGGCTGGAGGAGGAGCTGGCGGCCAGCAAGGAGCAGAAGGTGAGACGCTCAGAGTCTCTGGTCCACCTGGACGGACGGAGGTCCCTGAAGCTGCTGTCCGTCCCCAGATGTCCAACCTGGGCCGGCTGCGGGTGTCCCTCAACGAGGACGAGCTGCAGGCGCTGGAGAGCGAGGAGGAGCACCGGCAGCAGCAGCTGCACGGCACCATCCTCAGGTCACACCTGGAGCTGCAGGTAGGAGGGGGTGGAGCCAGAGAGGCTGCCCCACCTGCAGCCCAACGCTCACTGTATGTGTGTGTGTGTGATGCAGCAGTGTGTGAGAGGGAGAGCCGAGCAGTTTGTGACGTCGCTGGCATCTCTGACGGAGAAACTGCTGCACCTGCTGGACGAGGTGATGCCGATCACAGGTAACCCCCACTCACCTGGAACCAGTCCATCCACCTGGAACCAGTCCATCCACTCACCTGGAACCAGTCCACTCACATGGAACCAGTCCACTCACATGTTGTCCCTGTGCTGACAGAGGGTTTTATCAGGTTTTATTGGTTTTTAATGGTTTTGTTGGGTTTTGATGGATCTTTTCCTGCAGAAACCGAACCACTCAAGCCGCCTGAAGCTGAATCATCGGAGGCAGAAGAGGAAACAGGAAGTGAGCCGATCAAAAGCTGGTAAGGCGACGGTCCTGATAATTCAGTCAGAACGCCGTTCTCCGGTAAATTCTGGGCTCGTGTATGTGTGTGTGTGTGTGTGTGTGTGCGTGCGTGCGTGCGTGCGTGCGTGCGTGCGTGTGTGTTGTTTCAGGACATGGCCAGGTATCACTCACCTGTTCCCAATGACCAGTGAGTCAGCAAAATCTCCCGTTACCATGACAACAGCACCCATTACTACAACGAGAAGCAGCCAGAAACATGAGGCGGTCATAGAGCGCAGAGAAGCTGCGTTAAAGGTGGCTACACACACACACGTTTGCGCGGCTATCTTTGCGGGGACTTTCCATTGACTTCCATTCATTTCTACAGCCTAACCCTTACCCTTATCCTAACCCTAACCATTACATACATAACCCTAACCCTAAACAAAGCTCAATTCACACCTTAGTCCTAAATCTGACCCCTGACCCAAAAACAGCATTTCCCCTTGTGGGGACCAGGCCTCAGTCCCCACAAGGGGAAATGGGTCCCCACAACGTAGCAAGTGTCAGAGAGATGGTCCCCACAAGGTATTAGAAACAAACACGCGCACACACACACACATATACACAGTAAGCACTGACTGAGGGTGTGTGTGTGTGTGTCTCAGCGGTTTGAGCAGCTGATCCACTCGGAGCTGTCATGTTCTGAAGCCGACAGACGGAACCAGCTGAGCGAGCAGCAGAACTGGACCTCCTACTGGGCCCAGCAGGTCTTCACTCTGAGACAGACCCAGATGAAGCAGCGCTGAGCCGCAGCAGCTGATTGGCTGCTTAGCTCCTGTAGTTACCGTTTCCATCCAGCAGGTGGACGACGATCCTCTGAACCCTCACACCGGCAGCTGGTTTGGTTGCCATGGCGTCCAGATGATGTAATAAAACATTTGATGTTGCAGTCCTTGGTTCAGACCTTCAAAGTGTGACTCACCTGCCAGTTAGAGCTTAGTCCCGCCCCCTGGTACATTTAAACCAATTCCACAAAAGTGGGCGGAGTCAAGAGCCACAGAGGGGCGTGGCCACATGAGAGGACGAGTTACTATATTTTGTTTTTCTGTGTTATTGGAGACTTTATGAGGAAACTCTCCACTCTGCCTTCACATTGATGATGATAAACTGTCAGACTGACGGTGAATTAGCTACTTTATTCTGGTATATTCATGTTACAGCTTCACATTGTCTCTTTATATAAAGTTTATTGTTATTCCTGTCATCAACACTCGCTATTCTATCTCCTGACTCGCCACCAGGGGGCGTGTTTGAGTGAGATGGTTCTGTTCCTGAACCGGGCCTGAGTGATGGAGACAAGAACCAAACTGGACCGCTGGAACCTGCAGTACCACTGTTCAGCCCAAAGAGGGCAGCACTGAGGCAGTTCAGGCCAAGTTTACACAAAATGTCACAATTAGCACAAAAACAAAGATGGCTGCCTTAAAGCAGCTGGTAAACATCTGCTTGTTTTCTGATTTATTTTTATTAAGACAGGAGGGAAATAAACTACAAACCAGGTCAGAACCCAGAGAACCTGCAGGTTCTGGTCTGGAAATCAGGTCCAATATTTAAATAAACCGGTTCGGTTTCTGAAACATTTATTCATCTGAAGATGAAACAGAAAATGTTTCAGAAGTTGTAAAAGAAGCAAAGCAACAGGAAACAGAAGATTGTTTTGGTGAATCTTGGTCAAAACCGAACCGGACACTGGGTCAGAACCAGCAGACCGACCTCAGTCCGACTCCGTACCAGTGCTGTCCCCCACGTTACAGGTCGCCGACTCTCCGCTGGGGAACTTCGACCTCAGGGCTCGCTTCCTGTTGTCATGGAAACCAGACAGCATCAGAGGCCGCGGGTCGCGTGGGCGTGGAGAACAAGGCGGGCTCACCTGAAGTTGGGCCGACTCAGCGTGAAGAATCCGCCGTCCGGCTGCTCGTCCTGCACAGGGGAGGCAAGAGTTCGGCTCAGACCCGGTCCGGTTCTACCGCGCTCCGGTTCCGGTGTTACTACGTTACCCATGATGCAGCACTGTTGGGCCTGTGCTCCGACTCTCTGGGGCCCCCTGCTGGAGAGCCGTGTTCCTGCGGCGGAGCGGCCGGCTCCTCGTTCTCCCCCGACGTCCCGCTGGGAACCTCCTCGCTGCTGCCTGGACCACCAGAACCAGAACCGGACAGTCAGAGCAGCGAAATGGACAGGGCCGCCTTTCACATCATCCTCCCTCAGCAGCCACAGCGATCCTGAGGAAAGCAGGGAGAGCGCCCCCTTTCTGCAGACGCTGCTCCTTGACAACAACTCTTCAGTTTTCATCCAGAAGTTTTTAACCAACTGGTCGGTTTCCAGGCGAACTGGACCTACATGACACAGTTTATTATCTGACCAGGTGAGGAGCTGCTGCAACTGACATGAAGCTGATCTGATCTTCATCAGCAAAGGTTTATAAATCATCTCTGTCCTCTTCTGCTCTGCAGTGACAGTTTGACCAACAGACCAGGTCTGAACATGTTAATATTCTGTTACCAACTCAGAGACTTTCCTGCTACATGCAGCAACATTTCAGACTAAATAAATTCATATCAGCCAAAATCAGCAGGTCAGGCTGTTTAAAGATCGGTAACCAGGATCGGCCAGAAAACTGCAATCGCTGCAGAAACACATTCACCACAATCTGTGATTAAATTCATTTATCTTCAGCGTTACTCCAATAGCTAAAATGTAACTTATACCAGGTGAGTCTTTCTCCCTGAGAATGTGGACCGGTACCGGTACCGGGTCCATTCTGAGCCTCCAGATTGCAGCCTGACGTCATTCAGCCAGACAATATCAAACATTGACGAGTTTTAATTATTGATACCAAACCTGATCAAACGTTTTGAAGCCAAAATACCTCAGAAATATTCAGAATCAACTCATTAAAGTTAAACTCAGTTTCACACAAAGACGCAGCTGAAATGTTTGGCTGTTGAACCGGACCGGACCGGACCGGACCGGGTCGCCATCAGGATCATTTCTATCAGCAGCTTTATTCATATTTTACATTATAAAGGCTCATTAAAACAAACTTTATCTTGTTTTTTTCATTCTTCTCCCTTTTGACTCATTGTTTTCCTAACTTATCTTCTGACTGGAGGTTTGGACCTTTGGATGCTTCATGGTACCGTGAAGCCTGCGGTACCTACCGCGGCCACCAGGGGCCCAGGAGCAATTTATTTTCTTTTTATCAATAAAATAAGGATTTCTACATAGATGATCAAATATATATTATTGTAAAAACAAATCACTTCATAGTGAAATTGTGTGTTTGATATTATAATGACAGAAATTATTACTAAAATAAACCAATGAGCTGCACTGAGGGGCCCTTAGTGGCCCTCAGCGGCGCTTAGTTTGCTTTGCTTTGGGCCGGCCCTGTCAGGAATAAATGATCAATGATCTTTGACGGCCATGATGGCGCCTCAACGTGATCATGTGACCCTCTGAACCTATGACACCATATCTCTGTCTTCATCAGAAAAATGAAACACGGGTCAAAGTTTCTGACCTTTAGCGGCGCTCTCGTTCGCCTCGTCCTCCTCGCTGCTCACGTTCCTCTCAAACTGTTGAAGAAAACGCCGTCATTATGTCATCGTTACATCATCATTACATCATCAACCTGCCCACCCACCTGCTGAGAGTTGAAGGTCATCTTGCGGAGGCGTGTCCTCAGCTGGAGCTCCTCCCCCTGTGACCTCAGCAGGAGCAGCTCCAGCTTGTCTGTTTTCTCTGTCAGCTGCCGGACGCGCTCCCTGTACCGGTCCTTCTCCTGCAGGTGGAGCCGCGCCTCCTCCTGCTGCTGCGCCTGCGCTACCAGAGCCTGGACACCACCCACAGTCAGTGACATCACCGTTCTTTTCCTCCTCCTCCTCCTCCTCGTCCTCCTCACCTTGTCCCTCTCTCGGATCACCTCCTCCAGCTGCCGGACCGTCTGCTTGCTCTGCTGCCGGTACATCTTGGCGTCTCCTTTCAGCTGGGCGCAGCGGAGGCTCAGCTCCTCCTTCTCCTCCACGCTCTGAAACAAACACACGCTTCTGTCTGGGCCCTGAATGCATCACACCTGGAAAAAACTGAACTTGCATGTGTCCATGAATGCACCATGCACAAACACCTCAGAGTTCATCATAAAACATTTTAGGATTAATCCTGGAGAGAAATGCACCTGAACGCATCACCAAAGCTTCCCTGAACGCATCACACGTTTCCCAGCTCCCAGGACTAATCAATTATTCTGATAAGAAAATGATCGATTATTCTAGGAAATATTCTGCATTTAAGGCTTTTTTATACCATATTAGAAATAAATTAAAAACACAACTATCACTTTTTCAAAATAAGAAAATAAACATTTAATTTTGTTTCAGTGAATAATGTTGGTTTAGTGATCCGGTCCGGTCCGGTCCGGTCCGGTCCGGTCCGGTCCAGTCCGGTCCGGTCCGGTCCAGTCCGGTCCGGTCCGGTCTAGTCCAGCCCGGTCCGGTCCGGTCCAGTCCGGTCCGGTCCAGTCCGGTCCGGTCCAGTCCGGTTCAGTCCGGTCCTCCTCCTGCCCCTCACCTTTGCCCTCTGCTCCTCGGCCTTGTGCAGCTCCCTCCTCAGTCTGAACACGGTGGTCAGGAGGTTCATCTGCGGAGACGTGCGGCCGTGCCTCTGACCGTCCTTCAGCTCCTCCCTCCTGTCCAGCTTCTTCTCCTCCTGCTGTTCCTCCTGCTGTTTCCCCTGAGGCGGCGCCTCCTGCTGCTCCTCCTGGTCGTTGAGTTGAAGAAAGGCGTCAGAGGGTGGAGTCAGGATTCTGCTCTGGAAGATGGGCTCACATGTTAATCTGAGCTGCAGCTTGAGGGGAAAATCACAGCAAAATGAAAACAGAAACACAGTGAGGTCATCAAACCATCATGGAGGACACCCGCTATCTGTGAACCCTGACCCTGAACGCATCACACCATGGCCCAGCATCCTGGGACGCTGGTCGGAGCTGAAACTGGAGGAGTTCATGACCCGTCTGGATTTTGTGAGATATTTTAATATTTCTGAGTGAAATATTTCTATAACTGCCTCTTTCTGACCCGGGAGCCGCAGGCAGCAGGAACTGAACCAGCAACTGAGGACAGGTGAGCTTCGTTCTCCGTTTTCTTCTTCTGGAGGAAATTCCTGGTGGAGGACTGGTCCAGTCAAAGTAACAAGTTAGCGTACTACAGACTGAACTTTCTTATTTTACTATAAAAATGCAACTGAAACCATTTGGTGGAAAATTAGAAAGTGATTTTAGCTCAAACAGGAAGTGAGCAGCTGCTGGTCACATGACCAACTTCCTGTTTGATGTGGAAGCAGAAACGCCTCAGGAGGAAAACGGACCGGGCCAGACGGACAGAACCGGGCCAGACGGACAGAACCGGGTCAGATGGACAGAACCGGACCAGACGGACCGAACTGGGCCAGATGGACCGAACCGGGCCAGACGGACCGAACTGGGCCAGATGGACCGAACCGGGCCAGACGGACCGAACCGGGCCAGATGGACCGAACCGGGCCAGACGGACAGAACCGGGCCAGACGGACAGAACCGGACCAGACGGACCGAACCGGGCCAGATGGACCGAACCGGGCCAGACGGACCGAACCGGGCCAGACGGTTCTGTTTGGTTTTCTGAAAACATTCAGGATCATCCAGAGTTTTTCTGGTTTCTGGAGGAAAAATGAAAGTTTCTTTTCTCCAGAACCAGACGTTTCCAGAACCGGTCCGGTCCGGCTGAGGAAGCTGTGAGTTCTGGCCCAGCGGGTCGGTACCTGCTGCAGCGGCCTCATGGTCCTCCGTTTCAGCAGCCGCGTCTCGCTCTCCGCCCGCAGCACCGTGTGCTTAAGACGCTCCACCTGCACACAGAGGTCAGAGGTCAGCGGGGGCCTGGGCGCGTGTGGGCCGGGGTCAGAGGTCAGCCGACCTCTATCTGCAGGTCCCTGTTGGCCAGCAGGGCATTGCTCTTGTCCTGCGTCAGGCTGGTGACGTCGGCCATCAGGTTGTAGTTGTGGAGGCGGAGCTTCTTCAGCTCCTCGGTCAGCTGCTCGCGCTCCTCGCGCAGCTTCTGCACGCGCTCAGTCAGCTTCTTCAGCTCCCGCTCCTTCAGCTTCTGCTGCCGGGACCACGCCTCCTGCACCGCACACACCGGGTCAGCCACGCACGCACACGCCCGGCCGCGGGTCAGCGGTCGCCATGCCAACCTGTTCCTGGGCCACGGAGCAGGCCTGCTGGCGCCGCCGCCGCTCGTCCTGCAGCACCCTCTGCAGGCGGCTCAGCTCCGACATCAGGAACTGGGTCAGGCCCGATTCTCCCGCCGTGTCTGGACCAACAGAACAGAAGGCGTCAGAGCGGGCGGGTCCGAACGGGCCGGCTCAGGAACCGGACCGACCGATCAGGATGCTGAAGGTCTTGTTGGGCTCCTTCCCCGTGATGCGGCTGTACAGCTGGGGGTAATCCAGCTCCAGGCTCTCCAGGAACGCCGTGTAGCCCTTCATCCCGGTCCGCTGCAGCATGTCCAGCAGCGCGCCTGCACACACCAGTCAGACCAGTCAGAGCCACTGGAAACACACCAGTCAGACCAGTAGACCAGTCAGAGCCAAATTTACAAATTAAAACATATTTTGATGAATCAAAGTATAAAATATTAATTTCTGCCTGCATCACAGATCCAGAGTTTATAGATCTTCACAGTTGAATGTTTTCTATTAACAGTTTTCTATGAATTAATTTTTCAATCTAAAACTGATTTTCATTTGATCGCAGCAGTTTAAACTTCACCAACTTCCTCTCTGCATTTATTTTCCTCTTTCCTCAGTTATCCAACAGGTTAAAGGTCAAAGGTCAGCTGCTGACTGGAGCTTTTTCTGCAGAGTTAAATAATTCTTTTCCCATCACAAAGAAACATTAAATTACTAAATTTCCACAACAGCTGATAAAAGAGAAAATAGAAAAAACAATACAAAAGTTTCTGAATCAGCTCAATGTATTGGTATCGATATCGGTATCGATATCGGTATCAATATCGGTATCGGTACCGGTCCGATACGTAAAGCTGGGTTGGTTTTAAAACCTGATGTTTAATTCTATATTTTAGTGTTTCTGGAGGGAGAAGGTCGGTCCTGCAGTTTTAGTTCAGTCATATGAGAGTTAATGTGAAGCAGCAAAGGATTATGGGATGTTTCACTGTAGGTTCACATAGTGGCAAAAGTTTAGCAAAAATATTAAACATGATATCGGTAAATATCGGGTTGATATTGGTAAAATTTTCACATTAGTGCGTCTCTAATCTGTAGCATCCAGGAGCCACACAGAGATGATTTCCAGGGTCGCAAATGTCCACCAACATTAATTAATGAAACTTAATTAATTAATTTGAACCAAGTTGCAGAATACAATTCATTATGAATAAATAATTCTAACATGCATTAAGGTGACTGCAGTGGTTGAACCAGAGTCTAGTTTTCTGTCTGAATGAGAAAAGTCCCGTTTCTTCAGCTGGACGGCGGCCAGTCCGACTCGTCTGTCACTGTAACGAACAACAAGAAGAAACAAACCTGATCCTGTAACTCTGGATCAGTTTCTGTTTGACACAAGAAGCAAAGGAAACGCTGTGATCAGGTGAAGCTGCAGGAGCCACAGGCCCGGCTGGTGAGCCCGGTCCGACGTCCCGGTGACGGAGAAGGAGAAGTGAAAGTGAAGCAGGAAGCAGCTTCTGCAGTGTTACATCAGATTGGTAAATTGTATTCCAGCAACTTCCACATTCATGATCACCTGATGTGATGCTTCAATATGACCGGACCCACAGGACCATCGTCAAACGGTTCCCCTCCATGAATAATCCCAACAGATTATTTATGTTCAGTGTTTGCTGCAGTGTTCTCCGGTTCTTTTTCTTGACAGAAATGTTTCCACTTCATTTTAGCCAAACTATAAATTTAACAGCCAATCAGAAATATGAGCATGACAAATATAATTTCATTAAATTTAACAGATTTTCACTTAATGATTGAAAAGCAGATTAGATTTTATGATAAAACATATAATCACTGATCAATAAGGAGAAACATCTTTTCACCCAGTTAACATCTGAGCTAAATCTTTAAAAGTCCAAATGATGAATCATGAATTGATTACTGAAAAAAAGGCAACTAATTTAGTGATCGATTATTAGTTCTACAGTGGCTGAAAGAACAGAGCAGGAATTAAACCAAACCTGAACAAATCTACGTTTAAGATAAACAAAACCTTTTCTCAATGTTTCTGGTTCAGGTTCTGGTCCTACTGGACCCGGACCGTGAGAACGTACCGACTTTCCTCCGGCGGATGACCAGGGCGGGGTCGTTGAAGAGCTGCTCCTCATCCTCAGCGCTGATCACCTGCCAGCAACCAGAACAACATCCAATCAGGACCGAGGACCGAGAGGAGCGCAGGTCAGGAGGAAGAGGAGGAGGAGGAGGAAGAGTACCTGGCACTGGCGGAGGTAAGGAGTGATTCTGGACGGGTCGATGGTTTTAATCAGCAGCATCCTGAAGTCATCCAGCTGCAGCCAGCAGAGGTCATCCTCGCTCACTCCCTCCATCCTGCTGTCCTAGTCAAAGTATTAAGGTCATAATCAGAGTACAGAGCGAGGAGGAGGAGGGAGAAGAGGAAGAGGAGGAAGGCCACCAGTTACCTGCTGAGCTCCAGCGTTGCTCTCCGTCTCTGGGCTTCTGGAAAGATGTTGGTGGGACTTCTTGTTTCTTTGAAAGGCTCCGCCCCTTTCTGACTGAGATCGATGTGATTGGTTCAAGCTCCTCCAATCACATCACAGAAAATCCTGAAGCTGTAGAGACTCTGCAGAGTCACTGCTGATAATTTGAGTCCTTTAAAAGATTCATGTTTACTGTTTGGGAAACTTTAGAGCGAATTAAAATGTATAATCTGAGTTTATTAATCCGTTTCTTTATTTGTGGAAACTATGAGTTAGTTGGTTTTGTTCAGTTCATTCAAACACAAAAAGGCCAATAAAGGAACCATGGATGGATTAGAGAAGTTACAACAGGAATAAGCTGCAGGCAACAGGAAGCGCCAGCTGACAGATTCAGGAAGTCCTTTCACAGCTCATTCCTGGAAGTTATGACAAAAGATATAGATGCAATCATAAAAATCACCAGTATGCTCTTTCCTGAAATAAACCGCAGTGTATGGCAAGCCGATTGGGCCACAAGTCACTGCGTCTTACCAAACATAAAAAGTCTTGGGGAGGAATGTCGCTGTCATGAAGACATAAGTGGGAAGGAAACAAAATAAAAGTGCCATCAAAGTTTAGCTAAAAATAAATCTGATGAGTTCAAGGACATTAAGTAATTTATGGAGAAGGCAATATGATTTTCTCATTTTTAAAGGACAATTACCACATTTTACATAATCAGTGAGTTTGATTTAAAATCTTCCTGGTTGGGTTTAAATCTGGTGCAGTGGAACCAGATGGAGTTCCAGGAACTGTTACACAAAAGTAAAGAAAAATAAACCATAACTCCTGTCTCCACTGAAATGTCCGTACACAGACAATACATATATGTTATGTGAGAAAATATTCCTAAAACACTTCATGTCTTCAAATTCATATACATGTCTAACATTTTATTCATGAATAAAATAATAAAATAATGCTTTGAACTATGGAACAAAGGAAATTATTACCCTGTAAATATTATTTCATACAGGAATAAACAGAAAGCCGTCCTCCTGTTACTCACACAAAACAAAAACCGCTGCTTTCATGAACATCTGAACATAATCCAAGTTTTATTATTATAACAAAGGAATGTTTATAAAATTAACAAATCATGTTTTTAACAGTTAACAACATAAAACTTGACAAAATCTTTCTAAATGCATTTCTCTGCTTATAAACAGAAGAAACGTGTTTCTGAGGACCGGGTCCCATTTCTGTTTCTGTTGCTTGTTTTGATGAATGTCTGTGAAAGCAGAGCTTCATCTCTGGAGAAAGGTGTCATCATGCACACATTCAGGGTTTCTCTGCTCATCTGGGTCAAAATGTCCACAGGGAAATGAGCCAAACCCACTGGGAGACTTCCTGGGCTCACTTCGATGTTCTCTCTGCTCATATGAGGGTTTTCTCAGGGTACTCCTACATCATGTCTAGGATTTTTCCACTCCTCTATTTTGACATCAAATTCTGTAAAGGCTCCAATAACTTGACAACAAATCAATAAATTAATCAATTATTGAACAAACCTTTAAGGTCGTAAATTATATCACCTTTTTCAGGTTGCTAAATGCTGACAGGATTGGCAATGTGCACAGATGTTGCTGATGTGTTTGTACCTGAAGTTCGAATTCACTAGTTCCAAGTCAGATAATTCCCTGTTTTGATTCTGACTGGGAAAGTCAGTCCAAAATCCAATCCAATATGGCTGCAAAAGTTACCACAGTAAATTCTGCTCGCATCTAATGATCATTCACTCACACACATCCTTGTTAACATCCCACAAGAGACCTGAAAGTAGCTTTCTGTTTTGTGGGGTCCACCCTTTCTACAGGTCCTAGAACTTTAACACACACACACACACCCACACACACACACGTTTGCCCAGCTATCTTTGCGGGGACTTTCCATTGACTGCCATTCATTTCTACAGCCTAAACCTTATCCTTACCCTTATCCTAACCAAAACTCAATTCACACCTTTGTCCTAAATCTGACCCCTGACCCAAAAACAGCATTTCCCCTTGTGGGGACCAGGTTTCAGTCCCCACAAGGAGCAGTGGGTCCCCCCAAACGTAGCATGTGTCAGGAAAATGGTGCCCACAAAAATGGTTGCTCGCTCACTCACTCACTCACACATACCCATCTCTGCCTCTAATAGTCAGCATGTTCTTTTTATTGTTCGAATAGATTATCACCAGCTGCTAATTGTAGCTAAATGGTCTGTGGTGATGTGATGCTCTTGCAGTGTGTGACTTGATGACCTGCTAACGTTTGGGTGTGAGGTCATTTCTCTGAGTTTCATGCTCTAACCTTGGGAAGATTGCTTGATGTTTTCCTCTCTGGAGAATGAAGGACTTCAGATAGGATGATAGATGAAATGACTCTTGTAACCAAAAAGAACCACAGCTGGTGTCTTTCTGGTCCGTGATAATACACTATTTTCTGCTTTTGTACAGGATGAACTTGTTTTTTTATGCAAAAATAACATAGAAATGGATTCAAGAATGAACAATTTCCATCTTTATTTTGAGTTTAAGAAAATTACACCCACTCCTTCAGTAATTTATAACAATAGGTTTCAGTGGTTTTGATCTACAGTAGAACAGTTACAGTCAGACAGTAACTCTGTCTGAATTTGTTCAGAATATTTGCAAATGAGCCAAAACGTTAAGTGAATGTGATAAGGTATTCTGGATATGCCTGAATGTCATGGAAAACAATAAACATGGATGGATTATTAGCTCTGTCGGTGACGCTGTCATACAGGTCGGCAGCATTGCCAGATTTAGCGGGGGGTGCAATCATGCCAGATCTTCCCTGGGTGTAGTCTCCAACCAGAACCAGGGCCTGGTACATCCGCTTGCGACCTTTACTGTCCGCTTTAGCATAACCTCCAGCTGAATACGCAGGGTCCACAGCAAAGTAAGAGCCATTACCGTACGCAGCACCTGCAGGAAATAAAAGAGAGTGAGTCATGGTTGCTGAAGTGTTAAGATCTTCAGAGATTACAATATATTAATTAATCTCTGAAAGGCAACAAATAAAACATAACACTTGAGTACAGTAATGGTTAGAGAAGTTAAAGCTAAACTAGCTCAGGTAGCACAAATAAAGCAAACTATACCAACAGAGACAAGAGAGTTACACAATGGTGTAAAGAAAAGGGTTCCAAATGCAGATCCCTGAGGTACAACTTAAAGAAAGGATGCGATGAGCTCCACAGGACCAATCAGAGTCTAAAATTATTCAACATTCCTGTTGAATAATTGATGTTTACCATGCATTCCCGCGTAGCTCCGGTTGAAACCCTTAGAGTTGATGAGGTCGATGGAGTTGGCCCCGGTGCCGTGATACAGCAGCATTTCATTGTTGGTGTGCTTGTTCTTTACCTCCATATGCTTCTTCAGGAGCTGGTAGCTCTGCCACAGTGTCGTATTTTGGATCCGCTCGATCTGCCGACAGTTTAAACCACATGAGCATGATTCTGATCAAATCCTAGGTCAATCAGTATTAATCTCTCATTAGGGTGTGTGTTATGTTCATGTTAGCCTTCAGCCATGAGGGGCTGAACTACACACAGAAAACTCTGAATCCCAGAATGCACTGCATTCGGTTCTAGGAGAAATTAGTTTCACCACATCATGCTTTTAACAAAGACCCTGTTCTTAAAGAAAGTTGCTCTCTTTCCATGGCTGTGGCTGCATTTGAAAGACATCATCACAATAAACTTCTACTAAGTATATATTCAGTCCATCCATGAGCCTTCACACTGACCTATTTATAATTCTATTTTAAAAAACTGCAACTCTAGACACACTGCCTTTATACTAGGTCCTCTAAACAAGTGATCACTGCTTTCCCCTTTTTCTGCCTCAGCCATCTTGAGAGAGAAAAACACCAAACTGCAGCTCCACACCAGTGCAACCACATTCAAATGCTGCCATGGCCACACCATCACATCTTCCTTTGTTCTCCACCACACAACTCACTGAGTACCGGAGATCTGCCTTGTTCTCAATAACTTCTAAAGTAAAGCTTTATGTCTGGGTAGAGACAAACTCCTTTAGGAGAAAACAACTCAAACATTGTTCACTGTCAATTTTGTCAAGTTTTGCATCTCATAAGAGAGTAGAGGAGCGGATTGATGGCACTTGACAAAATGAATAATGTTTTCTGGTTTTCTCAACTGTTGCGTGTGTGGTGTCTTCTATGACTTTGTATTTATTTATTTTTTTTTACAATGTTTGTTCATGATTGCCTGTGTAGGGTCAGAAGGAGATATGCCATCATCTGGCATTATTAAATTGGCTCATAAAACTAATGACATTAACTGTGAACACCTACAGGGACTACATGGTGTGAGCTTCTTGGCTGGCTGATCTTGTTGGTGGTGTTACTGAATCATGATATTACTACTAATCATTCTATGAGTTATTACATGTTTTTCATGAGCCCAGACTTGGTGGTGTTGATCTTAATTACTTAACATTACATTATTTAACATTCATGTAATAAAAAATAAATGGACATTTGAAAGGTTTTATACAGTTTTAATCAGTTCATCAAAATATTATCACTAAATCACAAGATAAACAATAAAATCTCTATTATGTGTGTGTTTTGTTCATTGATCCTCATGATTTCCTGTTTTCTGAGTTTTCTTCTTATTTGACTTGTTTGAGCTGCATTTTGCTTTTTATTTTCTCCTTTCAGGGCTGCATTCTGGAGGTCCAGAAGGTCAAAGGTCAATCTTTGCACGTTCTGATGACGGACTTACCTGGATGATGTTCAGGGAAAGTCCATTTTTTGTAACGTTTGCCACCACATTGTTGTATTCCGGGGACCCAACAGTCAGGGGAACCTGCTCCAAGATGCTGCCCTTCATGTCATCCCAGTGTGGAGGCAGCGGATTGTCAGGGGCTACGAGAAGAATAGTTTTTAACTCATGGGAAAAGCTTTGTGTGAATGTTTGAAGCTTTTAGAGCCTGGAAGCTTTCTGAAACCTGTCTGATCATGGTTGGATGAACAGATTCACTCACTTCTCAAGTCATTTCTCATCAGCTCTATCTGCTTCCCTCCACTAGTGGAAACGGCTCGTCTAACAACTGGATTAGCGTCGAAGGTTTCGTTTTTGATTTTGATCTTCACACTTTGACTTTTCTCAAAAGCTTCTTCAAGCTGGAGGTTGGTGAGGATGTCAAGGGACACTATTGATCCGTCCCAATACTGGAGCTTCCATTCCACCTGTTTTCTCACCATCAAGGCTTTGTTCTTCAGATTCTCACTTCTCTCCACTTTCCGGATGATGTTCCTGAGGAGCATCAAAAAGATGAAAAAACACTTCAGAGTAATTTAATGAGTGTGTACCTTTAAGAAGCATATTGTCTGTTTGCTGACCTGATGTCTGACTCGGCTGTCAGGACGTCTCTGGTCACACCTTCCAGGTGGATCCGGGGCTCCTGGTCTTCCTGTCCTCTATCCAGCCGGATGCTCACTGTCAGATTCCTCTGCAGGGCCTTCAGCTCGTCCATGTCAGCCTGAGTGAACTGGTTAATGTACTGGTCCTTGATGGTTCTCTGGGCCTGCTCATTCAGAATGAGCTCACTGATCCTCTTCTTAACCATGCTCAGATTCTGTGGTGGAAAGAAAAACCAGAAACGGTGAAGATCAAGAGTGGAGGATTGGTTTCGGTCTCCTTCCGGCTGATAGCAAGGTAAACTCATTTGTTGCTCTCAGCACAGCACATAATGATAATGTTATGAACTGCTGCAGGGATTAAATAACTTCACACAGAGATTCTCATACGAACCCTTTGGTTGTCGGCACACAGCTGAAACACAGCAGGATCAAACTCCTGCCGCTCCAGATAAAAGTCAGTAGTGCTTTGCTGCTCCGCTCCAAGTCCAAAAAATGAAGAAACTGAATCTGAAATCAGGTCAAGAAATATTTTCAACATGTGAAATGACTGCACTAAATTTGACTTTATCTGCTTAACAGCCAAAGTATTAAATGTTTGAACATTATTTCAAATGTTTCTGCAGATTTATCATCTTGATGCTTTTCTCCACCTTGTGTTGTATATCTAGACAAATCTAAAACTTGCATAAGATTAAGAGACATTTTTAATGTTGGCTATTATTATTCCTCATCCACAAAAGCAAAATTATTTGCCTCACATGACATTCAGATATTTAATTAGATTAATGGAAGAGCATAAACTCATCCAACACCAACCTGCTAGTCTGTAAGCTCAGAAACCAGAAGCATTTAGATGCCTGCTGTAACTAGTTTAGATCCCAACAGAACAGAAACCTTCTCTCTATTCACAGATTTCACAAAATTATTCACAAATGATCTCTGGATAATGTAAATATGTTTCTACATAAAACAAAGCAGGATGATACCTATAAATTTGCTGAAGACGCTCTTCCCCGCCACCTCTTCTCCTTGCCTCTTTTTCATGCTGTTGTGAAATTCAGCGATCATGGCTGTCTGAAAGATTAGGATCTTCACGCTGCAAACAAACTTTGGGTGCTTCTTCCTCACAAAGTCCACCACTGCACCGACCATGGCATCGGCCACCGCCGATGGACTGACACCGCCCTGACCTGGAGAGGACGTGAGGACCAACCAAACAATGAAGATGAGGATGAAAACTCAAACAAGTCTGCTCAACAACATACAAAGTAGGAAGCGACAAGTATGATGTAGCAAAACTTGTACTAAGTTAGAATGTATCCGTTCAAATTGTTTATTGCTTTAAATCCACACCTTAACAGCTGCAGCCAGGTTAGAAAATAACACCTGTTTGCATCTAAAGTTTATTTTAGAGCCAAAAATGAATATTTAATATACTTAAATACAGTGTATATAATTATTAAATTTTATTACTAGATGTAATTATATTATATGACATTATTATCTTCTATCCTAAATATTTAATATAAGTGCAAAACTTATTTTTCTATCTGTTTCAGTCATTACCAAACACTTCATGACTCTGAGTCAATCCTACATGTGTGCAAAGCAGTTCGGTTACTGGTAAAATTCACCACTTTTCAGTCAACCATGCTGAGTTAAAAGTGGCGAGCCAGCCAGGAGCATCAGAGTTTGCAAATGACTTTAGTGATTTTGTTTCTCTGTGCTGTTATATTAATTTCAAAAAGTAAGATGTAGCAGTAAGAGGTTCAAATGGGTTCAACTTCACTCTAAAACATTAACCTCAGCTGGATTTTTGGGGGCTCTAACACTGAGTTAATTTATATATTTATATATGTAAGACTCTGATGGGGAACTTTTTTTTTTCTTTTTTTTACAGTTTTTATGGTTCAACAAAACAACACAGGTTGTGTGCTAAAATCTCTGGTTTGCTAAGACTCTACCATTCAAAGAGTTGATGCAGTTTATGGTTTATGCGAAGCTAAGATGGAAAAATGGCAGCAAAATAATCTGAATCTGGTGGTGAAAAGCCAAAGACAATCAGAAGGAAAAAAATATTAATCAAAAATGCTTAAATATATAGATACATATCACTAGTTTTGTATTTTTATTGTCTTTTGTTCCCAGCACAGACCTGTTCCCAGAGCTGGGAAGGCGACCGATCTGAACTTGTTCTCCTCGCAGACCTTTAGGACTCCCTGAACCATTTCCTTAATCTTAGTAGTGTCGTTCTGGCCGACGATGTGGATGATGTTGTTGGAGGGAAGCTGACCGCCTGAGGTCATGATCATGGAACGAGGCATGTAGCCCGGAGAATTCACTGCAGAGAGGAAACATGTTCATTCACACAGTTTGGAAAGATTTTACATACATCTCTGACAGCCAGTACGTTGTTACTTTTAATTTTCTAAAAAAGAAATTCTTAAAATAAACTAAATGTTTTCCAAACCATCTTTGCATACAGATAAGGGAAAGTAAAAAAAAAAACGAGCTGAGGTAAAATCACTTTTCATCAGTGACCTAAATATTTTTTCTTTACCTTTAAAGTTTGGGCCAAAATAAATAAATAAATTGATGACATTTTTTAATGCATTTTAAGTTAATCTTATTTTCAGAAAGTTTAATTTATTTCAGAATATTAAGTCTTAACCTTCTAGCTTCTAATTTTGGTAAAATAATTTGTGTTAAATTATGTTGAATAAACAAATAAATAAACATAAATAAATACAACTCCTCTGAAATGGAAAATGAAACCTAAAAAAGTTGATTTTACCACTTTTTTAAACACTAAGATTTAATCTTTAAGTACTGTTACAGATGTGCAGGTTGCTCTCAGAATGACACAAAACAATAAAAATGAGAAACACACCGATCTTTGCACACTCCACCAGAACCGTTGGACCGGCGTTGTCCAAGATCGCCTTGGAAACTCCTGAAAAATAAAGAAAACACTGAGTCAGTAAAAGTTCTGCTGCTGAGTTTCATCCTGGTTTTATCCAATCAACTTCATTTTTGTCCATCACTTCCCGTTTTCCAGATCTTTCCTTTATTCCTTGTGAATGGGATTTTTTACATTTTCAGTTTTTCTCAGTTGGAGTTGAGCTGAAAGGAAGCGAACAGCCTCAACTAAACCAGATCCATCAGTCGCTTTAAAACGTCTCAGAAACAGAAACCAGGTCTAGCAGGGGAAAACACAACTGAGCTGGGATAATAAAGATAATCTGAGCTTTAACAGAGCAGAGAGATTTCAGCAGAAATGAAACCAGAAACCAGAACTGGACCCATAAACCTTCATCCATTAAAAGAACTGGATCTGGGTTAATTTAACAGAGTCCATGTTCAGAGTTCATCATTTCACCATCTCCAAACAGGAACTAGTTCCTACCCATAGATTCTTTTTACATAAACAAAGTTTACATCAGCTGTAATATATTAGCAGCCTGCATGCTGTGTGTTCATGTTTATATTTTAATAACACATTCAAAGAATTCATCCATTTATCCCATCATTTATATTTGTGCTAGACTAAAAACAAATCTGAAAATCAGTTTAAAAACTTTCACTTTCTCATTGAATGTCAAGTTGAGGTCAACTGATGATTAATGAGCGTCGCTTTGCCTGGAACAGAAACATTTTGCTGCCACCGGATTGACAGAATCATGAAGAGAGTAAATGACTGAAACGGATGGAAAATTAATTAACATAAACATTCAGCCTTTTCCCCCAGCTGTTACAACAGGCATGTTTTTATTGCTAGATGAACTTTAATTATCACTTTTCTATCAGTACTCAGTCAATGAAACAACTGCATACAGAGCAACTTATCTCTGGAACATGTTGCCTTCTGCATGACACTGCATTACACCATCATGTAACTTTTAAAAAGAACCTTTAAAAATTAATTCCAATTAAATCATCCGCAAATAAACAAACATTGATGTTCTGCTTTAAACAGAGAGGAGAGGAAGACGACCAGCGACCGTCCATCACCTGCATGAAGGTTGAAGTTCTGATTGGATGAGTTGACGATGACATCACAGGTCTCCTTGGTGATGTCACCTGACGACACTTCCAGGGCGAGTTGACCCAGCTGCATCCGGTAGACGCCGAGGGACGGGGACGAGACCAGGCTGAAGGACGCTGAGACAAACGGAGACACAAAGAACCGATTCAGGATTTAAATGTTTTTATTGGAGGTAAAAGTTTCATCGAACAGCTGAAGGTTCTGGAGGTTCCACATCCTGGACTCTAAACAACCCGGAGAACCTGATCCAGAACGCTGCAGCTGGAATTCTGACCAAAACCAGGAACATAGAGACATTGCCCAGTTCTACACCATCCAGTTCTACATCGCCCAGATCTACATCGCCCAGATCTTCAGTCTTTCACGGAGAGAATAACTTTAATCTCCTGGTATTTTCTAAATCACTGAATGGATTAAAGATCTGCTGCTGCTGCTGGATCAACCTGCTGACCTCTCAGATCTCCTGGTTCTGGTTCTGGTTCTGGTTCAGTTTTTATGATCTTCTAATCTGAAACATTATTAATCAGAAGCAACACTAGAAAACTGATTTTTATCCGTGATTTAAAGGAAATTTGTTTCAGATTAGAAGATCATAAAACCGAACCAGAACCAGAACCAGAAGTGGCTCATCCTCAGTTTAGCATCAAAGCGTTTGTTGCCAATATGAAGCAGCGTTTATTGTTTCCATCATGTAGAGCAGGTTCTGTGTTAAATCCTTTCCTTCATACATCCCATCTGTGCAGCTGCAGTCCAGCCCATAATAAGCAAAGTATTAATATGATGTGAGCGATCCTAAAGGTTTTCCTACTGGAGGTCTGCTGTGACTGGCTGAGCAGCGTCGGAGCGCCGGACGAGTTCCCGTCAGAACCGTCTCCTCCGTGCTGGACGTTCCCCGTCTGACCGCTGAACTCTTTGGTGAAACACTGAAAAAAAAACATGTTGAGTTTTTGCAGCACTTTTTCCTTCAGCAGCGCAGCAGGACGGTGGTCTCACGTCGGTGGTTTGGCGGTCGCTGTGGTGAACCACGATGACCACTTCCTTCAGGTGGTGGGGCGAGACCCGGTGGCTGAACAGGTGGATCTGCCTCAGCAGGACTCGGGCCACCACCTGCCTGGGGAAGCTCAGGTTCCCGGTTCCGATGGCCGGGAAGGACAGAGAGGTCAGCCGAAGCTTCTCCGCCTCCTTCAGACAGGAAGTGATGACGTCTGCTAACGCCTGATCAGAGCAGCCAACAGACAGTCAGATTAACTTTCATAAAGGAGACAGACAGACCTGATGTTCTGACATTCTGCTGAGGATAACCAAGATTTAATCTGCTTGGACTTTCTGCTGTGTCTCTAGAGGCCTGGAAATAAAACGACCTGAATGACCTCTGACCTTCTCCGCCTCACCGCCGCCGTTATCCCAGTTTGGACAAACAGCATGGAAGACCTTCCGACACATCAGGTTGTAAGCGTCAGTGACGACCACGTCTCCGGACTGCAGCGCCGACACGCCGGCCTCGGTCAGGATGGCCAGCTGCAGCTTCTCACCCGCCGCCTCCAAGATGGCTGCCGACACGGCGCCCTGGCTCAGGTTCATGTTCTCTGCCACCGTGTTCACGATGCCGTCCGTCTGCGGGCCGAGATCAGAACAGCTCTAACAACAGCGGAGCATCACAACTTCCACTAAACCCTCTGAACACAGGCGCCACTGCGGCACAAACTGACATCAAAACGCTTTAAAATAAAATCACCACAAAGGCTGAAACTGAATGTTCTGAGCAGGAATCAAACCAGCAACCTTCAGTTCAACTTTAGAACGAGATGAGAAAAAGATTGAGCCTGTAAAGAAGAGTCTGCATTTTAAATGTGATGAACAGCACATGTCACGTCTGAGCTGCAGGGGGCGCTGTGGCACAGAGAAAGCAAGGCAGTGGAAGAAAATGGTGGAAAGTAAAACTGAGGATCAAATTTCTATAATTTGTTCGAACACATTTTTCCTCTGTTCTAAATGCTGCGTAACACAAAATCTTACCAAGTTTGATCCAGTTTCTAGTGAAACATTTTATATCTCAGTTCGCTTGAAATAAGACAAATTAACTTAACAGTAACTTTTCAGGAACAATGAGTTTGTTTCACATCAATAATTATTTCCAGATGTTCCTGAACGACTGACCTGCTGGTCCTGAATGTTTCCTCTGCAGAGGGCGATCCGCAGACCTGCAGGTGTGACCTGCTCCAACCTGCCAGACCTGAAACCAGAACAAAACTCCCAGATTTTAGTTTCACATCAAATCTGGTCTCAGCAGATCTATGACAGATTTAATCTCATTAATACTTAAAGCCCCATTTGGTACAAACAAACCTGAACTCTGACTCACCCTCCCTGCTCTCCATGTCTGTTCTGCCCTCTGGGGCTCGACCCGCCCCGGTTGGGCTGATGGTCGCCCTGATGACCTCCTGCTCTTCCTCTTCCTCCTTCTGCTCCTCTTCCTCTTCCTCCTTCGGCTCCTCTTCCTCTTCCTCCTTCTGCTCCTCCTCTTCCTCCTCTTTTGCCTCGTCCTCTCTGCTGTCTGCTGGGGGAAACATCAGAGGTCATTCTGGGTCTGACCTCTGACCTCTGGATTTCCTCCAGCTGTTAGAAACTCGTCTGGTTCTGGTTCAGATCGGTCCAAACTTTTAGTCACAGAAATCGTCAGATTCACAGGCCGAGAAAATAAAACAACAAAAATCAAGCAAACAGTCGTTCAATTTTACTTTGTTATGATTATTTTTAGTTATTATTTTCATCATAGATCCAACATGTAGAAATGTTTTTGCATGTTTGCTGTATAAAGAGTTTCATGACAGTTTTCAAACTGTTCTGAACATATTTATTAGAGCATCAGTCCAGTTACGTTCTAAATGTTTGCTATAGTTATAAAAGTTTCATAAATTAAAAGCTGAGTTGGTTTGAGAACTTGGTTATAAAAATATGAATATTTTGTTTCATACTTAACATTTTCCTTTGAAACTAATTGGTTTTAGTTTGAACTGCAGCTGGAGGCCACAAAAAAACAGTCCAAGGGCCACTCATGGCCCCCGGGCCACATGTTGGACACCCCTGGTTAAATCAGAAACATTCTCAGTTCGTCCAGATTTTCAGATTTTTAGGCTCCAAGTAAAATATTTGATATTTTGGTTCAGTTTGACCTGAAGATGAGAATCCAAACATTCAGAGGTTCCCAGACATCAGAGAACCTCTGGGTCCTCCTCGGGTTCTCTGGGTTCTCTGGGTTCCCAGTAAATCCTCCTCCATCATTTAACCTGAAACAGAACAGACTTCCTGTTCTGTTTGTGAACAGAACCAGCCGTTGGTTCCTGACCTTTGGATCGTTCTTTCCTCTGCCTGGTTTCTGTATTAGAGCTGCAATAAAAACTGCACTGATGACCTTTGACCTCCTGATCAGCTGACTCAAACACTGAGCTCTGTTTATAACTTTGGTGGTTTAACATCGGTCCTTCAGGCCGTTTAGTTTCCTGAGATTCGCTCGGTTTCATTTCTGTCAGGAATCTGATCCGCTCCTTCAACTCTGATGTGGTTCCCACCATCTGCCAGCAG
The DNA here is from genome assembly GCA_010277075.1 of Poeciliopsis retropinna. Lineage (NCBI taxonomy): Eukaryota > Metazoa > Chordata > Actinopteri > Cyprinodontiformes > Poeciliidae > Poeciliopsis > Poeciliopsis retropinna. The sequence goes on from VMRM01000001.1 coordinate 803,529, forward strand.
GTGGCGATACTGACCTTTAACAGCGGAGCCACATTCATCCAATCACAAACATGAACACGTTCATGCTGATGTGCAGATAAACAGGTTCAGTCTCTTGTCTTGTAAAACATCTAGAAAATCTTCTGAGGACGGCTAAAGCTACGCTAGGCTAACGATCGACCCAAAACAGTGGAAACTGTTTTAAATCAGAATCTGATGCAGTTTTACTTCTGCTCTTGACTCACAGTATAAATTATTTCTACATGTAACCTGTGTGACAAATGTTGGTTGTTCTCAACAAACTCATATGAGCAGGATGTGGATCTGTCTGGTTCTGCTGGTGGATTCTCACTAACTCACCCTGCAGGTCCCTTGTGTTTCCCGCCGGCGCTCTGTGGAACCGTCATGATGGGCTCCAGGTCGCTGAACTCCCTGCTGACGGCGGCCGCCATCACCCTGACGGTGGCGTCATTGTTGTCCACCAGGTGAATCTCGGTTAAGGATCCCGGACCGCCGGGACGGTCGCAGTATTCCCGCACGGCCTGGGCGATGGTCCGGGTGCAAAGGTCCACCGGGAAACCGAACACACCGGAGCTGATGGCTGGCATCGCCACGCCGGAGCAGCCGGCCCGCTCAGCTTGGCTCAGACTCTCTCTAACTGCACATTTTAGACGAAATATTGACGTGCTCCTGTCAGAGTCAGAGTAGCGCGGACCGACTGCGTGCACCACGTATTTGCAGGGCAGCCTGCAGCCATCTGTCACCACGGCGTCTCCTGGGCGGAGCTTCCCGTGTTTGGCTACATGGTCGTTGCTGATCTTCTGCAGGTTCGGACCGGCAGCCTTCAGCAGCGCCAGCGCCAAACCGCCGATGTGCTGCAGGTCTTCGTTGGCTGCGTTGACCACAGCGTCGACCTTAAAGCTGCAGATATCCGCCCTGCTGACGGAAACCAGAACTCCACCGGCCGTGTCCACCTTGCAGTAACACTCGTCTTCAACGCTCCCTTCCTCCTCCTCCTCCTCCTCTTCATCTTGAGTCTCTGGCTGAAGCATCACCACGCAGCTGAACTCTATCATCACTGGAGGCAGGAATATGCTTCCTTGGGACAGGAAGTACTTCTTTGCTCCAGGTTTGTCCACAGTTAAGGTGTCGGCAAGGAGACCGGCGGCCAGTTGTTGAAGGTCGGATCTGGCTTTGTGGGCATGAAGACGAGGCCCACCGATGACGATCTTTGGTCTTTCTGGTTCAAAGGTCACAGACACCTTGTTGTCGCTGGCGATTCTTGACCAACCTTCGTGTCTGTTCCTCTGAATGAACTGAGCTACGGCGCAGGACTCGACCCGAAGGACCTCCTGAACCTGTGAGTAGTCCTGAATGAACTCTCTCAGACTGGCGCTCACCTCTTTGACAGGATTGCTGAAGCCGGCCACCGTTACTCTGTCTCTTCTCTCTGGGTGGATCGCAATGAGGACCGTTTTGTTGTTGGACGAGTTGTAGGTGTCCAACAGTTTTCCATTCAGGTCTTTCCAGTTCTGACGGTTCAAAACTTCTTGATCTTTCACATCCAGATTCTGCACCAGCAAATCTTTCTTCATCTTGCTCTCGGCCTCGGCCAGCGCTCTGTCAGAGCTCCCCAGTAAGAAGACGCCGCTGGTCTCGGTGCAGTAGATGGCGCTGATGCCTTGCGACGTGAACAGGCTCTTTGACATGTCCATGGGATCCACCTGCTGGAGGTATTCCAGAAGGCCTGCAGGGACATTTAGATGTTTCTTCTTCATGTTCAGATTTTTCTCTAAGATCCAGGCTTTGATCTGGTAAACCTCAGCAGGGAGTCCGCTGATGGTCAACCTCCCAGCGGCTTCGTTGAAGGAGAGCTTCAGCTCAGGGGAAACGTCAGAGGCAGCTTTCTGCAGCCCTTCCTCCGTCAGGATGTGGAAATACGCAGGAGAAAACTCCATGCCCTCAGTCACACCTTTGGTCTGCCGTTCAATGTGACTCATTAATTTCAGAAGGATGTTTTCTACAGGAGCTCGGATTTTCTTTATATCGTCAGCTCTGCCGGCGACCGTCACAACCTCTCTGGATGGATCGAACTCCACTAAAGCGTCTTCCTTCACCACCGAGCGGACTTCCTTCTCACCAGCTTTCCACGCCTCTGTGTTCACGTCGCATTCGAAGGCCGAGTACTGGGCCATGAGTTTGCAGAAGGCGTCCTTTGCCGCCTCCGCCCAGCTGTCTACGTCTTTCGCAGTCAGACCTTTCTGCCTCAGGAAACTCGGCAGCGGGCTGAGCTTCACCTCGGGCTGGTCCAAATCTACGCTGCAGAAATGCGGCCGCATCTGATAGTTGATGCTTTTCAGCATTTTCTTGAGCAGGAGAAATTTCCAGATGACTTGCAGAACCTTCTCGGTGACGGGCTCCGGCATCTTCCAGGCAGGCCTGGCCTGGCCGTACAGGGCGGTTCCCAGGGACTCGTGATACGCAAACAGCTTGACGGGGATGGACCGCATCACATGGTCTTCTTTAACGCAGATGCTCTGAACAACTGCAGCAAGAGAACAGAGAGAGGCTGAAATTAGCAGATAATCCTGTTACAACTAAATCTGGCAAGTTTTTCAAAATAAAAGCTGCTTTGATGCAACCAGAGGAACTCAGTCCTTCTGTTGGTCTCTCCTATTGGCTGCTCATGGATTTAAATCACCTTGTCCACCCTGAGCGGTTCGGCCCGGTTCAGGATGCGGTTTGGTCCGTTTCCACTGTAAAAGCAGCTCAGCATGCGACCTGCGGCGCGGTTAGGGCGGGGCTACTGGCGTTACACGCCGCAGTCCGCTGTGACTACGGACCAAAGGACATCCGACAAGAACCAGACTGACCGGTCCGATGTTCGGGTTTAACCCGCCGGCCCAGTGAGAGACCAGCTGGTGGGAAAACGCTCTGATTTAAATGACCAGTTTTACTAATTACCGCCATAAACAATTAGAGTTTTTCACAGCTGGACTCGTTCCTGCAGCACATTCTGGATGAAGAAGCAGAGAAAGTGAGGGAACCTTTTGGGTCCCTGAAGGAGACGATGGCCGCCTGCTCCTCTGGGATCATCACGACGTTCTCAGGAAGTTCCCAGTTCTTCTCAAACCACAACTCAATCATGTCTGGAAACCAGTCAGGGACAAGTCAAGCAACAATCTGACATGTAAAACTGTGAAAATTTTAATAAAACTACTCTCCATGTAATTTAGGTTAAGAAAATTAATTCCATTGATAAAAATGAGACCTGAATGTTTCTCATTATTCCAAAAATCAACATGAAGAAACTTAAGAGATGAAACAAAAATATAAAAAATATTATAATTGTAAGAGTGTTTATTGAAATCAAACATGTTTGTTTACCTTTGAGGACAGTAGGAGGGAGACTCTCCATGCGGACGCTCGCTGCTGCCCCTAGTGGCCGAGCCGTCAGGCCATGTTTCTTCACCTTGGAGTTTTTCTGACTCACAGAAATGAACTTTTCCACATCTGAACAAACAGTTTACAGGTTAGAGATGCAGACAGTTTAAAAGCCGCAGTTTATTATTTATTATCCTAATTTACCAGTTTATCTCCACTGAGATTCTGGAAAATTAAGATATGAAACTTTAAAATCTTTAAACTCTTACATTAAAACATTTTTATTGATCTGATGTGATTTCTAATTTTCTCACATTCTGAATTTTCTTTGACATTAAATATCCAAAACATAAATAGATTTAAATATTTTATTCTATGTCTAAATAATCTACAAAATGACGTTTTCACTTCCTGATTGAACGTTTATCAGATTCTTTAGATGTATTATAACATGTTTGAGGAGCAGCTTGTTTCAGTCGGGCTGTCAGCCGCTTCTCCCTCTGGTTCTGGTTCTGGTTCCGGGTCCTACCTGTGGGAACGCTGAAGTTCACCACGGCCAGGTTGGATTCCCAGATCACCTCCAGACTGAATTCGTTCTCTTCCAGGCCACAAATCGTTTCCACCAGCATCTGCAGATAATCTTTGCTCAGGTTCTCTGAGACGTTCTCCAGAACCACGGCAACGACCGGATCCGACTCAGAACCTGACAGGAAAAAAACTTCACTGAAAACATTTTCATGAGGGAGCGATGAAATGTGTTTTAATTATATTTATATTTAACATCAGAATAAAAATAATGTGTAATAAAAACAGCTGAAGGTTTAAATCATTTTCATATTTCTGTTCTGATCCGTTTTCACCTCTCTGGTTTGCTGCAGAAGCTCCTTCCTCTGGTTCTGGTTCTGGTTCTGGTTCTGGGTTCTTTGAATCTGCAGCTGAATCAAATATAACATATATAATTATTTAGATGATAAATGTTGTTATAAATGTTATTTTGTGTTTTTAAACGGAAAGTAACGTATTTGGTTCTGTTAGAGCTGCAGGTCCATTTACTGAACTGACAGCATTTCTGAGTAAAACTGAAGATCCAGACAGTTTTCAGACGGAAACACGGTTCTGGTTCTGGTTCTGCAGGCGGTTCCTTCCTGTTCCTCTCCACTGTCGCCTCATGTTTGCTCAGACGTTTCAGTGTCTGGGTTTTGTTTCTGCTCGGCCTCTAAATCATGATGTCTGAGTATTTTGAAGTAAACGGATCAAACAGAACCGGGTCAAACCCAGAACCCGGACCTGGACCCAGAACAGAGACGTTTACCTGAGCCGTCGTTGCTGCTGTTGGTCTGGATCTGTGGAGAAAACAGAGAATCACTGGTTCTGATGTTCAACTGCATCGGATCAGGACCAGTAAACTGTACCGCGGCCTGGAGGGTAAAGGTCAAAGGTCAGCAGCAGATGATGCAGAGTTTCAGTTCAGAGTTTGAAATAATCCAGATATATGAAACTAGATGCACGTTTTCCTCGTTCCACGATGCTGCAGTTTGTGTTGCAAACGCTGCAATCTGATTGGTTAACGGGGATTTAAAACTTCCAATTAAAACAGAGAAAATGTCCTGAAGATTTTCAGGTCAGATTGTTTCTGGTCCAAACCAGATGATTCCTCGTTACCGAGCAAAAATCCTCCAGGAAAACTGGAAACTGTTCGGATCGGATCCAAGAACATTCCAGGTTTCTCCAGGTTTTTCCTCCGTTTTCTTTCCCAGAATGCTTTGCAGCAAATTCCACATTAAAACCTGTTTCTATTTTTCCTCTGTCTTCATCTCTTCAGGTTTTTATGGAGTAAATTTAAGAAAATTCAACTTCAAATGCAGGAAAACCTGATATAGAAGGTATGAAAACATTATATAATATCTGATGTTTGGATTTAAACACATAAACATTAAAAACTAAAGTTCAGCTTTAATTGGACTCATTTTCACCAACTAACAACTAAATGATTCCAGGAAACAGATTAATAATCCTGAGGGTCAAAATGAAACAATTTATTTAAAATAATCTGTGAAATGAGAAAATCTGTGACTTTTCAGAGGTTTTCTTGGCTGAACTTTGACCCCTGACCTGAATGAATCCATTAAAACCCCAAACATGACTCTAACTGTTGCTCTGTGCAGAACTTTTACTCAGATCTTCAGGTTTTACCTGAGCAGGTCCAGAACTGAGCCGCAGCCGCACAGGTTTACCCTCCACCGTGATTTCATGACCCTTCTTCGCCAGGACTTGACCTCTGACTGCAAGCAAACCAAACATGGAGTCATTCAGACTCTTCATGCACCAGGAACATTCAGTCCAACCAGTTTAACCAGTAGACAGAACCAGTACCAGCCTGGTTCTGCCTCCATGTCCTCACTGCTGGACCAGATCATCTCAGCTCTGATCGTCGTTTCCAGGTTCACCTGCCGACTCACCTGTTCTCTGATTAATACCTAACCAGCATCCTGACCTTTAACCCCGGGCTCAGGTCATGACGTCAGTCTGACCTTTAACCCCGGCTCAGGTCATGAGGTCAGTCTGACCTTTAACCCCGGCCGGTCTCAGGTCATGAGGTCAGTCTGACCTTTAACCCCAGCATCAGGTCATGAGGTCAGTCTCAGACCTGATCAGCTGACTGCCTCCTGTGGCTCCAGGATGCAGGAGCAGCCCCGGTGCATGCTGGGAGCTCGGCTGCCATGTCAGGTTGTTTATTAACAATCCGGATGTTTATGATCTTAATTAATAACTTTAAACATTTTTAAAGGAAAGTTTCAAACTTTTCAGTCAGAAAATAAACCAGCTGCTGGTTTTCCTTCTTTAGGTCAGTGAACATTTCCCCCTGGCTAACCTGGACCTTTCAGTCCCGGTTCGGAGCAGAACCAGAACCTCCGGAGCCGCAGGAACTCACCCTCCTCGGCTCGGAAGAAGACGGAGGCTCTGGCGGCCTCCTCCTCCACCTCCACCCGGCAGTCTCCTCCTCTGGACCGCTTCTTGCTCTGGAAGTACAGCTGCAGTTTGTTCCGGACGGTTTTACTCTGGGCCGGGCTCCAGTCGCCCTCCACGGTCAGGGCCGGACACTCGGAGTCCTCCATGGTTCTGGTCCAGACTCAGACTGACGGAACCACAGGAGGAGCCGCAGGAGGAGGTTCGGCTCCGGTTCCTTTCACTTTCGTTTCGTCATAAACGGTGAAAACAAAATTAGAACCAGCGGCTGGAAATTAAAGTAAAATTAAATTAAATCAACTCAAACATCAAATTTAATCAGGAAAATTATTTTTTACTATTTTTTTACTGCCGAGAAAAAAATCTGATAATCAACAAAAAAATTCAGAATAAAACTAAATATATTTTTCTTCACATATAAACATAAAATGTTACATTAATTTTTAATTAGTATAAGTTTCTTTTAACAGTTTTTATTCTTTCTGTAAACAATAAAACAGTTATTCTCATGGCTCATTTTAAACATCCACATTAAAGCATTGCAGGCGAACAGCGCCCTCTGGCGGACACTGGCGACCCGGTTCTGGTTCTCCAGAGCTGAAACGGTTTATGGGCCAGTTGGTGTCCTCTACTGGTCCACACCTGGCCCGGTTCTGGCCGCTCCTGGGCCACATCCGGCCCAGACTGGTTTTGCTGTGTGGGATGAACAGATCCTCCCGCTTCAGATTAAACCAAATCATCTTTTATATGTTTCTGCCCATAAAGTCCTGAAAGGTTTTGGATTTAAATGCAGGTAAAAACCTCCAGGACTTCACAGACCCACTGACTCCAGAACCAGAACCAATCAAGTCTCTCTGCTCCTCAGATGTTCAGGAACTGACTGTTAGCTTCAGGCTAAATGCCAAATACAGAAATGATCTTTTATTTCCAGTTAATTTGGTTAAATATGCATTAAAATGTTATGTGATTATTTTAAATATTTATCTTGTTTTTAAACTAATCTCTGTTCCTTATATTTCCATCTGCAACTTTAATAAATCAAAGTAAATATTTACAAACATTTTTATTTTCTATGTTGGTCCTTTGATCTTTTGTTAAATTTATAACCTGATAAAACAGAAACACGTTTATAAACCTAAAGCATTCAGTAAGTTTCTCTGAGGCTGAACAGACATCGCCCCCTGGCGGAGACTCTGTAGCACTGCAGTTTGTTTATGGTTTATTCATTTGGTCACGTGGAGGATTTTCAAAGCTATGAAACTTCAAATGCCTCCCAGCAGGAACCAGACAGAACCGGCTGGAGCACAAGCATGAAAACAGCCAGAAACACCAAAAATAAAGATGTTTTCATGCTCCCTGTTCTTAAAGGGAGCATGATAAAATGAAATAATTTTCAGGTTTTTTATGAATTTAAGTCCACTGGGCTCCTAGTGAAGCTAAAAGTTTTCATTCTGAAATAATGAGAACAAAAATGAAAAGGATTTATGAAATGTCTTAACTGATCCGACTGATAAATGTTGACAGATTGTTTTCTGCCAGCAGTGCAGAACATTAACGCTTCATTTGATGCTGAAACATTAGAAATGTTTCAGGTGAAGCTGAAGGTGAGTCTCTGTTTCAAACAGCAGGAAATGTCCCAGCATGCATCACTGTAAAAAAATAAAGATCTCTGTAACTTCTGAACTTTCTCTGCTGGGCGGTTAAATTTGTACCAGGCTTTGCATTCAGGGGCCAAACAAAATCCTCCTGAGGGCCACAAACGGCCCCCGTGCCACACTTTGGACACCGCTTTAAAAACGCTGCTGATTTTCTTTGTTATAAAATTGAATAAATCTGGGATCATATTCCTGTTCAGTTTCCCATCAGATTATCATAAATAAATATGAATAATATTTCTTTAAATCATGAAAAATAAAACCTTCCTCTCAGGCGCCGGCCTCTGATTGGTCGGTTTGACTGTCTCTGTGTCTGCATGGCCCCGCCTCCTGTGACCTTTGACCTTCTGCCAGGCAGATCTTTGTGGATTAAAAATGATGTTACAACAATTTCTGGTGAGTTTATTCAAATTAAATGTTAATAATTAAAATATTAAATGAAAACATCTAAAATATTTTCTAACTTCTACAGTTTTGTTTCCTTTGTTTGATTTTGTGTCTGAATTTATTCAATATTTTGATCATTTCCATAACTTTATTCTTTCTCTCAGAATCAGATGATATATATAAAGGATCATAAATCGACTTGTTTCCATCTTCAGGCTCGTTCTGCGTCTTCATGTCAGAGAAGAAAATAAAAAGATTCAAAGTTCAAACAGCAAAATAGTTTCTTATTGTATCATTAAAGTTATAAAGTCAGATAAATGTGCAATAAACAGAAGAACAGTGAGAAGTCACTGATCCAGAGTTCAGTCCGTCAGCAGAAAGAGAGAAAACTGCCATGAAAATGTCTGAAATGATGATTTAAATTATGGATTATTGATTCATCTCTCGGTTAAAACGTTTTCTGGAATCATCCGGTGAGTCTGCCAGCGCTGCTCCTGCAGCTCCTCCAGAGTTCAGTCAGCAGGTTTTATGATTTTTATTATTTTTCTATGTTGAGATTTTGGCTAATGAAAATCTGAAATCATCTAAAATTCTGATTTCTGGATCCACAACGAACCTCTGCATGTTTGGAAGAGAAAAATCTGCTAAATATTAAAACCACAGAATGAATGGGAATCCTTTCAAAATAAAGGCATAATTCAGGAGAGTTATGAGGTTTTTCTTCTCCAGGATATTTTAATGTTTTTCAAACGGATCTAAGACGCTGACATTTAACTAATTACTTGATTAAGTTTAATTTTATTAGTTCATAACCTTTTGATGTTTGAAATAATCTAAATGTTTCTGTTTGCTCAGTTTCTCCTCGGATCTCGTCGTTTCCTGGAGGATCATGATGGATGAAGCAGCTGGTGATTCAGATCTACTTACATTCTGTTTCTCACATATATACTTTGTTCAGGCATAACATTATGACCACCTGCCTAAAATCTGTTTAGTGTTATCCACCTCACGTGTCAGAGGTCATAATGTTATGCCTGATATCACAGCTTCTGTTTGTTTAAACAGAACTTAATACAAATTATTAAAACATATATTTCCTGACTTGTTTTACCTGCAGAGTTAAAGAAAATCTGATTTTCTGACCTGAATCTTCACGATTCTTCAAAGTTTTTACTATTTTTTTATAGTAAAAACTTTGTGAATCTAAATTCTCCAAAATGTTTTTTAAATTATCTTCTTGCTTTATTTCTGTGAATATTTGACAATAACAATTTCTGCTTCCAAAAGCATCAAGATTTATTCAGGTTTGCTGCTGGTAAAAAATCTGAGTTCTGAATGTAAGAATGAAAATAACAGCAGAGAAAATATTAATGTCAGATTATTATGAATATGATGCTGGCAGCGTTTTTTATGCTCTGGAATAAACTGCAGTCTGACCTGCAGGAAGGTTTGAATTTAAAGTTATAGGCTAAAATATATAAAGAGTAAAGCTGCTCTGATTAGACTGTCACCTGATCCAGATGCAAAGCAGGAAGGAAAAGTAAAGAGTTGATCTCCTGTTATCAATAAATAAACTGATATTTATGTAATCTTGTTAATATTTGAACAGTTATTTATTCAGTTAAGTTGCTGATTTGGTGAAGCATCTTTGATTTACTGCCTGCAGTATGACTATATGATTATTTAATAAAGCATCAGGTCTGATGAGGAGCCAAATGTCACACATTGCGTCACTGCGCCCTCTTGTGTTGAAAAGTCTAAACAGCAACACAAACCTAAAATGGCTGCAACGTGACTGAGATCCACTCCATCTTTATAGAGTGCAGCTTTATTGGCTTTGTATGACATCACACGACCTTCCCATAATGCATCTGAATGACCTAATAAAAAGTTCTCTCTCTCTCTCTCAGTTTTTTATGACGTGCCTCGCTTGACCAGTAAAACCAGCAAAGATCTCATTCTGACATGTAAGTCGTCCTGATCTGACATGTTTCTGCAGCTGATTGTTCATCTGCAGGTTTGTTCTGGAGGGTTGGTGTTTATCTGCCTTTCAAAAGCTTTTACTGAACTTTTGTGATACAGGAAGCGTTGCTCTGAATGCAGGTGTGTGTCTAAGGTGTGTTATCATTGGGTTGTGGGAGTGAGAGACCTCACTGGTGCTGGAGTCCTCAACCACAAAGCCGTTAGCTTCTCTACTGAATATAAACTGAGTCAAAGGAAGGGGCAAGACGTAGCGGTGGGGGATAGTGTGAGTCTCCTTGGGGTTCAGCTCCCCAGTCGAGCGCCGCTTGTCCAACCAGGGATCCATGGATCACCTACAGATCCCATAAGATCCCGGAATCCTCCCGGAGCGGCTGCAGGACAGACGTCCAGTCCACCAGGAGTCAGCACCGCCCCATCCTCCGCCCCAAAGCTGAGGAGTGAAGCCCCGAGCACCAATAAGTGATCGATTTAAATATTTAAGACCAATTCAGATTTCTTCCCGTATTTGGGGAGGAAAAGGCTGTAAGAGTTCATCCTGCAGTTTGATAATGCAGGATGAACTCTGTCATTGGCTGGTGGTCAGAGGGTCCAGTGGATCCGGTGGGTCCAGTGGATCAAGTGGATCAAGTGGATCTGATGGATCCAGAGGGTCCGGTGGGTCCAGTGGTGCCGGTGGGTCCAGTGGAGCCAGTGGGTCCAGTGGAGCAAGTGGATCTGATGGATCCAGAGGGTCCGGTGGGTCCAGTGGTGCTGGTGGGTCCAGTGGAGCCAGTGGGTCCAGTGGAGCAAGTGGATCTGATGGATCCAGAGGGTCCGGTGGGTCCAGTGGTGCCGGTGGGTCCAGTGGAGCCAGTGGGTCCAGTGGAGCAAGTGGATCAAGTGGATCTGATGGATCCAGAGGGTCCGGTGGGTCCAGTGGATCAAGTGGATCCGGTGGATCTGATGGATCCAGAGGGTCCGGTGGGTCCAGTGGATCAAGTGGATCTGATGGATCCAGAGGGTCCGGTGGGTCCAGTGGATCAAGTGGATCTGATGGATCCAGAGGGTCCGGTGGGTCCAGTGGATCAAGTGGATCAAGTGGATCTGATGGATCCAGAGGGTCCGGTGGGTCCAGTGGTGCCGGTGCATGGCTGCTTGACTCGGCCCCAGTAGTTCATCACCAACAGTGAATGACTGAATTCAGTGTGAAGTGCTTTGGACTTAATGAAGTTCTGTACAAGAACACACTGTTAACGTGTCTCATGTCCTCAGTTTCTTGTTCTAAGCCAGTGGGGCCCAAAGTCAGTCCTCGAGGGCCAGCACCTGCATGTTTTAGTTCTCTCTCTGGTTTAGCGCACCTGGATCCAGTGGTGAGTCGTTAGAAGGCCCAAGAAGAACGCTGACATGCTGAAAAGATTGTTACTACCACCAGGGAGAAATCTAAAGCGTGCAGGATGTCGGCCCTCGAGGACTGACTTTGGGCCCCACTGTTCTCAGCAGTATGCCCATTTTATTTGTCAAGCAGTAAACCTTTGTCAGTGAGAGGAAAATGACTGTATCATCATAGAAAAGTACAGAAAATTCACAAATCCCCCAAAAAGAAGGAGCAAACATAAATGTTTATAACATTATTATAAACATTTACATACGCAAACATACCGAACGCTGGGAGGATGTTGGCTGCTCAGCCTCAGGTGGATCCTAAGAATGATACTAAGACAACGTGAGCAACATTTATGCCTTTAGGCTGTTAGCCTCTGTTGAAATCAACAGTCTTTAATCTATATTTATATTTCTATATTTTTTGTAATCTCACACGTGACAATGGCAGCCATTTTGGACAGTTACCATTTACCATGGATATCCAGCTTCAGTGGAACATCTGAAACTGTTGATGTAAATAAACCCAACTGAACAGGCTTGTTGTTGGGCTCCTCTGGTTGTTACGCCATTTGAAGTGCACTTTCACTAATTGGCCAGTGGGTGGCACTACATGCACACAAACTCCATTCAGAATCTGTGCAGATGCAAACAAGTTGCCAAAATGAATGAAGGACCAGAGACACAAACTGGACAATGTTTTTACAGTTTCCTGTCTTTTTGTATTCCAGTCTCCCCACTGAGGATCATTCTAATGGGGAACAGTTGGTCTTCAAGAAGCGAGGTTGGGAACGCCCTACTGGGACAATCCCAGTTCAACACCCAGGTAGAACCAGAAACCTGCCTGAGTTTCAGAGGACAGCTGATGGGGAACGGCTTGGTCATTGTCAACACTCCAAACCTGCTGCTGCCCAACATCTCCCAGTTCCATCTGATAGAGCACATCGAACGCTGCATGAGACTTTCTTCTCCTGGACCTCATCTGTTCCTGCTGGTTCTGCAACCTGAAAGCTTCACAGAGGACCACAAAGACAGGCTCTGCAGAATCCTGCAATATATCAGTGACCAATCCTTTGCTCACTCGCTGGTTCTGAAAACACCCAGAGAGACTCCCGGACAAAACTCGGTCAGTCTGGCAGCCCTAGAGGCCATGGTGAGGAACTGCAGAGGAGAGTTTCCGTGGAGGAGGACCACCAAGCTCTCTGAGATCTGGCAGTTTTTGGAAAAAACTCTGACAGAGAACAGAGGACGACGAGTCAGCTCAGAGAAGTTTGAGGAACAGACCTGCATGGACACCCAGGTTTCCAGTTAGTTTCCTTTGTTTGTATGAAACCAGCTTCATTCCTTCATTAAATGCTAAACCATAATTGGCCATTATTGATTCATTGGTAAATGTAGGCACCGTGTTTTGGTTTTTGTCTTTAATTAGACCAGAATGTAAAACTGAAACTAACTCCAGAGTTTCAAATGGATTAAAGTAATTTCAAATATCACGTTAAAAACAGGAGTAGACCAAAGTGCTTCACACTTTACACCAACCATCATGACATAAGACAAATATTAAAACAATAAAGTGCAGATATTAAACATCAAACAGGAAACAAGTTGAGTAAAAGTATCAGAAGATTCTAGTTGCACTAAAAGCCAATAAAAATATGTTTTTGAAAGATATTGAAGATTTATTGTTTACTGTTATGCTATCAGATTATGCTAGCAGGTGATGCTAGCAGGTGATGCTAGCAGGTGATGCTAGCTCCGATACTAAGTTCTGGTCCAATGAAAACATACTTGGATGCTAACTGAACTTTTTTCAACAAGTTGATATTCTCGATCCGTTCTCCATCCGTTATTGATAAACTGATTGGATGTGGTACCGCATGCGGTTTCTAAACGGTTTTTTGTTTTTGATTGTTGTGTTTCAGGTTCTGCCTTCAGAATAGTTCTGTTTGGGAAAAGTGAAGAAATGAAGACAAAACTGGGGAACTTTATTCTTGGTAAAGGCCGAGAGCATTTCCATAAAACGTCTTCCCCTAAATGTGCAGCTGCTAAAGGAGAGTGGCGAGGATATTCACTGATGGTGGTTAAAACTCCAAACTTCTTCCACATGTCTGAGAAAAAAATCAAAGCAGAAATGAAGGAGTGTGTGAGACTCTGTGAGCCTGGACCAAATGTCCTTCTGCTGCTGGTCAAACCTTCCTCATTCTCACAAAGGAAGAGGCAAAGCCTCACATCCATCCTCGATTTGTTCGGACCGGACGCTCTGAAGCACTCGCTGGTGGTTAAGACACATGAACAAATCGAATCTGGGCCAATCAAGCAGCTCATCAGAGACTGTGATGAACGACAGTTCAACATGTATGAAAATGACCAGAGGGCATTAATGAAGAAGGTTAAGGCCACTGTGCACCTCAACAAGGGAGTCTACCTCACCTTCACTGAAGAGAACATGGACCCAGAACCTGGACTTTACAGGAGAACCTTAAACCTGGTTCTGTGTGGAACAAGAGGCGTAGAGAAGACCTCACTAGCAAAGCCATTTTGGGTCAGACGGAGCTTCATTCCATCTCCAACCCTTCAGACATCATCATGAACGAAGGAGAGGTGTGTGGCCGTTGGGTTTCTATTCTGGAGATGCCTTCACTTTATGGAAAAGCTCAGCCGGAAGTGATGGAGGAATCCTTCAGGTGTGTCTCCCTCTGTGATCCTGAGGGTGTCCACGCCTTCATCCTGGTCCTACCTGTGGGTCCCCTCACTGATGAAGACAAGGGAGAGTTACACACCATCCAGGACACATTCAGCTCCAGAGTCAATCACTTCACCATGATCCTGTTCACTGTGGAGTCGGATCCTGCAGCTCCAGCTGTCACTGACTTCATCAGGGAAAGCAGAGGCGTCCAGGATCTCTGCCGGAGCTGTGAAGGAAGATATATGGTTCTGAACACCAAGGACAGGCAGCAGATCCCAGAGCTGCTGCGTGTCATAGAAAAAAACATCATGTCTGAAGATGAGAAACATGGATACACAGCCAAAATACACGCCAATGCTCAAGCAGAAAAAATGTGGGAAAAAGATAAAAACATTGGACATCTGGAGGAAGTAGTTCAGAACCTCAAGAGGAAAGGCAACATCAGCAGTAAGTGAGATACAATCATTAAAAAGAACCGCAAATAATCTGATCTTTGACATGTTTTAGAATTACTTCATTCCAACTTTATATGGAAAAACTTATTAAACAAAGATGAAGCCAAAGTAGTAAAGCGTGAAAAACAAAGTCCAGTCCAGGAACCTCCTCCATCTGCAGCCAAGTCAAGTTCATTAAGCTATTAGTTCTCATAGTTCAGCAACAAGGCAGTTCAAAGGGCTTTAAATGATAAATACATAACACAATAAATAAGCAACAAAATCCCCCCATTACGTTACTTTGCACCGGCATTCATGGAAGATTTTGCAAATGGGAGAATCAGGAAGGAAATTCAAACTATTCAAGTCTGAATGCAGATGCACTATTACCATGACCTCCAGGGGCAGCAGAGGCTGGCTTTCCAAGCCCACAGAGGCTACAGGAAGCGTGCTTTACTACTGCTCACACCCGTGGTTAGTCATCTGTGGGCAGTCGACCTCCTAAAATATGTAACTTTTATCTGACGACCCCCTGGTGTGGCTAAACCAGGTAAATCTTAACTACAAAGTTAGCTGTGCTAACCCTAAAGCATGAACATTAGCACTGCTACAGCTACTGCTACAGCTAAGCACTATTTAGCGGTGTTTGTGTAGTGCTAAATACCATGTTAGCTAAAGTGTTTTAATTGCCCAGCAACCTGAGAAGGTCTATCATATCAGTTTCTTCTTCAAGTTAAATTAGTTTGGTTTTTAGAGGCCTAAACGAATACAACAGCTCACCAAACTCGGCAGACGCATCAGAACTGGGTGAAAATTACGTATCTTGAGAGTCAGAACAAGAATGGCTCAACAGCGCCCCCCTTGGCAACTTTCAAAACACCCTTTGCATTGGCTTTACTTTATTGTACAGCTATGAAATTTGGTACACTTGTAGAACTCCCCAAGACTCTACACCAAACAAGAAGTCGGCCATCTTGAATTGAAGTTCCAATTTTAAACCCATTTTGACAGTTTGTAGCTTCGGCATTTGATCACACTTCTACAGATTTCAATCAATCAGTTTGGAACTTGATTAATTTGTTCATAAGGCCTGGAGGATTAAAAGTTATCAAAATGCAGAGTTTCAAAACCTTTTTTGTTTGGTGTCACAGAGATGCCAAACCTTCAGGGGCTGATTCACATCTGGTCCCCGTGACGGTCAAATAACATCACTTTATCAACATCCCTTGGCAACAGGAGTGTAATATATTACTTTGACATTACACATTTGACCCTCTTGACCTAATTGACATGGTCTTGTGACAGAACATGGTTAATAAGTTGCTTTAAAGCATAAAGATTTTCCATTGTCTATTAATGCCCAGATTCGCCTCTGAATTAAAACCCAGGTTGCATTTTTGTTTTCATCAACGTCCATCATAAGTTCACATCCTTTCTGCTAACCTACACTCATGACCTATATTACACTGACTCCTAAGATTCTATTAAAAACCTAAGTGACTTCTTTTCCTTCCAGGAGTCGAGGAACCGCCGACCCCAGACACTCTCAGGATTGTCCTGATCGGTAAGACCGGCTGTGGGAAGAGCTCCTCTGGAAACACCATCCTGGGAAGAGAGGAATTCAAAGCTCAGGCTCTCCAGAAATCTGTCACCAAGTTTTGCCAGAAAGCACAGAGTAAAGTTGCCGGCCGCTCAGTCACTGTGGTCGACACTCCTGGACTGTTTGACACCAGCCTGTCCAACGATGAAGTCAATGAGGAGATGACCAAGTGCATCAGTCTCCTGGCTCCAGGTCCACACGTCTTCCTTCTGGTGCTGCAGATCAGCAGGTTCACTGCAGAGGAGAAGGACACATTAAAACTGGTCAAGAGAGTCTTTGGGAAGACTTCTGAGAAGTTCACCATCATTCTGTTCACTAAAGGAGATTCATTAGAACATCATTCAATGTCTGTAGAGGAATACATCGAGAAAGGAGACGATCAGGTCAAGAATCTCATCGAAGATTGTGGAGGACGATACCACGTGTTCAACAACTACAACAAAGAAAGCAAAACAGAGCAGGTCTCTGGGTTGATAGAAAAGATTGAGCAGATGGTGAAGAAAAACGGCAGCGGCTGCTTCACCAATGAGATGCTGAAGGAAGCCGAGGCGGCGATCCAGAAAGAAGTGGAGAAAATCCTGGATCAGAAGAACGAGGAGATACGAAAAGAGCTGCAAAAGATTGAGACACAAAGGGACAAAGAAATGAAAGAGCAGCAAGAGAGGATGGAGGAACAAAAAGCAGCTCTCGCAAGTCACAGAGAAGAACATTTAAAACAACTGGAACAAGCGAGAGTTAAAATTACCAATGAGACTGAGAGGATAAACAAAGAGAAGGAAAAGAGGGATGAAGAAGACAGGAAGAAGAAGAGAGAGGAGGAGAAGGAAAATCAGGAGTCTGAAGCAAAACTGAAAGATTTGCAGGAAAAAATGGATTCTACGACAGATATGGAGACGAAAGGTTTAGTGGGACAACTCAAAGAAAGTAGGGAGAAAGAGCAAGAGAACAGGAATAAGGAGCTGAAGGAATACTGGGAACGTCGAAGGAGAGAGAATGAGAGCAGACAGAAAAAGGCTGAAATGAAACTCAAACAGCTCCAAATGTATTACGATCAGAGCAAAAAGACATCTGAAAAACAGACTGAACAGGAGGACAAAAAACTGGGAGAGTTGGACGAAAAATATGAGAAGAAAGCAGCGGACATCAAGAAGAAGTTCCAAGAAGAGGCGAGAAAGCAAGCTGAAGAGCACAACGACTTCAGAGAGAAATACGCCGAAAACTTTGCTGGTCTGATGGAGGAACATCGGGAGGAAATCCACAACCTGGAGCGGAAACACCAGAGGGAGATGCAGGAGAAAGAGGTGAAACGGCAGAGAGAGTACAAACTGCTGGACAACCTGCAGGTTCACAAAGAAGAACAACTGAAAGAAGAACTAGACAAGCGGCTGAAAGAAATCGAAGAATTAAAGAACACCCAGGAGAGAGAGCTAAAGACAATGAAGGACAAATACAAGAACAGATGTGTGATCGCCTGAGAGGTTCTGGTCCAGGGATTGGACCGACTTCATTGACTGATCTGTGGATTTACATTAACAACATCTCAACATCCATTTTCAGTCCATGATGAGACTGTATCAGGTGGCAATCAGCAAATTTATGACTCCATGGTCAAAACCTCGAGGTCCAAACCTTTCATCATCTGAGAAGATCATCAACCGGACGGGAAACCGGCAGAGAGCAAAGACTCCAACAGAGAAAATGGCCCAGAGGACAAACCGACCTCAGCTCCTCAGTGACCTCACAACCCGCCCACTTTCCTTCCTGCCCACATTAACGCCCACAGAGAGAAAGACATCGCCAATGGAGATGCACCAACTGGGCCAGAACCAGAGCAGACATCGACCGGCTGGAGGAAGACCTGACGATGAAGGAGCTTCTCTTCTTGTCTTCTCTTCTAGCAGCAACGAGCCGCATCCGTAGCTTAAACTCTAAGCTATGGTGGTAGCTTAGAGTCAGAGCTTAGAGTCATCCATCCTGATTCTTCTTCATATCTTCCTCACCATAAATTACTCTGATTTATTTTGGTCTCTTAGCAACCAGCACAGCCTGGTACAATCTGGAGGTGTGTGCTCTCCTGGCAGTTTTCAGTGAACTCCTTCCTGATCGACTCCAAACTGATCTGGAGGTTTTCCAGGTTTCTTTGTTTTTGGTCAAATATATTTTCTAAATCATCATGAAGAATCACGGTGAACATCAGGCTGTAATATAATCCGGTTCAAACTGAGCAGAACTTTTCCTAACCTGGATCAGAGGACAGGATGAGAGCAGAGAGAACCCAGAAAGAGTTTTCAGTGTCAGTAGAACCAAAAACACTGTAAATAACACCAGCTACTGGTTAACGCATGTCTGTTCTTTATTTAGTGATATTACTAGGTGAAGATCCAAAACGTTTACCGGAGAGTCGTGAAAAATCTTCATATTATTTCTCCATTAAATGAAAAAGTTACACTTGATCATATTCACTCATAAATGGAAACAGTTTTTCCCAAACGGTTACTTGAGTAAATGTATCTAGTTACTACCAACTGTGGAAGATCTAAGATGGATTACAGCAGGATCGTTTCATAACTTCTTCCATCAGGTCTGAACCTGCAGCAGTTTAAACATGTCTGGACGTTTCTGCAGAAAGTTCTGGGAGTTTTCTGTATTTTTCTGTTTCTTCAGCCTGTAAATCAGTCGAGATCTGAGCTCTGAATGTGTAGCTGACCAGTCTGACCAGTATCATCTCTGATTCCAGGTATTTAACAAACCAGCAGCTTTGATCAGCTGCCATAGAGACCAGCACTGAGTGAAATCAATATCTGAGGAGATTTTAGTTTATTAGGAAGAAAAATATGAAGCAGAGCGATTTCCTGTGCAGAATGACCCACTAACAGAGGACTCATTATTGATTTTATATGTAATCACTATTTAATATTAGTTGTTGCTTAAATTGTTTGTGCCGAATTTGGCTTCTGTAAATGATGTCACACCTCATGTTTGATGGGATAAATGTTCTGACAGTTCCTAGAAAAAGTTGATGTCCACCTGGATCTAACTGGCCTAGTTAAAGAGTTTTTCATGTGATTAAAATAAAATCTACATCAATCAGATCAACTCTGAAGCCCAGGTTCTGTTGACCCAACAGACCCAACAGACCCAGACTCTGCTGAGAACTCTGGTTCCTCAGACCTGGGCGAGAGGTGAAAACTTGGACCTGTTGGAATGCTACCACTCAGAGAGGCTATATGCAAAGACTGAGTAAGGAGCGGTTACTTCCGGGTGAAAGACTGATGACCTATCTATTGAGCTATCCAGCAGTTTTTTCTGGAGCGGAATAAAGATGAGTGTATTTATCCTGATATGAACAAATCATCAGGCTTCATTATCCAACAGATAATAAATAATCAAGTTTCTGTTAAATCAGGTCTTTGTGTGTATTGGCTGGATTTGCTGAGGAAACCATGTTTTTTAAATTATTGTTATATTTTCATCACATAAACTGAATATATCCAGTTTTACAACCACAGGATGTTAAATTGAAACATTAAATGATATTAAAGTCCTTGATGTTTCTCCATAGCAGCTGCTGCCCTGCCTGAAGCAGTTGGTCAGGATGTGTCACTTCTGCTTCCTGTGGAGGGAAGAACTGGAGCATCCGGAGCTGTTCAAATGCCTGGTTCAGGTCCTAAAGGAGAACAACGGGGAACATGTGAAACGGAGAACATGTGAAATCTAGAGCATGTGAAACGATTAAGTTGGATTAAGTTTCTGTTTTTCAAAGTTCTCCAGGTTTTTTCTGGATATTATTTTGCTTTTTTGTTCATTATAAGCTAAAAGTAACTGCAAACACAGAGTTGAAGTCATTTTAAGGGATGGAGTATTTACTTGTCTGAGTTTCTGAATATATTTTAAATCTTGTTTTTTTTTTAGCTTTAGTTGATATTATTAAAGTTTTGTTTGCAACTTATTTAAATCCAGAGAGACTCAGACGGAGAGAGGAGAAAACAATTAGAAGAGTTTATTGACATACAAAATTAAAGTCTTTGGCGCTCGAGCCCCGGCCGAGGACATCAATTATGGCTTATTTTTTGCGATAAGCTCGGATGAGCATTCCCGATGCTGATCGAAACATGATCCCCCAAAACTGAGTCCAAATTCACCAACCTCCACCACCAGCGCCGCCACCACCGGCGGAAGACGCCATGGACGGAGGTCCTTATCAGCTGGGACTTGGCAGGTGATTGGACGTGACGTGTCTTGGACCAGCGTTGATTGGACGACGGTGATGAGCAGGATGCACCGGTTGGATGATGCAGGTGGGGCTAGAAAGAATCTTCCAGTCTGAATTTGTACCTTGGCTTCATTTTTGGATTTTGTTGATAAAATATGTAGTCAGAAAATAAAATCTTTTTTGTTGATTTCTAAATAATAAAACTCAGTTCAGTGAGACGCTGTGGCTCTTCACACAGGGGGGCAATGAAGCAAAAAAAAAGAAAACGCTTTCTGTGCCTAAATGATTTTCCTGTTGGTGAATTTCAGGTTCAGTCAACAGAAACATAAACTTCTCAGCTGGACAGTTTCCTCTGCAGTTTCTACTGGTGCCTGTTACATAAGAATGATGATTTATCATAATATTTATGGTTAAAATTTATTGTAAGATGGGGAAACATGATGCATGGTTACTGTAATGTCACGTATTGGTCAATATTTTTTTTAAAGTATTTATAAACAGTAGATAAATGTTAGGTTTGAATTACCTAGAATAATAAAATACAGACACAAGAAAGAACAAGAGAGGGTTAGTTTCTTTTATCTCGCGAGGAAAACAGACAGAGATCCATCAACCCATCCATTTTCTTTCACCCTGGTCCCTGATGGGGTCGGGAGGAGCTGCTGCCTCTCCAGCTGCGTTCTGGGCGAGAGGCCAGGGGTCACCTGGACAGGTCGCCAGGTCGCCTGACAGACAGAGATGTGCTTATAAATAAAATTAATTTAAAAAAAATTATTTCAAGACGCTAACATAAAAATAAATGGTTCTTGTTTTATTCTTTCAGTGCATGAGCTTCACACTGTTGTAACCATCAGCTCCTCTGTAGACTGACACATTCTACCATGGTGGTGGTAGCATCATGCTGTGGGCTGGTGCTCCTATGTTATGTAAAGGATATAAAAATTCATCCAGATTTAGACCTGAGGTTCATTTTAATGTTTCAACAAGACAAAACTGGCCTGTAGATAAAGCAGATTAACATTAAGGGACTGAAATGGCCTAGTCAAAGGCCTGAGCCTTGGTCAGGTTTTATAAGGAATCACATAATTTAAAACGGACGGCGGAGTCCGGCGAAAACAGGCACTTAAATTCCGTGACGTGACGGGAAAGGGATCAGTAAAAATGAGCCAATAGACAGTCTAAAATCAAACGACTGGAAGTCAAAGATCTGCTCCAAGCAAAACATTTAGATAAATGGACAAGTTATAAATTTGACAGCCGTCTAAATTAATGTTTTCATTGTTTATTCTATGTTGCATGACTTTGTGTTTTTATGTTTATGATGTAAAGCACTTTGAAATGCCTTGCTGCTGAAATGTGCTATACAAATAAAATTTGATTGATTTTGATTTGATAATTTAACATTAAATCAGTTATTCTAAAAGCTTATTGATGGTTACAGAATGTATTTTGGTTTCAAATTGCAACGTGACCATATGTTAGAAAGATGCATAAACAAAAACATAATAAAATATTTACCATTAAAATATTTCTACCGTTTTTCTTTTTTGTTCTTTCAGATCAGGAAAATGTTTTGATAAAACTCCACACCTGGAGAACTACAGTCATAAGATGCAAAGTTAAACCGAATTAAATTTATATTAATATCTGAAACTAAAGTTATTTTTATATGATAACTGGCTCTTAAAGTTTAAAATGAAATGATACGACAAGTCGTCATGATATTTTACATTAATGCCGATGTGTCATAAGTTCTTCATAACTGGCTGGTAAATTGTAAGTGGTTTTAAAGTGGCATAGCGCCGTAACAAGGCCAGAGGACCCCAAAGCTACTGGATAGTAGCCACAGTCTGAAAGAGGCCAGGCTGCCATGCTCCAGCACCACTGTGCCCTTTGACCCCCACCAGCAGGTCAGGCGACTGAAGTGTCTTTACCATGGACACACAGACAGAGGAATCGAACCAACAACCATTTAAGTCACTGTAAACATTCAGATTGTTGTTTAGTTTTAGGTTTACTTCATAATTAAACACCAGATTATTTTAGAACAAATCTCAGTTATAAATATGTTGTACTTGCAAAACGTGTAAAAACTAGTTTGTGCATCAACATATAAGAATCTATTCGTGTAGAAAAATATATTTGTTAAGAATAATTACACAAGTTACAATATTTTTTTGTCAGATCTTTCAATCAATCAACTTTATTTCTACTATTAAGTAGATTTAGTGACAGTGAGGTGAGTCAGCAGGAACCTTGACACAGAACTAAATTCACTAATATACTTGATGATTTACAGGTACATAATATCTGACAGGAGTTTGTGCTCACAGCTCTATTCTAGTCACTTTTCATTGAAAAGTTTTATGGAGAAATATTCCCATCTGAACTCTGACATCTATGATTTATTTAGGGGGGAAAATGATTGATACAGATTCATAAAAGGAGAATAAAAATGGCACCAAAAGTTGGATTAAAAAGAAAAGATAAATCTTCATTTTAGAGCATTTAAACCTTTTAATACTGGAATAAACTAAAGCAGCTGATACATGCTACTGAAACGTATCTAATAGTCTGTTTAAGTTTTAGTTTGTTGGCTCTGCTTGTGTTTCTGAAGCAGTAAAACAGGAAATGCAGCTTCTGAGTTTTTAATTTCTTTTTCAGCTGTGACTCCATGAAGCAGCAGCTCTGATCCAGACTGAGACTAAACCCAGTTCAGCTGAGTTTTAGTCAGCTGAACTGGCTGAAAATTAAACCCAGTTTAACTCCTGGACCCTTCAGCAGGTTTCCTCTGCTGGATCTGAAGAGATCTCCTGAACCTTCAGGACGGATCGATACCAACAGACTGAAGGTGAGCAAACTGTCAGCTGATCTCTGTTTGGTTCTTTTAATCATTCAGAAACAAAATCAGGTTTTCAGCTCAGATTTTATCAGGTTGGTGAAGCAGCAGGAAGGAATCCAGACATTTTATTCTCTGCAGCTCGTCTCTCAGGCTGCCTCCATTTTGAATCGGCTCCACTGGTTCTGGGCCCAGAACCTCATGAACACCGACCCATTACTTTGTTTGAGCCTTTTATCATGTATTTATATACCAGACATACAGATAATAATTTTACATCTAAATATAGTTCTGTTTAATACTCAGATGTTACCTGACAACAACACTGCTGTCAGTACAGAAACATTCATGTTTCCTTGAGTTGGTTAGAGTCACTTGTTTTATTTGAAAGAAAATTAAATAATTTTTTTTGGTTTTAATTTTGCAGATGATTTAAGACCAGAGCCTGTACAGTTTTCTGCTCACTGACAACATGGCGACTCCAAGTTCAGGTCAGTAACATTTTCTGTAAACAGGAAGTGGGATCATTCAGCCGCTGCTGCCCTCTAGTGGTTGAACTCAGTGGGTTTTAATGAGTGAATTTCTACCAGGTTTGTTTCTGTGTTATTTTGTGAATCTGGTTCTGTTCAGTGTTTTGTTTGATGCTTTTATGACACGTTGAGTGTTTTTGCATAAAAAAGTTTCTCATTAAGTGAATCTGATATTTATTTTCATTCTGATGGTTCTGTTGCACAAAGCCAGTCTTTAAATATAATTTGCATTATGCAGCATTATCTGGCAGTTTTCCTTCTCAGTGCTATAAATTACACAAATGAAAAATATTATATGACTATTTATTAGATAAAATGTGGAAAAGTTTAAACTACTAGTAGAGTTCAGGCTCGTGTTCACAGAGTATTTTCTTGGTATGTTCCACACCTGATGGAGATTTATGGCTCGATATGATTTTCCACAGCTTTATGGAGTTTGCAATAAAGACTCTGAGTGTTGCTGACCTGGTACAGCTTCAGGGATTCCAGGATCCATGTGTGACTTTGACTCATCAGCTTTCCTGTCACCTGTCCAGGTGTACAGGTTGTTCTGTCTGGGTTTTCAGGTGTCTGTTCTGTCAAACTGGTTTTTGGCTCCTCTGGTATTTTTACCAACACCTTTCTGTGCCTCTGTCATGTGATCTGTGTGTCTGCTAAGCTTAGCTGGCAGGAGCAATCATAGCCTCCATGTTGAGGCTGATAGTTGGATTGGGATTGTTGCTGTACATCCAGGATCACAGATAAAGTCAGGCTTTACACAGTGATATCCTGGCTTTATCTGCTCAGGTGGTGCAGCTATGTCTGGTCAGGCTGATGTAACTCAGGAGAACACATCCACAGATTTCTCTGCTCATTCACATCAGCATGAAAGACGGGATGAAGTGTTTTCTGGACCTAAACACTTCATATAGACTTTTATAGAAGTGTATAAAAGTGCATTGCTGCAGAGGTTGCTGCTCTGGTTGCTATGGTAATGTTTACATATCCCTTCAAAATAAGATACAGATGTGCCACAAAAACAAACATTTTACTTTGGTGAACATTTTACCTCAGGATAAGGACTAATGAAGCCCTGAGCTGGTTTCTCCATCTGGGAGATGAGAGACACTGAAGTGATGCTGATGCTCAGGGAGCCACCTGGTCGCTATGGTGACGCAGTTTGAGGCTTCATGGCCTCATTAGGCAGCCGGTGTTCTGACTATCAGTGCTACCTCGTCAGATTTTCCTACCGTAGCACCGATAGATAGCTCAGTCTATCTGTCGGTGCTACGCGTCCCAAACTGCTTCTTTATGGATCTGAGGGCAGCACAGATAAACAGAACATCTGGTCACCAGATGATGCAGAGCAGCTCGGACTGTGGGAATCAACCCACCGGGATAAATCCATCCTCCTGTCTCTCTGGGCCTTTTCCCTTCAGAGAAACTTTCCAAACAATCTGATCTGATTCATTTTGCTGCTTGTGGCTCAATGTTGGCGGCAAGACAGAGAGAATCCGGTTAAAGGATTTTCAGAATAAAAGATCCTACAGACTTAAATAAAACATAAAACAGAAATATTTAATAATTTCTTGCGCGGCCCGGAATCATTTGGGCCACGGACCGGCACACGGCCCAGGGGTTGGGGACCACTGGTGTAGGAGACAGATGTAACACTTATGGGCTGGGCAGCTGACGGCGGCTACAAAAGCAGCATCAGAAGAGTGGCCTTTAAAGAGTCTGAGATGTGAATGAAAAACAGGAAACAGTGCTTTTGGTTTTGGTGCACATATATCAAGTGAATTGTATAAAAACAGACAATTACAACAATACAATGAGACACAAGATAATTGACTCAGAATAAATTAATTCCCAAAATCATAAAGTCCATAGTCCTTTTTTTAAGCTTGCCATCTTCAGATCCAGATGAGGATCTGATCCATCAGAAGAAGGAAAAAAAACAACGATCTAAAAGGTCAGAAAACCCACAAAAATAAAGAAGTACAAATATAATACAAAGGAAATAATTAAATTTAGGCATTTAGTTTATGCATAATAAATGCAAATGCAATAATTAGATTCCTAATACTTAGACAAACATTTCAATAATCAGGTTAAATTAACCATAATTTAAATAAAGTAAAGCAAAAAGAGTATAACTCATATTCCAAACTAATCAATTTAAAGTTAAAGTTAAAGTGCACTTCCAAAATAATCAATAAAAATAAAATAAATTAACTGTCAAATACTCAAGCAGAGTGAGAGAAAGGAAAAAAAACCCAAATTAAATAAATATATTGCACAATATTAAACTTAAGTGTAGCTACATTGTGATCAATTTTATTTTTAAACTTTACTACCTCAGCATCAATGCAAATGTGCCGGAACACGCACAAAATTCAGCAACGAGTTACCTTCTAGAGCGGGGCTACTGAGCCACAATCAGCTGTGACTGCATCCCGGTAAGGGTCCAGGTAAGCAGCACCAATAACTAATAAAACCACCCTCCAATGAGCAATCGAGCAAAAGGTTCACATATAAAAGCAATAGTGCTATCAAATAAACAAACTCACCAGCCAATCAAATCAGTGGATTCAAAGATTTGGATGAATTTGTGAAGAAGCCACAATCACAGTGGAACAGGTGAGGATGTTTAGCTGGAGGCGGGCTTTAAATAAGCTGGCAGAGTTTGCCAGCTTATTTAAACTGGCCCACAGGAAGTGGGCCTGCAAAAATAAAAGTCCTTGACTAATTGCGGGTTACACAGACAAAATCTTTATTTAAACATAAAGATTGTATGTTTAAACAGACAATCTGAAAACAAAGTCAACCTGATCAATAATGGTTCCTCCGATCCAAACTGGGTTTCCAGTGAAGACAGGAGGTACAGAAAAGAGAGGAGCTGTGGTTTTGCATGAAAAGCAAATAGGAACAGAAGTTCACCCTTCTCCCTAATGGGTTCGGGAGTTGCTGGTGTCTACATAAGAACATAAAAAACCTAAAAGCAAAGTACATCTCCATCCCCATTTCCATTTCCATTCACATATAATACATCCTCTAAATGCTACTCTTGGTAATATTTAGCAATCTTTACTTGCTAATCTTTAATGGCAAGTAAAGATTAGATTTACTTGCAATTTCTTGCAGTTGCACCCAGTTTCTAATCAGCTACTTGTTCCTTGTTCAGGAACAAGTTTAGGAACAAGTAGCTGCAAATATATATATATTGAATTAATATATGTCAGTGAGATTGCTCTGTCAGTACATTGCAGTGTACTTTGACTAGACCCCTGGACTTCAGTTTTCAGTGTCTCTTTCACCTGCCTGCCTCCTTCCTGCTGATTGGGTCCTGCAGGGAGGATATTTTATAACAATAGGATATTAAAGATGATGCACTGTGAGGAACTGTGAATGAATTATCCCAAACCAAAATAATTTCTACTTTTAAAAATATAAAGTCAAAACAACTTTTGTTCCCATTATGTTCAAACCTGAAATGCTACACAGTATGATCTAATGTTATCTTTTATTTTTCCTGTTTTTGTCTTCTCAGATTGGAGGCCTTTACAACGACACAGAAGCTATGAACTTTTACCACCTAACAGTGAGTTTAACTTCTCAAGTTTCTCATTTCAAACTTGCATCTAAAGACCATATTTGACCATTTCTTCTGAAATGTAAAAATGTTTCAGTTTTTCTGATTAATTTTGAAATTTAGCTGTGAATTTATCTGGCAAAAGGGTTGTAACAGAGGCAATGCAGAATTATCTGCTAACTCCACAGCCAGGTTTTATAAAACATTGTTTGAATCTTTGATGTGAAAAATGTCTTATTGTACCAGAAATTTCTGCAGTGCCAGAAATTAATATGGAGATTATAGCAGTCTGCATGACGTGTCTTTCAGTTAATTTATCCTGATATCTCAGGAAAAAACAGTCATTTACACACTGTGACTCTCCTGGCTGCCAACCAATTTAACACAATATGACTAGAGTGGAACGGCCTGCTGGTTTACCAGTAATGTAACTTTACAGTGACCAAATATAGGATCAATACAGAATCACTAAGTGTGTGAATGATGGAAACAGACAGAAATGTAAGTTTACACAACTTGTATTGTCTACTTAAGATGGAAGGTAAAGATATAATGCAATAAAATGTAGATGATATTTAACAATAATTTTCAATAATCATATATATTTGTAAATATCTCATAGAATAACAACCAAATACAAAAATAAACACATGAATAACATTCTGTATCAGTTTGGAACAGATTAAAAATTCAAGTTCCAATAATATTCAATATTAAACAGGAAGAAAAGCTCCAATGTTTCCACATTGTCCAGGGTCGGATCCTCTAATGTCGACGACATTCAGACACAAACAGAAGCAAACAGGTTGATTTCCAACCACAATGTGGTTCTTCAGCTGCTTAATATCTGTTGTTAGCAAATAGCTACAGTGAACTTGGTAAATGGTTTGTAGTTTATCAAGTCCAGAGGACTCCAAAGCACTTCACTCTATTCACCCATTCACACCCTGATGGCAGCAGCTACTGGTTAGTAGTAATATATAATCCTGGACACTGACAGAGGCCTGGCTGCCTCTGACCACCAGCAGCAACGAGGCGGTGAAGCGTCTTGCCCAAGGACACAACGACAGGCGAATGGAGCGGGAATCAAACAGGCAACCCACCGAGGATGAACTCCTACATTTCACATCAGTCATTTCAAGTCTTTGTAGTTCATCTTATTCTATTAATCCAGACAAAAATAACTTTCAAACTTAAATACCTTTGAGTATTTTCCTTTAAAACATTTACTTTGATGTCCTCTAAGTATTTTCCTAACTCAGTCATTAACTTTCTGTTTCTATCATTTCAGTGTCTGAGCTCAGAGTGGTTCTGCTGGGAAGCAACTGGAACCAGAGGAGCTTGGTGGGAAACTTCATACTGGGAAAGGATGGCTTTAACTATGGAGCTCAGTCCTGTGTGAGACTCAGTAGAAACATGGAAAACATGAAAATAGCTGTGATCAACACTCCAGATCTTCAGTTTCCCACAGCAAAGGAACAAACAGAGTTTATCAGACGCTGTGCTGAGGCCTCTGATCCTGGACCTCATGTGTTCCTGTTGGTTCTACAGCCTGAAAACTTCACTGAAGAGGAGAAAAACAAGATCTACAGAGTCCTTGAAACCTTTAGTGATCGATCATTTGATCATTCATTTGTAATGATTCTGAAGCCCAGAAGGACTACAAAGTACTTCTGGAGCTATATTTCAGGGTCTAATGAGGCTCCAATTAAGGAGCTGATCAGAAAATGTAGATACAGACGCAGTCAGATGGAGGACATCGACCTTCCAGAGCTGCTGACTCGGTTTGGTCAAATTGTAAAAGAAAACAACGGAGAACATGTGAGATATGGAGAGTCTGAAGAAGCAAGAAGCAGCTTAGCAGATTCTCATCAGATCCAGAGAGGAAAGGCAGCAACAGGTTCTGATGATCCATCTGCTGGTAAGTGAAGGAATAATATCAATAAAACCTTGAGACAAAACATTCCTTATTTTTATGCAATAACTTCCTGTTTCTAAAGGTCTCAGTGAAAATAAATCCATACATGAACTGTTTGATCATCCAATCGTGTCACAGAAAGAATCTGTTTAAATTCAGCTTGCAAAGTTAAAAATAAATTTATTTCTAAGGCTCATTTAAAAAATCTGTTGACCAAAGTTCTGTAGAGTCAAAAGTTAAAAGACAAGAAACATAAAATATTAAAAAGCCTAAGAATTAACATCACCAGTAATGTGTCAGAAATCAGTTTGGTTTAAAACCAAGAAATTAAAAAGGATCTTTAGACATAATGTACAAATGTCTAAAGTCCTGATGTGAAGGAAAATCTGTTAAAATATTTGGTACAATGACTGCAAAGGTCTGATCTCTGTGCTTTAATCTGAATGTTGGGACAGTTGGTGACCGAACTGCAGCCACCAAATATTAACAGCCTGACGCCTGAAAAAGACGATTACAATCAAGTCAAGTCAACAGGAAATAAGGGCATGTTCAGGTTTCTACAAGTTTATGAAAGACAGGAATGGATTCACCTTGAAGGATCTGAAGATGGAAGAAACTAGATTTAATGACATTAACATGTTTGTCAAAACTCAAGTGTTAAAATCACAGCCAGGTTCCTGACAGAGGGTTTGTTATAAGTCAGGATCATAGAGATCAGTGGCGAACACAACAACCTGTTTTCTGATAATTTAAGTCAAATACATCCTGATGACAGTCCAGAAAGGCCTTTAGAGGATTTCTAAATGTTCATTTCAGGGTTAGGTAGAGGTATGAGCAGTGATGGCATAGTTACTTTGAAAAAGTAACTTTAATCAGATTACTGATTACTCCTTGCAACTAAAGGCATTATAATTGCCTTTAGTTGCACAACTTTATGAACTCGTTCATTCGTGGATGTTTTAAAATTTTATTGTGCTGTTCAGATTAGTCTCGATGTTTGCAACATGAAGCTTGACGTCATTCACAGCAAATATATTAACTTGACATTAACAAAGACACAGCGGGACGGATCATCCAGGAAATGATGGACTAAAACTAACTGGATGTCAGACAAATTCTGGGGTTTATTATGAGTCTGCTTATTTCCGAGCCCAACTGAGAAACTTCACGTTCAAAAACGAGCTCAAAAAGGCAAAACCCGCAACTCATTAAATTTGCAAGCGACATAAAAAAAAAAAAACGAGCTCAAAGCTGCTTGTGGCGATTATTATAATTGCCACATCCGATTATAATAATCAAACTTAATGACAGAAACTCAAAATAGTTCCTGGTTTTCTACCAACAAAATGCGCATCTCCCTCCATTGTTTCCATTTCTGTCGCTGATACTGTCGCATAGAGACATCGGTCACTCGACAAGACACGTAGAAGAAATACAATTAAATAACAAAGGGAAATAGTAACGCAAAGTGATTTAAATAAGTAACTGTAATCTGATTAATGGATTTGAAATAGCAATGCGTTAGATTACTCATTACTGAAAAAAGTGGACAGTAACGTGTTAGTAATGCGTTACTGACGTCACTGGCTACGGGTTATCTGCATAGCAATGAAATTGAACGCCATATTCTTTTGTAAAAGGAGCATATAAATCCAAGACAGAAGTGATCCAAGGATGGACTCCTGAGGGAACCGACAAGAGAGGAATATATATTTATCTCCCAGCCTAACTGATAAACTTCTGTTCATTAGGTAGGATTTTTTTTGAAAAATGGACTGACGTCCAACAAAGATTTTCCAGCTGACAGATAAGGATGCCAGGATCTATGGCAGGGTTGCTCAAGTCCTCCAAAGCTACAGTCCTACAATGTTTAGCCCAGGATCAGCTCTGATCAGACCTGCTAACAAGACATTGATCTGATTCAGGTGTGTTGAAGCAGGAAGCACCTGGAAGCTGCAGGATTGTAGCTCTGAGGACTGGACTAGATCTCCCTGATGTACAGTATCAAAGGAGGCATTGAGGCTATGAATATGATAATATCCACATTTCTCTTATTCAGTTGAAGTTAAAATGGTGCTTAAAACTTCAAAAGAGCATTTCAGTCCTGATCTGGTTTAAACCCAGACTGAAATACCTGAGTGATACAAAGTGTAAGAGCCAAAAATGTCAGTTTGAACATTGTTTATTATTGTATATGCCTTTTGAATATTTAGATGTTTTCTTAATAATAAGTATCACTTCCACCTCTTCTTCTTAATGGCAATTAAGAGTTTGTTGCACTGCTGGTGTGAAGTCAGCTGTTGGGTTTATTTCGTTTCCCAACCTGCAAGAATCAACCAGAGACACAAACTACTCTTCTGCAGAAGAGGGGAGAGAGCCAGATGCGGAGAACCGCCGTTAAACACTGTCTGGGATCAACTCCGCCGGCTCTCAGTCCCCAACTGCCTTTTATTATGTTAACAACAAAGAGATTGGCTTTTTCACACAGTCACACAAACAGTTGACCAATAAACATTCCCAGGAGACGTTCTGGAATCGTCTGTCGTCATGCCCTTACCAGGACAGGAGACTGACCACTATCAGTTTCACAGGTAGCTGCTAACACAGACAATGGATGGTCAAAGCAACCAATGACAAAAGCAGTTGGTAACACACACATGTGAAAACATTTCTAAACCCCCAAGAAAACATCTGAAAAACAGTTAAGAGTATAAAACAAAAGAAAGGAGTCAATAGTATAAAACAGCATACAGAATAATATGAAAACATAACCTTTCAAATAAACTCATAAGTAAATGAACTTAGATAATTTTCCTAACATTTCCCTCCTGTTTTTCATATTAAGACGCCTAACATAAACATCAGGAATACATCACTTGCTGACGCATTTTCAATGCATCCGTCACAACGTTAGACATCAGAGGCTTCCTCAGAGATGGAAGCAACAAGTTGATACTGATATATAACATTTCCAACAGTTTTAGCTATCATTGATTTTAAACAAGGGATTATACAGGCAGTAAAAATACAAAACAACAACAACAAGAGGCATCATTAACTTTAACAACAGATTCCACCATGGTCCAGATAAAAGCCATGGAAAAAAATCTCCTCTTGAGGGAACAGCATCTTGTGACATGGCCTTTTGCAGGTTTTTCAAGGCAGACATTGCTTCATCAACATGAGTTTCATTAGCATCAGAAATATAAGTACAACATGATGTTCCTATCATTACACACACACCCCCCTGGCTAGCTGTCAGTATGTCCAACACCATCCTGTTTTGAAGAATCATCAAACGCATTTGACTGAGTTGTCGGTTCTGTCCTTTCTCAATGTCCACGGTAAGATTTACCAGAGTCTTCATCCTGTAGTCCAGTGTCTCAATCATCAGCATGGATTTTCCTACTCCAACCCATGGAAAAAATGACAGTCCCCATTTTTCCGCAGTACTTCAATGTTTGTGTTCGCTGGGAACATTAGAGCCCCAGATAGGATCATGGGGTTTGAAAGCAATCTCTGTACTTCTCCTGCGGCGCAGGTGTTGAGAGTGCACTGCTGAAGTATAGACAATGATGGTATGATCAGAAACAAACACAGGTGCACAGGTACCGGACCAGTTCATAGGCAGCGAAGGATAGATACTGTGTTCTCCACACAGGAACCAGCCGCCTTCATTGGGATAATTCCTCCCAGGCATCCATGTGTAACATAAAATAGAAGACCCATCCTCAGATGGACAAACAGAGTTAGGAAATAAATCAGTGATGCTTTGCTGGCATCCAGACACATGGCCTACCTGAACAGACCAGTTCCTGGAGGAGAATGAATACAAACTGGATGCTTCGTCCCTGGCTTCAGAACAGCTCTCATCCTTGATGGATATCCGGTAACATTGCTGGAGGTGAAGATAGGTGTTACACCAGAGCATACCCTGTTCATCACGATGCCACCATCTGAAGTGTTGTCTGAAGTCGCAGGCATGAACCGTAGAGCACAGGAGGCGAAACAGCCTAAACCTATTCATGGGACTGACATTCAGCGTAGGTTTCCTGGTAGATTTTGGCATCACCGAGCAGACGTAGCAGTCGGTCATGTTCCTCTCTCTGGCCAACATCTCTGCATAATTCTGCCATATGTTGTCATGGTGATGGTCTGGAAGGTGACTTAGCCAAGTCTTTACAGCAGTGGTGTGGACAAATCTTCTCCCCAGATGAATTAGCAAGGTTGGACTGAAAAAACAAAAACAGGACAGGCACACAGCAGCCACAGCGCAAAACAGGCCCCATCTCCATGGAGACCCCATTTTTGTTAGGTTACAGAGATGTCAGAATTTACCCAGGACTCTATGGAACAGGGGTTAGATGATTGCTTCACCACCTTTGAGACGAATGGTCCTACAAAAATACCAGACCCCTTTGTAGGTGGACTTAGTCCCTGTCCCCACTTAGGCTTCCAACACTCTCTGCAACTTACAGTGACTGAGGTGAATCCAAGATGGTCTCTCAGCGATCTTAACTGTAGTGGGAGTCGTCAAAAGCACTTGGAAAGGTCCCTCCCACCGTGGGCTGGCCCAGCTCTGTCTCTTAATGGCCTTAATGAAAACCCAATCGCCTGGTTCCACCACCTGGGGGTCCTGTGAAGACAAAGGCTCTTCTGACAGTGAATTTGCATTTGACACTCCTTTAGACTGTAACATGTCTTTCATGTAATCAGCTAAAGTTTTCTCACTATCTTCTGGTGGTGTGGTGTTTTTAAATAAAGGAAGCTTAAAAGCTCTGCCATGCATTATTTCAAAAGGAGTTAAACCATTCCCAGTAGGCACAATTCTCATACAGTTTCACTAAATCCAGACACTCTGGCCATGGCCTTTTGGTTTCTTCCATACATTTTTTAAGTCTAGATTTAATAGTGCCATTTGTACGTTCCACCAATCCTGCACTTTCTGGATGATATGAACAGTGGTTTTTTAATGTTATCTGCAACCTGTCTGCCATTAATTTAATAACTTGATTTACAAAATGTGGACCATTGTCACTGTACATTTTTTGTGGAATGCCATGATTAGGAATAACATATTTACATATTGCTTTAGCTACAGTTAGTGCATCAGCATGTTTTGCAGGGACAATTTCAACCCATTTAGAAAAAGCACCTACCATCACTAAACAATATTTATAGGGACCACTTTGTGTAAGTTCAATGAAATCCATATGCATAGTCTCAAATGGATATTGTGGCTGAGGAAACTGGCCCCTTTTCGGTCGAATGTTTCCCTGTGCATTATGTTTTGCACAGATTGTACATGCTCTACAGAAATATTTAGCATATACATTAAAACCTACCACTGAAAAATATTGCTGAATCATGTGAACCATCCCAACTCTGGAAACATGACAACTGCCATGAGACAAAATTGCTGCAGCATTAAAAAGGCTTTTGGGAAGAATAGGTTTGTTGTTAAGTATGTAAAGGCCTGTTGTATTTTTAACAGCACCATTTCTAATCCACGAGTGTTGTTCAGTGCGGTGAGCAGTTTGTTGGCGTGATAAGAGAATTTCTAAGTCAATAAGAAGTTCCTTTGATGTTGCATGATATATTTCTGACATACCAAAAGCACCTGTAGCAGCTAACTTAGCCGTGTCATCTGCTTAACGATTGCCAGTTGCCACTAAATCAGTCCCTTTAGTGTGAGCAGCACACTTGAGAAGGACTAATTTGCATGGCAAAAGAATAGCCTGCAATAGGGATAACAAAAGGGTAGCATGTGTGACAGGTTTCCCTGTACTAGTGGTCATACCTCTGCGTTCCCATTGTTTAGCAAAAAAGAAAACTGTAGAACATGCATATTGACTATCAGTATAAATAGTTACTTCTTGTCCTTGTGCCAGCTCACAGGCTCTAGTCAATGCAATTAGTTCAGCAGCCTGGGCTGAATGATGTGCTTTGATCTGTTTGGCTTCAACTATTTAACCAGTAGAAGTCACCACTGCATAACCTGATTGAGTCTCCCCCTTGTGATTTTTAGAACAGGAACCATCTACAAACCATACATTGCCAATAGTTAGTGGAATGTCTGACAGATCTGGACGCGGTAATTGTAACTTTCCAGTTTCAACCACACAATCATGCGGAACACTGTCTGTAGCAATCGGAATGAGAGTAGCAGGATCAAGAACAGTGCATCTCTGGATTTTTAAATGAGGTAGAGAAAGCAAAAGTGCTGTGTAGGAAAGTTGTCGAGCAGGTGACAAGAACGTAATTTTAGCCTGCAGCAACAGCACATCAACAGCATGAGGAACTAACAGTGTTAATGAATGATACAAAACAACTTCTGCTGAGCTCTCCACAGCTAGAGCGGCTGCACACACCGCCTGTAGACAAGGTGGGAGGGCAGATGCAACCGGGTGTAACCGTTTGGAATAATATGCAACAGGTTTTAATTTTCCTCCATGAGATTGCAACAGGACTGAACACATAAACCCATTTTTACAATCAACAGTTTGAACAAATTGCTTTCTGTAATCAGGCAGCGCAAGAACTGTAGATGAAATAAGCTCAGTTTTTAGGTCTGCGAACTGTTTTTCAGCCTCAGGTGTCCACGTTATCTCCTCAGACATGGCCATTGGAGTCTCATAAATAAGATTAAGTAGCAGTTGCGTTTTTTCTGCAGATTGTGAGATCCAGCCTCTGCAATAATTACAGAGGCCTAGAAAAGCCATCATCTGCTTTTTTTGTTACAGGTTTTGGAGCATTCGCTATCGCAGATTTCCGCTCATCATGTATTTCTTTACCATTTTCAGAAATCTGATGTCCTAAATAACAGACCTGCTGTTGAACCCACTGTATTTTTGATTTGCTAACTTTGTTTCCAGTAGATGCAAGATAATGTAACAGCTGTAAAGAATCTGCTTTACATGCTGCTTTGCTTCTAGATGCCATAAGAAGGTCATCTACATACACCAGGATTTGACTGCCATTTTGCGGAGTAAAACTTTCCAAACAAGTCATAATTGCTTGTGTAAAAATAGTTGGACTGTCAGCAAAGCCCTGTGGCAAGCGTGTACATGCATACTTTTTTCCTTCAAAAGTGAAAGCAAACCAGTATTGTGAGTCAGGATGTACTGGTATTGAAAAAAACGCATTACTTAAATCGATCACAGTGAAAAACTTGCTCTCTGGGTCTAGTGAATTAAGCAATGTGTGTGGATCTGGAACATTTGGAGCTCGAGTTTGAACTGCTGCATTTACAGCACAGAGATCTTGGATCATCCGCCAATTCTTTCCATCAGCTTTTTGTACTGGAAAGATTGGAGTGTTACATGGTGAATCAGGACATGGTCTAATTATTCCAGCATTCAAAAGGTCTTTTACAACAGGTTTTATTCCTTCCTGTTTTAGTGGATATTGTTTAATTCTTGGCCTACATTGTGCTTTTGGGGTAATAGTGACCGGTTCCACTACAGTAATCAGTCCAACATTTGTTGGACCTGTGGACCATAAGGTTGTAGGCAGAGTCCGTAGGTCATCCTCATCAGACTGTGATAGTAGGACTGCTGACTGTAAAGTAGATCAGGATAAATCTTTAACCTTTGGTTCTGCATCAAAGAAAACTCTGTACGACATTCTCCGAAGCCGTGTACTTGGGCTGTACATCCAGCCTGTCTTTTGAGAGCAGGGCAGAAAGTCAGATGCTATTTCTGCTGCTTTTAAACGGGGACCTGCATCTCTCCATTGTGTGTCATTTGTTTTAAACAAACATACATGTGGAACCCATGGAAGACAGTAAAGAAATAACTGATGTGTAGGCAGAAACATAGATGCTGCTGCAAATGAGTTTCCATCAGTGTACAAATACTGAGTAGCCACAATCACTGGTTCCTGCTTTAAGAATTCTTTTGCGTAACTTTCATCTGGTGTTAAACACACGTTCATGGTAACATGGAGTTCAGCTAATGGTGTTTCCTCAACAGGGACAGACAGAGACTCCCTTGCTTTAGTTAAGAGTTCACTTTTTTCATTTATCTGTTTAAGAAATGGCAGCTGCAGAGTGTAACACACAGATTTTTCAGTTAATGTGGCCATAACGCTTTCAACTCTAACCGCTTTCATTCCTCCCTTTGTAGGGTAAATTGCAATGCCTAATTTCTCCATTAAAACGCGCCCTAAAAGATTGATGGGACAGCTAGGCGAAATTACGACCGAGGCATGCAGCCTTTTTCCTGTCTGAGGATCAAAGATGTCAGTTGAGCGTGACATCCATTCTTGTGAGGTTTGACCATTTGCTGACTTCACAAATATAGGGGTATTGGAGGACTTAAGCCCTACACTGTCTTTAACGCAGGTTTTACATGCTCCAGAGTCGCATAAGAAGGTCACAGGTTGACCATGGACAGTCAGAACAATATATGGCTTTTCTTTTAATGCATTTAGAAGTTCCCATGCCCCGTACACATTCACAACTTGGGCCGGAACCCCATCTGTGACATTTGGTTTATCTAGTCATGCTTGAAAAGGTCGGGAATCTCTCCTGCGACCTCGTCCCCTCCCCCTGTGGTATGAGGCCTGTCTCTGATTAGGACATTCTTTAGACCAATGATCTAATGACCCACAGATCCAGCATCCCTCCTCCGTTTGTGATATTCGTCTAAACTGAGAAAAAACCCCACCCCGTGGGCCGCCCCTGCCCCACTGGAATCCACGTCTGTTTCCTTCCGGGGGTCGGGTGGCCTGAAATGTGAAGACTTCCTCAGAATCAGAGGTGTGATCTACCCAGAAAATTTGTGCATCTCCTCCACTAACACTTCCTCCTCCTTTTTTGGCATGTTTTTCAGCATGACGTGCATATTCCATTAACTCCTGAACGGTGGAGGTGTTAAATGCCACTAGATGTTTTCTAATCCACTTAGCGACGTGTGGATGAAACCCAGACATTTACATATTTTTAAGTTGTTGTTGGTAAGGAGAGTTATTATGGTCATTAAACGTAATGCCGCTGTGGAATTTGTATTCTTTTTCAAACCGGATTTTAAAGTCATCAACATCTTCCCCTGATTTTTGTTTTATTGAACTAAGGTGGGAGTAATCTGCATGTCTAGCAAAGACTTCCCTAACCTTTTGTTGGACTTCATCCCACTGATGCTGTTGTTCAGTGCTCATGGTAGTTTGATATGGGAGAACAGTTCCTGGATAATGGGAGGAGTATCCAGTATAGGTGCCCCGGACTTTTGCCCAATCTTTCCCTAAAGAAGATTGCATAGCTTGGCCAAATTCATAGCCATTCAGTCCATAGGAATTATAAATTCCTTCCATATCCATGATCCATTTTCCAGGATCTTCCTGTGGGGGAGTTACACCTTCCACAGCTCTTCGGGCTTCTTCAAGAGACCATGGATGGAAAACTAATATAGTAGGATTGTTATTGTCCTCCCCTGGATTAGGATTCGCGACTTGAACCATTGGGTACAACTCTTTTGATGGCTCAGGCAGTGATGGGTACAAATCCTGACATGGACTGGATGGAACCGGAATATTATATGGAGGCAGATTTTCCATTTGGGCATGGATATTAGCAGCAATCGCAGCCAGTTTACTGCGAGTGGAATGGGACGGACCTAATGTTTCATATTTATTGTCTGTTTTGGCAGGCTGGCCTGTTGACATGCCCCCTGGTGCCTTGGGAGCGTCCTCCCTTGGGTCGAAGGCTGGGAGCTGAGACTGTTGCGCACGTGCTCGAGTTAGGGGTTGCGTTTCATTATCTTCTGATCTAACATAGTTTTGGTTTTTCGGCTTAATTTATTTTTAGCGCGCGCAATCTGTCTATTCTGTGCTTGGGTTAACCACTTACGCGCAACTTCGAGTTCTTTTAATTTTTGCTGTTGCCTGGTACCAGTTTTCGAACTCGCACTTATTTCTAATTTACACACCATGTTTTTCCATTGTTCTACTTTTAACACACCACGTACACCGTACTTCTTCTGCCATTTAGTCAGGTACATTAAGCTTCTTGGCTCCATAAACTTCTCATCTCCTGTGAGATTTTTTTCCTTTCCTTGAGACGAACCCATTTTTTACAGTGTTTTAGTCCCGTTTTTTGAACCACTAGAGTGGACGCTATAAAACAGGATATAGGAATAGTGGGGTGATGGTCAAATCTTGTTGTGGTGATTTTCACTTCGACTCAACGGGTGATTGAGTGGAAAATCCTTGCTAAGCTTCCACACTCAAGCCCATCACTTACTTTTCCCACTGTTTTTTTTTTAGGTGCCCCAAGTACTACTTTTCTCTTCGTGTGTGTTTTTATTTACCTTTTACTTTCCCTTGATGTCTAACGGGGGACTCGATACCTCCCGTACCCATACACTTACTTGGTTGATTCCTGCTCTGTCTCGGTTGTAATCCCATCACAATCCGACGCTGGCAAAAGGAGGTGACTTAAAACGCTGGCCCAGCGAGGAAGTTACCTCCCGGGACTTTACAAAACAGGTCCGAAGAAACTGACTGCCGGCAGATTACAGCGCGTCGTGCTCCTTCCGTCAGCGGCGGGTATGGAGGGATCCCGGACGAGCCCCCAATATGTTGGGTTTATTTCGTTTCCCAGAGACACAAACTACTCTTCTGCAGAAGAGGGGAGAGAGCCAGACGCGGAGAACCGCCGTTAAACACTGTCTGGGATCAACTCCGCCGGCTCTCAGTCCCCAACTGCCTTTTATTATGTTAACAACAAAGAGATTGGCTTTTTCACACAGTCACACAAATGGTTGACCAATAAACATTCCCAGGAGACGTTCTGGAATCGTCTGTCGTCATGCCCTTACCAGGACAGGAGACTGACCATTATCAGTTTCACAGGTAGCTGCTAACACAGAACTGATGGTCAAAGCAACCAATGATTAAAGCAGTTGGTAACACACACATGTGAAAACATTTCTAACCCCCGAAGAAATCATCTGAAAAACAGTTAAGAGTATAAAACAAAAGAAAGGAGTCAATAGTATAAAACAGCATACAGAATAATATGAAAACATAACCTTTCAAATAAACTCATAAGTAAATGAACTTAGATAATTTCCCTAACATCAGCTTTAATGAAACTCTTTAAAGTTCTTCTTGTTACACCTTCACAGTTTCCCTGACACCAACACAACTGTCGAACTCGCTGGCCAACCCTTCCTTTTGAGGTAGAAATGAGGTCATTAAATAAAATTCTTAAACTTAAATTATCTTTCTACATTTACTTGCCAAAGCGATGCTGTCATATCGCAAGCGTCTCTGGTTACCCAGCAACATGCTGGATTCCACTTCCTACCTTAACCTTCCAAAATAAGAGTCGTAACAACAAAAATATAAATAATACAAAATAAAACATGTGAACTAAAACTATGGCAGTGAAAATAAGTTTCCATTTTATTATGTTTGGTAGAAAAGCACCACCTAATGGATGTAATTGAAATATGTAAAAATGTGCTGTGTCACATTAGTGTAGAAAGAATATTGAATGTGGTGTGTTTTATTGAGCTCTACACAGGTTTCTTTTTACCGTTAAACGTGGAATTGCTGTGCAAGATTAAAGAATTCTTTGTATTATCTGCGCAAAGAAAGTAAGGTTTGTCGTTCGTCAGACTTTGTGTGGATTTTTGTAAGTACTTTTTAATTCACTAAGAGGTGCACAAGTGGGACAGAAACGCATCAAGCTAAGAGCTAAGCTAATTCGTGTCGACAAAGGAAAGAAGAGTGAAACGAATTGGCAGCCATTACACCAACAGTCTGGAGTTGAAGGACAACCTTCTCCAACACTTTCATTCTGAAGTTGGAAAAATGGCTGGATTGTTTTTACTGTTTATAACAGACTCAATCACAGCACAAGCCACGGCTGGAACAGCAGAGAGGAAACAAAATGACTGAGTAAACTCATAGGAGACATGAGGTGTGGCGGTTCAAGCTTCACTGTGTAAATAATGTGTTAATGTCATAGTGAAGTCGTCTATAAAAAGAATCTGAATATGGAACAAAATATGATGTTACAAACGTCTGTCATCTAAACTGATTATCTCTGATCATTATGAGGTGACATGTTAATAATTATGTTATTTCTTCCTTTTCTCTGTGTTGCAGCATCCAGCTTTAGGATTGTGATGTTGGGGAAAAATGAGGAGAAAAAGACGAAACTTGGTAACTTGATCATTGGAGAGGAGGAATTTCATCAACAAGGGTTTCTTCAAACCAGAAACAGTGTTGCCTCCAGTGGAGAGTGGAGAGGAAAACCAGTAATAGTGATAAAAACTCCTGACATGTTCAGTTTGAATGCAGAGAAAATCCAGAGAGAAATGAAAAACTGTGTGAGACTCTGTTATCCTGGACCAAATGTTCTGCTGCTGCTGGTGAAACCTTCAGACTTTACAGAAGAAAACAAAAACAGTCTAACATTCATCCTGAGTTTGTTTGGTCAAGATGCCTTCAGACACTCAATGATCATTTTAACAAACGACAGTAAAATGAGTTCCTCTGTCAGTGACCTGATCAGGCTGGTTCAGGAAAGATGCTACAACATGAACAATAATAACCGCAGTTTATTGATGATGCAAATTGAGACGATCATAGAGAAGAACAGAGGATCAAATCTGACCTTCAGAGAAGAAACCAGCAGATCCCAACATGAACAGAAGAAACCTCTGAACCTGGTTCTGTTTGGTCCAAATGATCCACTGAAGACGTCAGCAGCCAAGGTCATTCTAGGTCAGCCAGATCTTCCTTCAGAGTGGGTTAGGAAGCAGGGAGAGGTGTTTGGGCGTCGGGTTTCTCTGGTGCAGCTGCCTGCCTTGGATGGAAAAGCTCAGCAGGAAGTGATGGAGGAATCCTTCAGGTGTGTCTCCCTCTGTGATCCTGAGGGTGTCCACGCCTTCATCCTGGTCCTACCTGTGGGTCCCCTCACTGATGAAGACAAGGGAGAGTTACACACCATCCAGGACACATTCAGCTCCAGAGTCAATGACTTCACCACCATCCTCTTCACTACAGACTCAGATCCTGCAGCTCCAGCTGTTGTTAACTTTATAAAGGAGAACAGAAACATCCAGGATCTCATTAAGAGATGTGGAGAACAATATATTGTTCTGAACATCAAAGACAAACAGCAGATCCCAGAACTGATGGAGACGCTGGAGAAAAATGTTTCTGACAGAGAGAAAGATTCAACTTATACAACTAAAACATTATTATGGGGCCAAATGGAGGAAAAACTGCAGCTGCAGAATAAACTGAAGAAGTTCAAGACCGGTCTTACAGGTAAAAACAACTTCTAATGAGAATGAAACTTAAAATTATTTTTACTGTCTTATTCACAAATTGTGTTAATTTTTTAAAAGTAGTAATATGACTAAATTATATCACTGATATAACTAAAGGGAAATTTAAAACATTTTAAATTAATTCTACCTTTCGCAGATCTGACTAATGTTCTCCAAATGTTTTCACATCCCTGCGATTAAATATTCTTTTTGAGATGTTTACAGCAAAGCCCAACATTTCATAAAGTGCAGTATGTGA
Organism: Poeciliopsis retropinna; assembly: GCA_010277075.1. Classification (NCBI taxonomy): domain Eukaryota; kingdom Metazoa; phylum Chordata; class Actinopteri; order Cyprinodontiformes; family Poeciliidae; genus Poeciliopsis; species Poeciliopsis retropinna. Next base: position 846,579 of record VMRM01000001.1, read on the forward strand.
CCTAAAATGTAGGGAGGAGACAGGCAGGTGAAAGTCAGTTATTTATTTTATAAAGCCTCCTCCCACCAGCTTTCCCCAAAACCTACATAAACTAAAAAGCCCAGCAGTGAATCTGAATTATACATTACATTGTAACCACAGGGATACAGGTTGGTAACTTAACAGGAGGATTTAACTAAGACCAGGCTGAATGTGAAATGAATAATTTATTAATTATCAGAAGACATGAATTTGACCAGTTGTCATGGAAGTTGTGGTGTGAGGTGGTGAGGCAGCAGGCGGGAGAACCAGAATGAAGTGAATAGATGATTTAATGATGAAAAAATATCCAAAAACGGTGCAAAGCAACCCAAAAACACCAGGCAGCATGGTTGGGCTCAGTGCCGGTAGCAAATGGTTTTAACGAATGGACAGCATGACAACGATTAACGACTGCAAGACTGAGGACAAAATGAGACGAGGAACAAAGGACACAGGTGGGGTTAAATATACTGAGGGTAATCATGGAAACAAGACACACCTGGGAGTAATCAAGGGGAGACAGGACAACATGGAGAGTCAAAGACACAGAAACTCAAAAATGAACACAAAAAAACACAGATCCTGACATTACTCCCCCCTCAAGGGCGGCTACCAGACACCCCAAAAGAAAAGCAGGTCCAAACAAAAACACAACAAGGGTGGGCGGAGACGCAGGAGGCGGGCCATCGTGGGAGGTCCGGCGGCCATCCGTGGTGCTGAAAGCGGGATCCGCGGGGGCTGGCCGCCTGGAGGTGGCGACGAGGGGACTTGGGAGAGGTACTAGGAGGCCTGTCTTCTCCTCCTGAGAAGACGGGCACTCAGGAGGAGCACTAGGGGCACTAGGAAGCTTAGAAGGGATACAAGGGAAACACCCACTATGGGGCCAATAACCCACTAACTGGAGCGGAGCGACGGCGAGAGGAGCTGGGTCCACTGCAGCGATGACTGGAGGTGTGGAGGACGCAGTGGCTGGAGCTGATGGCGGCACTGGTTCTGCAGTCGACCGAGCTGAGGTGATCGCTGGAGACGTAACCGGAGATGACTCTGGAGCAGAGGCTGGAGCGGGGAAAGCGGCAGCAGTCTCTGGTGCTGTCGCTGGCGCAGGAGCTGGAGTTTGGTGCTGGAACGGAGGCTGCAGTGGAAACTGGAACAGATTCTTTTCTTTGAACGAACTCATCATAAAGTTCAAAAACTATCTCCAGCATAAATGAGTCTTTCTTGAACTGGTCAAATAGATAACCAAAATTCTCCTTGGAATCTATTTGAAGAATGTTAGGCGGGAGTGACGGGGAAGTGTTTGCGGGGAGTCAGCCTGGTTCTTTAATTTATCATAGTCCGACTCCAGTCCCTTTTCCTCCAGCAGCAGTGGAGAAGGCAGGATCTCTACGTTCTTGTAAAGATCCCTTTGTGCCAACCCCAACTGCTGCTGGATCCATTCCTCACGGTTTGTCTGGGGCATGAGTGCCGCCACCTCACCTCAGTATCCTGGTCGGATCCTTCTGTCATAAAGTGGTGGTGTGAGGTGGAGAGGCAGCACCTGGCTTGTTGTCCAGTTCATATGAAGATGTTTCCTCTTAATTTCTAACATTGTTCAGAGAGAAAATGTTTGATCTGAAATGACTGTTGGGTCGAGACATTTAATACAAATTGTGAACAACAAGAACAACAATTTCTGTCGCTGTAACTAATCATTCTTATTTTGATTCTGCTCTTTAGACGCCAAAGAAACGAAGATCCCAGATTGTCTCCGGATCGTTCTGATTGGAAAAACTGGCTGTGGGAAGAGTTCATCAGGAAACACCATCTTGGGCAGAAAACAGGAGTTCAAATCCAGTTTATATCAAAACTCAGTGACTAAAATCTGTCAGAAAGCTCTTGGTGAGGTGGACGGCCGTCCTGTTGCTGTGGTCGACACTCCTGGTCTGTTTGACAGCAGTTTGTCCCATGAAGAAGTTGGTGAAGAACTGGTGAAATGTATGAGTCTCTTGGCTCCAGGTCCTCATGTTTTCCTGCTGGTTTTACAGATCGGTAGATTCACACAAGAGGAGAAAGAAACATTAAAACTTACCAAGGAAGTTTTTGGAAAAGATTCAGAAAAATTCACCATCATCCTTTTTACTGGGGGAGACAAACTGGAACGTGATAAAATACCATTTAGTGAGTTTATTGCAGATTGTAACGATTCCTGTAAGAAGCTGATCTCTGACTGTGGAGGAAGATACCATGTGATCAATAACTGTGATGATCAGAACCGATCGCAGGTCAAAGATCTGATCAGAAAGATTGATGACATGGTGATGAACAATGGAGGAAGTTTCTACACCAACGAGATGCTGCAGGAGGCAGAAGCTGCTATAAAGAAAGAAATGAACAGAATCCTGAAGGAGAAAGAAGAAGAGATGGAGAGAATGAAGGAGGAGATGGAAAGAAAACATGAAGAAGAAAAAGAAGAAATGGAAAAAAGAATGGAGGAAGGAAGAGCAGAAATAGAAAGAGAGAGAAAACTAAAAGCTGAACAACTAAAAGAAATGGAAGAAAGAATCAGCAAGGAACGAGAGGAGAGAAAGAGAGAACAGGAAACAAGAGAACAAGAAGAGAAGAAAAGAAAGGAGGAGGAAGAACGACAACAACAAGAGTGGGAGAGAAAACAAAAGATATTAGAGGAAAAAATCAAATTAGAATCAGAAGAAAAGGAGAAAATAAACAGAAAACTGGAAGAAAACCGAAAAGAGATGGAAGAAGAACGAGAAACTCGTGAGAAAGAAAGAAAAGAGTGGTGGAAAAAACGACAAAGAGATGAAGAAGAGAGAAAAAAGGAGGAGCAAAGAAAACTAAAAAATCTTCAAGAGAAATTTGAGAAAGAAAAAGAAGAATATGAAAAGAAACTGAAAGAGGATGAAGAACAAAGAAAAGAAAAAGAGGAAGAGATGAAAACTGAACTTAAAGAAATGGAAGAAAGAATCAATATGGAGCGAAAGGAGAGAAAGAGAGAACAGGAAATTAGAGAAGAAGAAGAGAAGAAAAGAAAAGAGGAAGACAAACAACAACAGTCTGAATGGGAGAAAAAACGAAAAGATTTAGAGGAAAAAATCAGATCAGAATCAGCAGAAAAGGAAAACATTGACAAAAAACTGGAAGAGAAGAGAAAAGAGATGGAAGAAGAACGAGAAAATATGGAGAGGGAAAGAAAAGGGTGGTGGGAAAAACGACGACGAGAGGATGAAGAAAAACAGAATAAAATGAAAAAGATTCAAGAAGAAAGACAGAAACTGATAAACAAAATGAAAGATGATGAAATAAAACATGAACAGATGGAAGAGGAGAGAAAACAGAGAGAAAGACAACTGAAAGAAATGGAGGAAAAGATTGAAATGGAGAGAAAGCAGAGAAAACAAGAACAGGAAACAAGAGAACAAGAAGACAAGAAAAGAAAAGAGGAGGAAGAACGACAACAGCAGGAGTGGCAGCAAAAACAAAAAGATTTAGAGGAAAAAATCAAATCAGAATCAGAAGAAAAGAAGAAAATTGACAGAAAACTGGAAGAGAGCAGAAAAGAGATGGAAGAAAAACGAGAAGAATGGGAAAAAGAAAGGAAGACCTGGTGGGAAAAACGACAGAGAGACGATGAAGAGAAAGAAGAACAACTAAAAATGCTTCAAGAGAAACTTCAGAAAGAAAAAGAAGAATTTGAAAAGAAGACAAAAGAAGACAATCGAAAGAGAATGGAGCTTGAGAATGAAATAAAAAATTTAGAAGAAAATCATAAGAGCAACATAAATGACATGAAGAGAGAACAAGAAGAGAAGGCCAGAAAACAAGCTGAAGAGTTCAATGAGTTCAGAGAGAAATACATGATGGACGTTCATGCTGAAATGGAAAAGCAACTGAAAGATCTGAAGGAACAGCATGATAAAGAAATATCAGGAATAAAAGGAAAGCACAGCAAAGAAAAGACAGAGAAAGAGCAATGCATCAAACAGTTAGAGGAGCTAAAACAGAAACAAGAGGAAGAATTGAAGAAGTTGAAGAATAAGTTTCTTGTGAAGCACTGCACCACATCCTGATTATTAAAGGATGTTTCATGACCGAACTGCTTTATTGAACAGTTGCAGTATCAGTGTCAGCAATTTATATCCTGTTCTCAGTTTTTAATTCAGTTTGCCTGAGTGGACTTTATAAAGGAAGATGATTTAAAGATGTACGAACATATAATTAGCTTCAAATAATGATTAATAGTGGGATAATCACATGGATGATGAATGATTGCAGATGTTACAATAAATTGATCTGGTGAAAAAATAATTTAAAAAAATATATTTTTTCAGTTTTACTTTATTTTCATTAATTTTGTTAATATAAAAAAATTCTGGTGTTTCTTCTTGTGTTCAGTAATTTCTGTCAGAATTTGACATATAAACAATTATTCTGTTTCAGAACTACATTTACCTTTTATCAATAAAGACAATAAAAACATGCTGTCTGTTGCTTTCTATCCAATGTCCCCTTGAGGCCTCTGTTCAGGTAAAATAGTAAAATAATGTCCGTTCGTCTTCAGTACCAGCTTTTCCATGCAGGGTTGTGGTGCTCTGGTTCCTGTCTGGCAGACATGAAGGGAAAAGCGAGGTCCACCCTGGAAAGTTCACCAGTTCATTGTACAACAACACACACACAGAACAGAAAACTATGCACACACACTCTTCTAACTGCGTCAGTCTCAACAGTTAACCTAACAGTCATGTGGGTCCAAATACCAGCAGAGGACCAAAGGAAAAGGCAAATCTCACGCAGAAAGACTCCAGGATTCCAACCCAGGATCTTCCAGGTGCGAAGCAGGAATGCAACCAAGTACTCCATGCTGAAGCTCTCGATTATTAGATTATTTTTAATCAATTAATAATTTATATATTGCCACAATGCTGGTAACCACCAGCATGCCTAGGAGGGTCCCATATGGGATGAATGAGGAAAATCAATGGGGGCCCCAAGAGGTTTTGTCCTGGGTTTCCATGGTGGCCCTGTGTTGGCTCGCCCAGATTCTCAACATATACAATAAGTGTTAATGGAAATCTCATTTATCAAAGAATGAGAAGCTGTTTCAATAATAAGAGAAAGATTAATATTTTTCTTGAAGCTTCTTTATTTGAAGGCAAAAACGTTCTAAGACCAGTTTCACTGAACAGAGTCACATCATTATACAGTCACAGCAAGGAAAAGACCCACCCAAAGTCTGATCTGCCCTCTACTGCCAGATGGACCACAGAGACAACTCTTACCCCACCTCATGAACGACCCCTCACCTCTTGGAGGAGATGGTTTTATGGCAGGAAAGAGAGCAGGAGAAACTTCTAATTCTTTGTCAGTTACTTCTGGGGGCGGGGTCACACAAGGGAACAACCACATTTCACACATCAGTCCTTTAAACAATTGAAGACAAGCATTTTACTCAACATGTCTTCAGGTCTCTTCTGCTATCACAGCTGTGGAAACATCTAAACATTATCTGGAAACTTCTTTAATAGAAAAACATCTCAGAGATGTTGACCCTTATAAGAGGACAATTGTAAGAGAAGAAATGATCAGAAGATGAAATCAGTGCTCTTTCACTTGCTCTTCTATTGAGTGTAGAGAAGCAAAACACAGAAATCTATTTTTATGCAATTCTTAACCGTTCTAACTGCAAGTTATGTATTTTAGACAAAATCAAGTTGTTGGGTTTATTTCGTTTCCCAACCTACAAGAATCAACCAAAGACACAAACTACTCTTCTGCAGAAGAGGGGAGAGAGCCAGACGCGGAGAACCGCCGTTAAACACTGTCTGGGGTCAACTCCGCCGGCTCTCAGTCCCCAACTGCCTTTTATTATGTTAACAACAAAGATATTGGCTTTTTCACACAGTCACACAAACAATTGATCAATAGCCTTTCCTACAAGACGTTCTGGAACCTTCTGTGGACATGGCCTTACCAGGACCCGGGGCTGACCGTTATAAATCCGTTTCACAGGAAGCTGATAACACAGACAGCTAATGATCAAAGCTGCTTAATGACAAAAGCAGCTGGTAACACAAGCATGTGAAAACATTTCTAACCCCCAGAAAACATCTGAAAAAACTGTTAAGAATATAAAACAAAAGAAAGGAGTCAAGAAAACAACACAGACTAATAGTATAAAAACATAACCTTTCAAATAAACTCCTAAGTAAATGAACTTAGATCGTTTCATATCACAAGTATTTCATATTACAGTTATTTAACAATATTTAAACATTTCACTCTGACTTATTGAAGTAATGTTTTAATGGTACAGTCAGAACTAAAGTAACAATGAAAATAATTTAAATATTTCCAATCAAAATGATGAAAAACAGTACATTGCTTTGTTGAGAAAACGAGATATTTTCTACCTGTTGCTCGTTGGTTTCTCGTCTCCTCAGGTCCGTTAATGTCGTGTGTAAAAGCAAAACTATAAAGACAACAGTCACTGTTAAACTTCACAATCAACCAGAATTTATTCAAACAATCAAATGCATAAAATCACATCAACAGCTCATCATAATAATCAGAAACAAAATCCACAAAGAAGAAATTAATTACTTTAGACAAGTACAAAAATACAAAGACGTGCCTTTGGAGACCACTGTGTGCGGCAGTTAAGACAGCCAATGATCTGATTGGCTGTTTTAGTTCAATTACTTTTATATCAAGGTGTGTTTCTAGGCACAATAAGACTGGCCAAAACTTGCCGTTTATTTTCCTTTATGTTGATTGACTGTGGAGATTGGAGTACCATGGATGTTACCCTCTGCTGTAGAGGCAAGTTGGTTTCCACTGTGCATATTAATGCATGTTAAGGTATATTTAGTGGGTTAAAAGAGTTTATTGGTAAATTTATTCAACCCCTGACCTATCCTATAAAATTTCATAACAGCTCTTCTTTAAATCAGGGTAATACTTTAAATTATCAGTAGGGCCCAGAATATTTCCTCATGGCTGAGCGGAAGCAAGGGCTCAACATCAGTAACAACTGATGATACGAAGGACGAAGAGACTGGCTCCACAGAGCAACACAGAATAAGCAGTTTGGACTAGGACCCGACAAGGAACACAGGTGGAGTTAATCAGACACACCTGGGAACAATCAAGGGGAGGCAGGACAACATGGAGACTCAAAAAAAAGAAGCTCAAAATAAACAAAGAGAAAACTCAAATTCTTACAGTTCCTGAACCGCACAGAGCTCTCCTGACCTCTGACCTCTGACCCAGGGCATCAAACAGCAGATTCTGATCATAAAAATTAGCACACTTTTCATATAATATCCTCAAACTCTGATTAAACAGACATGAGCAGTTTCAATACCAAAACATCAAAACATCTGTTGCACTCAATATTTTCTGATTAGTTTTCTACTTCTTTGATTATAATGAACTAAAACATTTTCAGATGAATATATGATTTATATACTCTTAAGATTGTGATCTAATATAAAAAACTACTGATTGGACTAATTTTTGCTCATTACATCTAAGAAAAATGTTCTACTGATTAAGGTATATTTTGATTGAACCATGAATCTAAATCTAACCTAAATTGAGGTCTACTCAGTACAATCATGATCCATCTAATATTTAAACATGTGTTAACAGGTGGCACCAGTAGGTGTCACACTCTCCACAGCCTGAGCCTCCATAAAAGGGAAACTGGAAGGGTGGAGGCCAGGTATCACTTTCCTGTGTGTCAGACCAGTTGTGTGTTGGTTCCACGCTGTTTGTAGGTCGGGGAAAATCTGTTTTAAAGTGATTCTCTTAAGTGGTGCTGATGTGTTTTTATACAGGACTGCATTGTTGATGGTGTTTGGGGTTTTGGCGTTGCCTGGGCGTGGTTGATGGACGCCGCAGGGATGCACCAGATCGGCTACACCAAGGTTTAATCTGAGTGTTGACTTATGCGATGCAGGTATTCAGTGTTTTAATGTGTTTTAGATTGATTTGATTAAATTGATTTAATAAGCATGTTTTTGTTTTACAGTTCTTGCACTGCCCCCTGCTGTCCTTTTAGCTTTTTTTTTTCCTTTTTGTTAGTCTGCCCAGTTAGGATTGTTTTCTTCGTTAGTACTTGTGAGGGCGGGCTAACAACTCTTCATTTATTTGGTTTGTTTTGGGACACTTCCCTGCATTTCTACATCCTGTTTGGTGTGATCCCCCTGACGGGTTGACAACTAACAGATAAAGCTAGTGAGGAATCCTCTCATGTGTGCAACAATAAATATTATTAATTAACGTCATTCTGGTTGTTGTCTATTATTCTTGTCTAAATGTTATGACTTCGGCCAAAGTCATAACATTTGGTGTTGTTTGGCAAACAAGTTCAGGAAGTGACCTTTCTTTTCTAATTTATTATTGTATAATTTAAGTTATAAAGGGCAGCGGGGTGACAAGAGGCATCAATATGGATGTATCCAGTGGCGCCGCAGCCAGAGATGAGCACGATAAGCAGGCCATGTCACAGCGAATAAAGGACCTGGAACAGCAGCTGGCAGCTTTGACAGCAGCGGGATCGGACTCAGGAAGACCGTCAACATCGTCAGGAGCTACAGAAACTGTAAGACACAATCCTGTTATTTATGTGCAGCAGGACAAGAAACTGCCACTATTCTCCGGGAAACTGGACAGTGCAGAGTCGTTGACTTTGGACGAATGGATCGAACTGATGAGAGACTATGAACATCTGGAGGGCGCTGCCCAGACTGAAATTAAATTCTTACCAGCAGCTCAAAAGCAGAATGTGAAATCTATTTGTGATGTTCTTAAAGATGTTTATGGTTGTATGCATTCAAGAATTTCACCACAGCACAGATTCTTTAATCATAAGCAACTTGAAGGGGAGTCATTGATTGATTATTCTCATGCTCCTATGGACTTGATGGATCAGATAATAAAAATGATGCACAAGCAGCTTCACACTCCTCTAAAGACCTGCGTGACCAGTTCTATGATGGTGTGAGAGAACAGGCTCTTAGAATGAGACTAAGATTTGATTCATGTTAATCCAGAGTGGAGCATTCAGACCATTCGTGATATTAGAGGAGAGGCTACTAGGTGGATGGCACAATGCAAAAATAAGTCATCTAAACACAAATCTAACAATCCAGTCCTCAATGAAATGACAGAACTTCTGTGAAAGTTCTGTCTCTCGCCCTTCTGAATAAAGCAGTGGTTCTTAACCTGGGTTCTACAGAACCCCAGCAGTTCGGCGGAGCCTCTGCTGGAGGTAAAGACACACTTGCGTAAAGTCGTGATGATGCGTCCTGCTTGGCCATCACTTGCTGCAGAGGATCACGTGACACTGCTTGGCCAATCAGAGCTGAGGGGAATTTAGTGCGCTCAGTGGTCAATGGTTTTATTTTTATACTTTATTTTTAATGAGATTTTTATATATGACAAAACATTACACCAACAATAAAGGAAGGCAAATAAGAATAATAAAACAACTCAACATGGACAATGAGCAGCATTCAGAACAGAGGTCACACGGGAGGGGGCAGCAATCAGCAATAGATTGCATAAAAAGAAACTGAAACAGGCAGCTTTTGATGAACGGGTTACAGTGTGTGAAAAGTTTCATGAAGAGACAAACAGGTGGGAATTTCTATCCAGAATTACCAAGTCCTGCCAAACCACACAGCACCAGGCCCCAGTTACCACCTCGAAAAATAAATTACTGGTATTCAAATTACTTTACAGTTCTTATATATTAACCATTTCAACCAATATTTTAGGATTTTGTTTTCCTGGAGTCTTATGGAAAAAGTAAGCATTTCCATTTCACATATTTCTTCTAGTATTCAACAGTTTTAACAAACAAATGGCTTCTACCACAATAATTATGTGAAATTAAATTAATTGTCCCCAAATTCAGGAGATTTGCCTTTACCTTTGCAGTAATCTTTGTCTCCTCCTATCAGTCTGTAGTTTCTCATGTTGAGGTCAAAGTTCAGATCTACCAGAACTGACTGACACTCTTAAAGGTTTGACTAAATTAATAAAAAGTTAACATAACTTACTTACAATTTATCTTTCATAAACTCACTTTTGGGTTCAGTGTTAATAAATGTTAAATGTATTTAACTTAAAGACTAGAAGACAGTAAACACAACTCAAATGTTTTACAGTGCAGTGACTGACATCTCTTCCTGTTTGTAACAAGGCGGCCTTTTGCGGCTGGATTTCACAGTGCAGATGAAGAGTTGAGGCAGAGTTTAGGTGGAACAGCAAGTTGTTTATTCCTCTCACAGCATCAATCATAACTCATTTCACAGGTGAAACTGCAGCCTTAAATAATCCCAGCTGTGACAGACCAAACCATCTTTAATTCACAGGGGACTCTCACTTTACCCATCTCCACCTATTTAAATAAAATACATTTTACTAAATACAAACATCTACTTACTTTTTATAAATATTTTATGTTTTATCCTTACACCATACTGAAACACCACAAACAACCCCCCCCACACTCTTTTCAATGGCCTCTCCTGGACCCCCGGGGCAGTATTTGTCCAAACATCCTGGAGAAAGACACAGAAAAGACAGGTGAGTCACTCCATATTAGCACTCCACACTTAACAGATTATGCACAAACATTTGCTTAGTTTTAGCCACCAGTAGCTCATTGCTCTGAGTAACAATTATCCTCCATTGTCAATGAGGAGCAGCTGTGCAGAGCCCAGAACAAAAGGCTACATGCTAACCACCAAAACACTCAATAAATACAATTAAAACTTCCATCCATTTTCTGTCACCATTGTCCCTAAATGGGGTCAGGAGTTGCTGGTGCCAATCTCCAGCTACGTTCAGTGTCTTGTGTGCACTGGACAGGTCGCCAGTCTGTCGCAGGGCAACACAGAAACAGACAGGACAAACAAACACACACACACCTGGGGAGAATTTGGAAAGACCAATCAACCAGAGAACCCAGAGAGAACCCACGCATGCACAGGGAGAACATGCAACCTCTGTGCAGAAAGACCCCGGGCTGGGATTTGAACCAAGAACCTTCTTACTGCAAGGCAACAGTGCTACCAACTGCACCACTGTGCAGCCCATGAATAAAACTTCTTGTGTGCAAATTGTTATTCATGTACAAATCTATGCTTAAAGTGCATAGATGTGCTAAATAAAGTGCTTAAATAAAGTGCAAAAGTGCTTTTAAAGTGCTATACAATGACTTGAATAAAAATAGTTCCAGTAATGTCATCAACTATTTTCAGATGGTTGACAGAAGACAGTAAAATATTCACAGACATGGAAACACTGAATGTAACCAGAACATCTGGTTCTTTATTTCCTCATTCAGTCAGAAGGAGAATTATTGTTAGTGGTTAGTGAAGGAGCAGAGCTTTATTTCACTGCAACAGGGAGTCACTGAGGGCATCAGGGGGCAACGACTGGAAGTCAAAGATCAGGATCTGCACCAAGTAAAACATTTAGATAAATGGATGTTATAAATTCGACGGCCGTCTAAATTCATGTTTTGATTGTTTATTCTATGTTACATGACTTTGTGTTTTTATGTTTGTTATGATGTAAAGCAGTTTGAAATGCCTTGCTGCTGAAATGTGCTGTACTAATAAAACTTGATTGATTTGATTGACGAAGGGCCACAGGGAGAGGGCTCACTAACAGGGACAGCGTGTGCTGCTGGTGCAATAGCAGCAGCAGACATGGAGACCTTAGCTGTGAGAGCTAGGGAGGCTGGAGTGGAGGTGGCGGATTGCTTTCTCTGAATGAATGAGTCATAAAGTTCAAAAACTATTTCTAACATAAATGAGTCTCTTTTGAACTGATAAAAAGGTAAAAATCCTCCTCGGAATCGATTTGAAAAACGTTGCTCGGTGGAAGCGTTGGTGGTAGTCATGGTGTGAATCTGGTTCTTCATTTGATCGTAGTCCAACTCCAGTCTCATTTCCTCCAGCAGCAGCAAAGAAGGCAGGATCTCCACATCCGTTTAGAGATCCCTCTGTGCCAACTCCAACTGCTGCTGGATCCGTCCCTCTCAGTCTGTGAATGCAGTTTCTTCCTCTGTGAGATTCTGACACTGGGAGCACTGGTTATGGTTACTGGTTTCTCAGTCAGAAGCTGGTTGCAAACCCGAGGCCAGCAGGTGTCAGTCAGTTCTGGTAGATCTGAACTTTGACCTCAATATGAGAAACGAAGCAAAGAGCTCTGTAAAGGTAAATGCAAATCTTCTGAATTTGGGATTAAATTAATTCAGTTTCATATAATAATCTTGGTAGAAGCCATTTATTAAAACTTAATCAAATATATTTGTCCTATTTGACGTTTGTTGTGATGTTTATTGCAAACAAATGAGGTAATTAGTGCAAGTTTATTTTTTTAATGAATGTTCAGAAACTCCAGCGGCTGTGATGAACCACAGCAAAGGTCAACAAAGGTGAAACAACCTGAACAGGTGATCAACTCAAAACCATCGCACCTTCTTACTCTCTGTCTCTCTTTGTCCGTTGCCGTGGCAACTGCCTGCAGGGATTACATTAAAAACATTCAGTCTGTTACAATATCAGGTTTCCAGGCTTGATATTTATTTATCGATTATTAATAAGCCTCTCATGAACACAGTGGTGGTTGATTAGCTAATTTAAACTCCTGCTCTGCTGGTCAGACGACATGTTTAATATGGATTAAAACAGAAAGAAACAACAGGACATATAAAACGACAGCCATTGACTACAGCGCACACTAAATTCCCCTCAGCTCTGATTGGCCAAGCAGTGTCACGTGATCCTCTGCAGCAAGTGATGGCCAAGCAGGGCGCGTCATCACGACTTTACACAAGTGTGTCTTTACCTCCAGCAGAGGCTCCGCCGAACCCCAGGGGTTCTGTAGAACCACTGATCTTAGGGTTTGACCCAAACGCAAACATATCGGTGTTGCTGGACCCATCACTAGCAGGTTGACTTTTATTTTTAAGTTAAATAAAAGTTTTACAGTGTAGTTTACTTTATGTTAACAGAAAACATCTGCAGCAGCTTTTCTTCCAGCACCAATAAAGGAACAAAAGCCAACATGAAATCGCTTCATGTTCTGAACTTGATCCACATCAGACCTGCTGAGTCCAGAGACTCTCAGCTTTTATCTGGATGAAATAAAATGATTTCACTGAATATGACTTTAAATGAGGCTTTATGGAAGTAAAATGGATGTTTTTAATGTTTGTGAAGACAGTAAACCTTCCCATGTGTCTGATCTGAATCCTGTTCAGTTTGAGGCCTGCAGCTTTTCTGATGATCTGTTTTCTGCAGGAATGAGGAAGAACATGTGAGCGACACCCAGTGCAGGTATTTTACTGGAAACATCCTGCAGTCCAACTTCAGCAGAGGAGCAGAAACACTCAACAACCTGGAGACGAATTTATTCAGATAAACCTATGATTTAAGATGATTTAATAGTCCAGATAAGAGTTTTAAACTTTATTTTATTCCTGAGATCAAAGGCAAACATCAACAGGTGAGTCAGGAAAAAATGTTTTTTTCTTAAAATGTAAATTCTCTTCAGTTATTGAGAATCCTGAAACGGTTCATGTGAAAAAAAAATTATTTTAGTTTATTTTTAGGTTCAAATTGTAATTTCAAAACTGTCTCTGCATTTATTAAAATAGCTTCCAGTCATGAGAGTCACTCTGATAGACGCAGCTCTAGAACGACACAGAGACCAGTTTAGTTTCCACTCCAGAAAAACAACACAAGTTTTCAGCTGTTACATTTTTACTGATTTATTCTTGTTAGTTTTTTGTAGTTTTTCTGGTTTAAATTGATCTTTTTATAAAACATTTTGTTTATCTGGAAGATTGTTTTCTTCCTTTCAGGATGTTTTATGGATTCATAACCAGAGGTTGGAGTTTTATTGACTAGAGAAGCTTTAGGAAAAGAACTACTTGGATCAAACTGTAGTTTTTACATGAGTTCATTTTACCTGATGATGCTGTTTTACCTGAATGTCACCTGAACTGGATTCATTATACAATCCTGATCAGGTTAAAGTTATTTTCTTCTTTTTATTCTCAGATGATTTAAAGTTGTTGACAGATTTAGTTTTTCATGAACTTGAAGCTCTGATTGTTTTTCTAACGTCTCTTCCTTAAACTTCCTGTTGATCTGCTTTCTGAGCCAAATGAGGTTTAATCTTCATCTCTAAATATTCAGTCAAACGTCTTTCAGAGCCAACTGGTTCCTCTCAGCAGAACGCTGTGGAAGAACTGGTTGGACTGGTGATTTCTGCTCCCAGTCACTCAGTGGAAACTAAACTGGTTTCTGTTGGTAAAAGTTACAGTCAGACTGAAGACACATTAAATCTGATCAAACAGAAATAAATCATTTATAACTATAATCATCTATAAGATGTTATTTACATCCAGACTGAACATTTTTATTTTAATTACTATAAATTTAAATTTTTTCTCTGGCAGATTTTGGTTTAAATTAAATTATATTTTAATGTTTTGGATCGGCCTAGTTAAAGTCCTGACTTGAATATGACAATGAGTTAAAGATTAGGGTGATGGTGAGGAGGCTCATCACCAAAGATAAAAACATAAAACGCTTTGATACCAAAATGATTTTCTATTGATTATTGAGAAGGTTATTAATAATTATTGATGTTTTTACATAAAATGTAAATAGATTCATTTCAGCCTCAGTGAAGATAAACAATGTTTCTGATTGTCAAACTGTGCAAACTTCAGTTCAAACTGGTTTTATCCCTCTGATTTTTTACCGTCTCCTTTTATAGAAACCCGAGGTTCTGGTTCTGGTTCTGGTCCAGGTTCTGGTTCTGGTTCTGGTCCAGGTTCTGGTTCTGGTCGGTCCATATAGACCCAGAGACATCATGGCTTCTGCAGAACCTGGTGAGTTTAGTTAAATCTCATGAATCCTCAGATTGATGTTTGATTAAATCTAAATATTGATTATTGTTTTCTGGTTCTTATAGAAACATTTTTCAATTCTGTCTTGTTTTCACATCAATGTTTCCTGGTTTTAGTTTGTATCAGTTATTATAAACTGGTTCTGATCCAGAGCAGGACTTTAGATCTACAGAAGCAGAGAAAACAAGAACATGTTTGAACTGATTTCCTTATTCAGTTTTCTGAAAGTCTTTCTACATGAACATTTAGTTTATAATTTCACCAGGACAGGAATCAAACCTACCAGAACAAAAAGATCCAGAGAAACTCCTGCTGTCTTATTCTGCTCAGCATTTAGTTTGATATTTCATTCAGAGCAGGAATCAGAACAAACTATCAGATTATCTAGAGAAACTATTCATTACCTCAGATCAACATTTAGCATCAAACTTTTAATATCAAAGCAAAACCTAGAGAAACTGTCTAAAAAAACCTAGAACTTAGAAAGTTTTGAATCAAATATGGAGAACCAACATTTAGTTTGATCAAAACAAGAATCCAGAGAAACCTGTAACAATCCGTCTCCAAGACAGTTAAGGATAAAATGTGGCACCAGGTGAAACACAGAAACTGATCACTAATCAGTTAATATCAGCACAAAAACAGTTTCTAACAATTCAGGTAAAATTTTAATCACAAGACAAATAAAAACCCCAGGAAGCTTTAAGCTTCAGGGTCTCCAAGGCCAAAACAACAAACACATTTTAGTTATTTAACTCTAAAATAAAACCACTTTCTAGAAGAGAACTGAAAAAGATACAAAGCCTTGAATCCATATCTACTCAAAACACAAGAAAAAAAGTTTAGAATAAAATAAAACTCAGACCAGCTACTTTAGTTCCCACAGACAGACCAGATCACTGCAGATGACAAAGCAGGTAAAAAGGGCTGAAGCTGTTTATAGTGGCTGATGACACATCTCACCTGTAGCAGCCAGGTAGAGCTGACACACAAAGAGAGCCCCTAGTGGTCACTGACCGCAACAACACCCTTACTAGATTATAAATTATTCCTAATAAACATGTGGAACCAATAGGGAGTTTTTGGTTTGTTGTTTGGGATGTATTTCCTCTAACTCATATAAAGCACTTTGAACTGAACCTTGTTGTTAAAAATGTGCTACATTAATAAAATTCACTTTTTGTCTCTTCAGATCTGCAGCCTGTGAGACGCAGCAACAGCCTGGAACTTATTCCTCCTTCCAGTGAGTTTAAGTACTGACTGATTTACTCTGATGTGAAATAAAATCAACATGATTCATTTTAAAATCCTGAAATCCCACAAAAATAATTCAAACTCTTTGTTGAGAAGATCCAGTCATATTTAACCAGGTTCTGATGAAACAAACATTTTAAACATTATAATTGGACCAAATTATCTTTTTAATCTTTTTTCTAAAAACCTGAAGTTTAAATTTATATAAACTTTTTGGATCAATGAAAGATCATAAAATATTACTGAATCAATACATTAAACGTTTTCTTTCTCTGTGATCTGAATGTGTTTAACTGTTTTAATTGTTTTATTTTATTTCCAGTGTCTGAGCTCAGACTGGTTCTACTGGGAGGAAACTGGGCTCAGAGGAGCTCAGTGGGGGAATTCATACTGGGACGGGATGGATTCACCAGAACCTCAAACACCTTTAAGAAGATTAGTGCTGAACTGAGAAACAAACAAATATCTGTGATCAACAGTCCAGATGTTTTGTTCCTCACAGCAGAAAAACTGACAGATTTCGTTAGAAGATGTGCTGAAGTCTCTGATCCTGGACCTCATGTCTTCCTGTTGGTTCTTCAGCCTGAAAGTTTCTCTGAAAAGGATAAAGATGAGATCTGCAGAATCCTTCAAGGCTTCAGTGATCGATCATTTGATCATTCATTGGTTCTGATCCTGAAGTCCAGACAGAAAGGTTCTGTGATCGGTTCCCCTCTGAAGGATCTGATCAGAAAATGTACACTGTAAAATGTAATAGTATATCTTACTCTAAAAGAAAAGTGACCTTAACTCATTCCAGCTTACGCTGTTGACTATACTAACTTAAACTTAGCAAAGACAACTTTCTGCTGAGGTAAGTAATCAAACTCATCAGCAGCAAGTAACCCGAACTTGGGAGTTATGAGTGAGCAAGACGCATATGCATAACCGGCAGAAAACTCGGCATCATTCGGCAGCTCTCGTTGAACGCACATGCGCAGTTGGCCACTGACGAGTGACGACGTGGTTTGAAAGAAGCGCTAAACTGTCAACAATACGGCGGTTGCTGCAGCGAAGTTTTGTCACGGTAAGTTCCACTGGTTTTTTAGCAAAGTTATATTCGTTATCTCGGCCATATAATTCACCCGCAAGTCCAGGTTTTGAGGTTAACTTTATGTGTAATGATTTAGCGATGCCTGGGACTAACGTTAGTCGAAAATATGTTTACTTAGTGGCAACAAGATGGACCGGCAGAAAGAAAAGCTGTCCGAAGCGCAAAACAAAAAAAGGAAAAGGGGTAAAGATAAAGATGTTGGCGGGATAAAAAAAAAAAAGCCTTTCAGTGTGGGTTAGCTAGCCCACGTTAGCTTGCCTACTAACTTCAACCACACTGAAAGGCTTTTTCTTTCTTTGTTGTCAAGTTCACTACAAGTGGTAGTCTTAATATTTAAAAAATAAAAGGAGCAAAAAAGGAGTTGGGCGTGTGCCCAACCGAGATAGGAAAATATAAGTGAATCAACGTTGAAATATGGTTAGGCAGAAATATTGAATCAATGTTGAAGCCTGACATTGAAATTATACAAAAAGTGGTCAGTGACTTAGATGTGAATCAACGTTAGGTTTTCAACCATAACTGATATTATATCAATATTAATTCAACTATAATCTAAATTATTATCTACAGGTATATAAATGAGTGAAAACAAACTTAAAAATGACAGCATGGCATTAACACTGTATTTTATTTAGTAAATAATTTATCAAAAATAGAAAATCAGAGAGAAGGAGAGACCCCTGGGCTATAGTTGCTTTCTTGGGCTGCTGGCACATAGCAAACTTTTTCACTGTGGGTTGAACAGCAGCTGAAAAATTGAGTGATTATAATAATATAATTGTACTGGTTAGGACAGAGAACAGAAACATAACTGTACGGTTCCACTTGTACACTCAGAATCAAATTACATCCCAGCGAGTATTCATGAATATTCTTTGAGTGTAGGTATTAATTTAAGTAAGATACAATGTTAATTGACATATGTCCACATTTACCTTACAAAAGAACATGAGGACAAAACAGTTTAGCTAATTTCAATAAATAGAATTAAGATCATAAGCATACTTACTTTAAATGTGCGGCAGTAGACCAGGAATGAAATTCATAAGTGGTTTCAGTGTGGGACATTACCCAAGTAAATAGGGAAGGGGAATGTTCCACTCATTGCAATTAGATGTGTTCTGACACCACATTATGCACAAACAGTATGTAAAAATATTTACAGATAAATATGGAAAGAGAAGATCACAGCCTATTGTCCTCCTCAACATAAGGTGCTTCATTTAAAATGTGATAATTCCCCGCCAAATGATAAAATGTTTCACCGGAGTGCATCCAGGAAGAGAAGAGGAGGAGGGGATTAAGGATGGATGAATAGCGTACATTGATTGAACATTGATTAGACATTGGCATTTTAATCATTAGAATTAAACCAAAATCAACATTGATTCAATGTCATGTCTTCAACATTGGTTGATTGGCAAGAATCAGATGATTGTTTATTTGATTGATATTTGGTTAATCATCAACCTTAACCAAAAATAAACCATTTTGACCATTTTCAACAGTACATCAACATATTTTGCTATCTGGGAAGCCACCTGTGTAGGTGGAGCAACAGGAGGGAAGGTGAGGGAGCAGAGGGGCGCCTAATCAGTCCCGTTACTCTGTTATTGATCATTTCATGTTATTGATCATTTCATGATGTTAAATATAGAAAAATTTCAATAGAAAACCATTTTTCTAGTTGGAGTTTTGACGCCCCCTCTAGTGCAGCGGCCCTATGCAATGCATAGGTGCATACCCACTGTTGACTGGTTACTATCAACTGATTTCATTTTGACAAAAGTGATGGTTTTCTTAAATTGCAACAAAAGAGGAAGTAAAAAATCACGAAGTTTTGGAAAAACTTGCAAAAAAGGAGATGTATTGGCTGCTGATTAGTGCTGACTCGAAGCCCAGAAAATGATATTCTGTACAGCCCTAACTAATCTATGCTTGTGCTATGAGTTAATTACAGTTTAACTGATTGGTTTGTTGTTTCTTTGTAGGTTTCTGAAGACACTTAGCTATCTTCAGAAATAGCTCTTTACAGATGGTCAGGTAATTTAAAACTCTTCCTGTCTTTTATGCATCAAGTTTTTTATTTCTCATATTATTCATTGTTTGTCACATCTCTTGTTAACTTACAGAATGGTTTCAGTGTCCTGCTAGTGAAAAGTAGTCTTGAGAGGTCCAACATCTCTATATGCTAAATATTAATTTGTCATACTTTTTTTCAGATTCTGGTAGAGTTCTGTCGCTTGTCGAGCAAAAACCTGGATTCAGAATTTTTCGAAGAACTTGACAAATACACCCCTCGCTTCTTTGAGATTTTCAAGAGCAAGGGGGGAAGTGTTGGCCAGAAACTTCAGACGAATCTGCAACAAGTCAAACCCAAGGTGAGTTCTCAGATACAAAGTCATTATTTGATTATCATGTTGAGAACAAAATACACAACCCCACTGTGTATGCAGAGCTGTTAATTAATTATTTTTACCACAGGAGTGATGTGTGTTTGATATGATTTTTCAGAGTACAGATATTACTGCGAAGCGAATGGCAGTGCTCCGGGCCTTACTGTGATCCTTGGAGATGAGAACACAGACTTCTTCAAGACTGCTTTGTAAGTCATCTATTTACATTTTTATAATTCCGGTTTGTCCCACTTAATTCTGCTCCTTATGTGACTTTGATAGCTTTAGTTTTAGTTACTGTTTTTCACTCAGCCGAATCAGTGCTACTGTACTTCTTACATGAGCACTGATGAAATATCCCCAATCAGAACACTTTTAGTGGTTCTCTGCTGTCTTTCGAAAGGTTTCAGTTGCAGTTGTCTAGCGTCACACCATGTGAAACCCGAATGTCATCAAGAACAAAAAAGTACAATGAATTTCACTTAGCTGATGAAGTGCAACATGTAAAAATGTTATAAACTTTCCCTTCCAACATCATCAATACTTATTTATCACTGACACTCTTGGAAATGCGCTCACTGTACTGTCATAGAAGGCTGATGATGAGTGGACTGCCATAGGTGGGGAGCTGTAAAGTGTTACGTTGATATGTAATTGTGGTATTGCTTCTATTGTTAGGACGGCGAAGACCCAGACGTGTCTCACACCCCCATTGGGATCCTGACCATCATTCCTGAGGACAGGCAGGCCTCCCCTGACTCACTGCACCTTGAGTCTTCAGGTACTGCCATCATTTTGGAAGGAAGTCTTGTCAGAATGTCCTTGGAAATCTTCCACATGCCATGTGCTTGCTCTTTGGACTTATTTATGCTCTGAATTTGGAGTACCCTCAACAACTGAAGTACACCTTTGACTTCATCCAAAGGGTGCTTCTCTCACTTGGACATAAATTCCTAAAACCAAAATACAATCACTCAAAATTTCTGATGCAATGATGAATGATGTGACATTATGGATTTTTACATTTTTATTCCCCTAAAAAAGTCTATGGAAAACTTTGTTTCCAGGTTAGGTGTTTGTAACCACACTTGAGAACCTGTATTTAAGGTAAACTTGTTTAATTATTAAACATTTTTTCCATTCAAACTATTGTCTGTTGGCTCTTCGTTTCAAAACTGAAACTTTTTCATCTTACTTGAACATATTAAGGCAATCGGTTTCCTGATATTTTGTAAGTATTGTGAACGCTTAAACGTGTAAGCATAAATTTTTTATGAGTACTGCTTAATTGACATAACTCAGAAATCGAAGTAGTCATAATTGACATTTTATAGTCAACTTTACTAATGACTTTGAGTTACCTATACTCAAGTTTACTGCCATTGCATGAGTTATCTGAATGAATATTTTACAGTTAACCCAATTAATGATTTTGAGTTAACGGCACTCAGGTTTACTGCCATTATCTGAGTGGTCTAAACATAGTTATTTTTAGCTATAACACCTTAAAATGAATTAGCTACTTTACTTGGAGATTTTGAGGCAATCGGTTTCCTAACTTTTTTTAAGTAAAGTGAACTTATTACATTTTACAGTGTAGATACAGACATTTAAAGATGGAGGAAACTGAACGTGGGCAGCTGCTGATTAGTTTTGATCAAATTATGAAAGAAAACAATGAAAACCACGTGAGCTACGAAGAGTTTGTAGAAGCAGCAACGACTTTACCGTCAGACGATCAGACTCAGAAACGACCAGGATCCAGAGCTGCTGCTGGTAAGAACAGGACTCAATCTGGTCATATAGCTCTATGTTCATCACTTTTAAACATAGATTTCTCACATCTGGACAAGAAATCATTTTTTCCCAGAATCCACTGTAAATTATTTAATTACAGGAATTAATTTTGATATGTTGAAATAATTTATATTAAAGATGAAGAAATGTTTGGTTCATTTTCTGTCCAACATTTAAACAATCTATTGTAAAAAGAGCTGGCTCAGATTGAGGCTCAGATTATTAAATCCACCAGATTAAAACCAGAAACAACATAAAAAACCAGCCAAATAATTGATTTAAAATATTTTCATCTGAGAGTCTTCAGGTTAAACTTTTGTTTTTAATCCAAAAATGTTCATAAAACTTTATCTAAAGTTCAGAACAGAAAACTGTTACATCAAACTGTTGCTGTTTCAACAATGATTGTGTTGATTTGTAATAATTTTGATCTGTTTTGTTGCAGTTAAACCCAAATCTAGAGGACAGCAGAGACTGTCTCCTCTGAACCTGGTTCTGTTTGGTCCAAATGATCCACTGAAGACGTCAGCAGCCAAGGTCATTCTAGGTCAGCCAGATCTTCCTTCAGAGTGGGTTAGGAAGCAGGGAGAGGTGTTTGGGCGTCGGGTTTCTCTGGTGCAGCTGCCTGCCTTGGATGGAAAAGCTCAGCAGGAAGTGATGGAGGAATCCTTCAGGTGTGTCTCCCTCTGTGATCCTGAGGGTGTCCACGCCTTCATCCTGGTCCTACCTGTGGGTCCCCTCACTGATGAAGACAAGGGAGAGTTACACACCATCCAGGACACATTCAGCTCCAGAGTCAATGACTTCACCACCATCCTCTTCACTACAGACTCAGATCCTGCAGCTCCAGCTGTTGTTAACTTTATAAAGGAGAACAGAAACATCCAGCATCTCATTAAGAGATGTAGAGAACAATATATTGTTCTGAACATCAGAGACAGACAGCAGATTAAAGAACTGATGGAGACGCTGGAGAAAAATGTTTCTGACAGAGAGAAAGATTCAACTTATACAACTAAAACATTATTATGGGGCCAAATGGAGGAAAAACTGCAGCTGCAGAATAAACTGAAGATGTTTGGATCAAAGACTGAGGCTACAGGTAAATATTATATTTATGTAATTAAGATATAAAATACTTTTTCTCCAGTTTCCTACACAAGGTTAGTGGATTCTGCTTTTCCTTTATTTCTCCTGTTTAATATTATTTCCACAGGATGATGCTGATCCAGCAGTTCTTTTCATTAACTTATTGCTCAATTTGTGTTTTTTACAGTGAAATGTTATAATAACTCATCTGAGACTCAAAAAGACGAAAATAATAAAAAATCTCAGGTTTTTCTGCCTGATATCATAAACTGTCTGCAGAACTCAGGAAACAACTGAGCTGAGAAACAATCAGCTGTTTTACAGATAAAAATCATTTTTTCCAAATAAGTTTAAATAAATTATCTATAAAAGCTTCAACATAAATGATTGAAGAAAGCAGAAGATTTCATCCTAATCGTTGTGAGGATTCTGTCTAATAATCTTTATTCTCACACAGATCCTGAGCAGATCCCGGTATCAGATTGTCTCCGGATCGTTCTGATCGGGAAAACCGGCGGCGGGAAGAGTTCATCAGGAAACACCATCCTGGGAGAGAAACAGTTTGAAGCTAAAACGTCTCAACTGTCGGTCACTAAAAACTGTCAGAAAGCCCAGACTGTGATCGCAGGTCGGCGGGTCGTTGTGGTCGACACTCCTGGTCTGTTTGACAACACTCTGACCCCCGAGCAGGTGGACGAGGAGCTGCTGAAGTGCATCAGCCTGCTGGCCCCGGGGCCACACGTCTTCCTGCTGGTGCTGCAGGTGGGCAGATTCACTGAGGAAGAGAAAGTAACTTTAAGACAAATGAAGAAAGTTTTTGGTAAAAACTCAGAAGATTTCACCATCATTCTGTTCACCGGAGGAGACAAACTGCAGTACGAGGAGAAAACAATAGAGCAGTACATTAGAGAGGGAGGAGATGAATCCTTTAAGAAGCTGGTCAGAGACTGTGGAGACAGATATCATGTTTTTAATAATTATGACAGAGAGAACCGATCACAAGCCAATGAACTGATCCAGAAGATCAATAAGATGGTGAAGAAGAACGAAGGAAAATGTTTCACCAGCGAGATGCTGCAGGAGGCCGAAGCTGCAATACAGAGAGAGGTGAAGAGAATCCTGGAGGAGAAAGAAGAAGAAATTCAGAAACTGAAGGAGGAACTTGAAAAGAAACAAGAAGAAGAAAAAGAATCACTGAGAAGAAAAATGGAAGAACAGAGAGAAGAGATGGAAAAAGAGAGAAAACAGAGAGAAGAACAATTTAAAGAGATGGAAGAAACATCAGGAAGGAGCGAGAGCAGAAAAATAAAGAACAGAGAGAAAGAGAAGAGGAAGGGAAGAAAAGAAAAGAGGAGGAAGAACGACAACAACAACAGTGGGAAAAAGAACGACAAGATTTAGAGAAAAAGATCCAACAGGAATCAGAAGAAAAGGAAACAATCGACAGAAAACTGGAAGAGATGAGAAAACAGATGGAGGAGAAACGAGACGCCTGGGAGAAGGAAAGAAAGGAGTGGTGGGAAAAACGACACCGAGAAGACCAAGAGAGACGAGAAGAACTGATGAGACTTCAGGAGAAATACGAGAAAGAAAGAGAGAAATATGAAAACCGGAGGAGAGAAGATGATAAGAGGAGGAGACAACAGGAGAAGGAGAGAAAAGAAGTAGAGGAAAAATATCAGAAACAAGTGGAGGAAATAAAGAGGAAGTTTGAAGACGAAGCCAGAAAACAAGCAGAACAATTTAATGAGTTCAAAGAAAAATACAAGAAAACTTTTTCTGTACTGCTGCAAAAACATGAAGAGAAAACGAGAGAAATGACAAAAAATCAACAGAAAGAAATCAGAGAAAAACTTACAGTGAAACAACTAAACAGATGAAACTTCATGTTTATGATAAATGTGATTAAAATTAATGAATCATAGAAAGAAAAACAAAAGATGTCAGAAAAAACACAGTGTGATGCATCACAACGTCCTGAAGATCTTTGGTTTCAGTAAAAATGAAAACTATTTTAGTTTCTTTTGATCTTTACATTTATTTTAATTAAACTGAATTTGGTTTAAAACGTTGTACTTTATTAAAAAGTCATTATTCAGTAATAAATTAATAATCCAACATTAGAAACATAATTTAGAAACAAACATTGTTATAAAAATGTAATATTTCAGTTTTATTCATTTTCCTGTTTTTTCAATAAAATATCAGGAATTCATGTTGTGCTTTTTATTTTTGTGCTTCACATTTTCTTTTTTTATAAATGAAACCATTAATTCACAAACATGTTGACATGTAAATTTCTGTACATTTATTTGTATTTTTCTTTTATTGTACATTGTTTTACAACTATTGGATCAAAAATATAGATGTGAAATTATGAGTGAGTGGCTTGTATAAAGTTGGTGTCAGTTTGGTTCTTATTAAAACTTGTTTAATCTGATTATTTTTTATTCTTACAGGTAAAAGTTTGTTTTCTTACAGTGTTGAATTCATTTAATGGCTCTTATTTCTCCAAATTTCACAGTTAAAATGTTTCTGAAAATAATTGCGTGTTTATTTGTGGATTCCTCATTTAAGTCAGGGAAAGTTAAACATTTCATTTCAATCATCATACATTTCTCTTCTGATGCTGCAAAGCATCTATTCTTCATGATGAACCATCAGGAATCTGAAACGTAAAGTTTTACTGAATGTATTTTCTGGTTGTTTGATTTAAAACATGAATTTTTTAAAATAAAGTTGGTATCAATGTCACTTATTGTGTCTTTATTAACAGATTAACAAACACTTATCAATCATTTATGATGAAATAAAGAATCTTTTACTGCTACTGAACCTCAGAGTCCATTTAAAACATCGATGAAGACTTAGCCTCAATGCTAATGCTAGACTTAGCCTCAATGCTAATGCTTGACTTAGCCTCAATGCTAATGCTAGACTTAGCCTCAATGCTAATGCTTGACTTAGCCTCAATGCTAATGCTTGACTTAGCCTCAATGCTAATGCTAGACTTAGCCTCAATGCTAACGCTTGACTTAGCCTCAATGCTAATGCTTGACTTAGCCTCAATGCTAATGCTTGACTTAGCCTCTATGCTAATGCTTGACTTAGCCTCAGTGCTAATGCTTGATTTAGCCTCAGTGCTAATGCTTGACTTGGCCTTGGTGGATATTTAATGTTCTAATCCCAGTGAGTTCTGCATCAGCTGCGGGTTTTTATGTTTTCAGTTTAGAAACAGAGATTTGAAGAACAAAAGAATCACCTTCATTTGTTCGGGAGACAGAAACAGAAACAGCAGACAGATGAAGGAGGAAAAACTGAGCTAAAAGTTTGGGGAAGTTTAGAGTTCAGAGCAACGCAGCTCTGAACACTGCAAAACTTCTGTTAACACATTTTATTTTACTGATGCAGAAAAACATATCCATGCCTTTGTCTCATCCTGATTTGATGAAAATAATATTCTGATAATATTCTGATAATATTCTCATATTATTCTCATATTATTCTCATATTATTCTCATGACCAACCAACAAAAAGTTCAGTCCTACCAGGATCTCCTTTAAATAATGTCTTACTGAGTTTTGCAGTTTGGAGGTGGGAGGGATCAGCAGCTGCTCTGACCAATAGGAATGCGTCTTTAAATCCCGCCCACAGGCACGTACAGAGGGGGGAGAAGGGGGTTTGAGCCCCTGCCCCTTTTATCCTTGATGTCCCCAGTGCCCTTTTTCAGTTTTTAAAAAAAAAATTTTTAATATTTTTTTATTTTTTGTATTATTACTTTTAATCTGTGTGTCAGCAATCATATTGATCTAAATATAATAATTTATCAAAAATAAACTCAGTTTCTGTCTGAGGTTCCATGGTGAGGAGGAGGATTTGTTCCTCTGACTGTCACATTATGGGCAAGAATATTTTTCCATACACTGGTTTGTGAATAAAAACGTAGGTCTGATGTTGACTTAGAAAAACTGTTTCTCTTTTTATTTTCATAATTGTCCTGCAATAGCGGGAAAAATCCCATTTTTTCCCCCTAAATACAGAAATGATTCGGCTGCAGAGAAACTTCTGACTTTAACTTCATCATTCTGCTGAAAGCCCGGTTCTACAGGCAGTCTGGGTCGGAACCTTTATATGAGACATCCTGATATAAGACACGGTACCAACTGTC
This sequence comes from Poeciliopsis retropinna, assembly GCA_010277075.1. NCBI lineage: Eukaryota > Metazoa > Chordata > Actinopteri > Cyprinodontiformes > Poeciliidae > Poeciliopsis > Poeciliopsis retropinna. Next base: position 873,336 of record VMRM01000001.1, read on the forward strand.
ACCTCAAGTGACGACGCAGCTCGAAGCCCTGGTACCGCCCGGTACCGCCCAGTACCACCCGGTACCACCCGGTACCGCCCGGTGCCCCCTGGTACCACCCGGTACCACCCGGTACCGCCCGGTGCCCCCTGTTACCGCCCGGTACCACCCGGTACCGCCCGGTGCCCCCTGGTACCACCCGGTACCACCCGGTACACCTGCTGACTGTTCGCTGTGCTTCTCCTAACGTTTCCACCAGGCAGGTTAAAGCCGCTGCTGACGGGATCTGGGCTGGAGGTGAACGGATGTAACTAGAAGTTACTGCAGAACCTCTAGAGTTAAAGGAAGATTCGGCCCAATTAGAGTCATAAACTAAACATCAGAGAAAATATGAATATTGATAAGGTGAAGCTGTGAGAGGAGTCCAGGTTCATTGGCCCAGTTTAATATCAATCACTGATTATTGGTTATTTGCTGTGATGTATTTATGAACAAACCCAAACACAAAGATTACACCATATTGTAGCCATGGTAACACAACAATCAAACGACCAAGATGATTCTTTAAACTTTACAAAGTAAACGTCCTAATTAAATCCTAAATGTACTATTTATTTTTCCTCAGCTGAATGCAATAAATAAAATTTTAAGACATTTTCATTCTCTATAAATTAATGCTACAGGTTTAGAGCTATAGTCTGTGTTACAATTAGACCATTTCTAGGGGCCCCTGAATGTCTGGGGCCCCTGAGTGTCTGGAGGCCCCTGAATGTCTGGAGGCCCCTGAGTGTCTGGAGGCCCCTGAATGTCTGGGGCCCCCTGAATGTCTGGGGGCCCCTGAATGTCTGGAGGCCCCTGAATGTCTGGAGGCCCCTGAGTGTCTGGAGGCCCCTGAATGTCTGGGGGCCCCTGAATGTCTGGGGGCCCCTGAGTGTCTGGAGGCCCCTGAATGTCTGGAGGCCCCTGAATGTCTGGAGGCCCCTGAATGTCTGGAGGCCCCTGAGTGTCTGGAGGCCCCTGAATGTCTGGGGGCCCCTGAATGTCTGGAGGCCCCTGAGTGTCTGGAGGCCCCTGAATGTCTGGGGGCCCCTGAGTGTCTGGAGGCCCCTGAGTGTCTGGAGGCCCCTGAATGTCTGGGGGCCCCTGAATGTCTGGAGGCCCCTGAGTGTCTGGAGGCCCCTGAATGTCTGGGGGCCCCTGAGTGTCTGGAGGCCCCTGAATGTCTGGAGGCCCCTGAATGTCTGGAGGCCCCTGAATGTCTGGAGGCCCCTGAATGTCTGGGGGCCCCAGAATGTCTGGGGGCCCCTGAGTGTCTGGAGGCCCCTGAGTGTCTGGAGGCCCCTGAATGTCTGGGGGCCCCTGAATGTCTGGAGGCCCCTGAGTGTCTGGAGGCCCCTGAATGTCTGGGGGCCCCTGAATGTCTGGAGGCCCCTGAGTGTCTGGAGGCCCCTGAGTGTCTGGAGGCCCCTGAATGTCTGGAGGCCCCTGAATGTCTGGGGGCCCCTGAATGTCTGGGGGCCCCTGAGTGTCTGGAGGCCCCTGAGTGTCTGGAGGCCCCTGAATGTCTGGAGGCCCCTGAGTGTCTAGGGGCCCCTGAATGTTTGGGGGCCCCTGAGTGTCTGGAGGCCCCTGAATGTCTGGAGGCCCCTGAATGTCTGGAGGCCCCTGAATGTCTGGGGGCCCCTGAGTGTCTGGAGGCCCCTGAGTGTCTGGAGGCCCCTGAATGTCTGGGGGCCCCTGAATGTCTGGAGGCCCCTGAGTGTCTGGAGGCCCCTGAATGTCTGGGGGCCCCAGAATGTCTGGGGGCCCCTGAGTGTCTGGAGGCCCCTGAGTGTCTGGAGGCCCCTGAATGTCTGGGGGCCCCTGAATGTCTGGAGGCCCCTGAGTGTCTGGAGGCCCCTGAATGTCTGGGGGCCCCTGAATGTCTGGAGGCCCCTGAGTGTCTGGAGGCCCCTGAGTGTCTGGAGGCCCCTGAATGTCTGGAGGCCCCTGAATGTCTGGGGGCCCCTGAATGTCTGGGGGCCCCTGAATGTCTGGGGGCCCCTGAAGGGCCCCTACCAGCAGCTACTGAGTTCTCCTTGCCTTGATATCTCAGTCTTATAATTCTAGATCTAGAGATGCTAACATAGAAAACATTATATAGAGGTAAATCAGTTTGAGCTTTTAGATCTATAAATCATCTGCAGCCAAGTTGTTCTAAAGGTTAAATAGATATTATTAGTAAAATGGTAGCAAACGTTCCTATTTCATAACTTCATAACCTTTGACCTTCTGTCCTCTGGCCTGTTTAACAGCTACAGTCTCATATCAGCTCAAACTTTATTCCTGTTGGGGAAAATATAGATATTTGCTTTACATGATGGCAGTGATATAGTAGATCCAATTAGATTATTGATCAATATGGGTTGTTGCCATGTTGTTGTACAGCGTAGAACAACATGGCAACAACTGTTAATGAACACAATGTTCGGTGTTTTAAGCCCCTGTTCAATGTGCCCGTTTGTCTCTCTGAGCCCCCCAAAGGCCTCTGCACGGCCCTGGCCGCCCAGGAAGTTCCTGTTCTCTGAACTCAAAACTCTTTGAATTCAAGAAAAATCACAAAATTCAAACCAAAGATTTCTAACATGCAAAAATAAAAGTTTGCTTAAGAAATAACT
>VMRM01000001.1:880971-995971 GCA_010277075.1 Poeciliopsis retropinna
CCATGTCGTCCCAGTTGGTGACGACGCCGCGTTCGATGGGATTCTTCACGGTCAGCAGAACTCTGTCACTCAGAGCTTCAGCTCCTATAAAGCTGTCCTTCTGTCCTCCAGCCTCCTGCAGACAGACACCGTCACCTACCCACCGCCTCTCCTTCAGAATGACATGCAGGGTTGACCTCTGACCTGGTGCCTGGGGCGACCAACCACTGATGGGAAGACGGCGCAGGGAGCATCTTTTCCAGAAAAACCAGCTTTGATAAAACCAGAGCCGTTGTCTATGACGACAGGAGCGACCTGGTTCTCCATTCCTGAAACAAAACATTGACATTAATGCAGCTTTTAGTTTCCTAATTTAATAAGAACAAAGAAATGGAGGATTTTAACCCAGACACATTATTAATCTGGTATGTAGAAGCAACCAGGATCCTGTGGATCATAGACTCTAATCTGAAACAGTAAAGGTCTAAAATAGTTTTAGGAACCATGAAAAGTAGAAAAGTGAAGCATCATTAATTATTATAAAGAAAATCAGTAAACAGGAAAACAAAGGAGATGAAATTCCCACATAAACAGAGAGATGCTTCTGCAATGAGAGGATAAAACACCCAACAGCTGCAATCAGGTAAGAGTTAATAGTTCAGCATCATTCAAGCCAAAGTAACATTTTATTGTCCATGAAATGAATCAAGTAAAATTGAAAAGTATTTGGTACTTTGAGTTCTGATCAGAATATTATTAAAGTTATTTACAAATCCTGGTATTTTAGACAAACACACACACACACACACACACACACACCCACACACACTGACACACACACGCCGACACACACACACACACGCACACACACACACACACACCCACACACACCGACACACACACGCCGACACACACACACACACACACACCTCCACACACACACACACACACCCACCCCCACACACACACTGACACACACCCACACACACACACACACACACACACAAAGTGCATATTTAGAAAATAACATTGTAACAACAAAGCTGGTGTATAATCAAGATGTCTCACTTTAACACATTTGTAGTGTTTCTGTATCATAACGTTTCAGTTTCATTAAATGAATTTAATCAGTGAAAGATTCAGACATTTTAATCTAATGATACTTCATGGTGATGTTACTCAGTAGAAACTCAGTAGAAACATGTTCAGTGCAGTAAAGTTAATTTTTCCCCAAATAGTTAGTCCATTAAAAGTCACTGATTAGTTTATGATGAAATGAATCATCAGGTTTCGGTTCAATGTCCAGTTATAAAAAACAGATTTCATTAAAACAAGATTAGTTCAGTTTTTAAATGAGGTTAATGAGGAAAAATGAGTTGATGAGGAAATTCTCCCCCATAATCTGGACTGGGGTCAGATTCTGGTTCTGATGGGTCCAGTTCTCAGAAATCAGAACCAGAATCCATCTCAGAACTAAAATCATTTCTCCTCAAATCAGGTGTTTGAGACTTAAAGTAACAGAAAATACTGTTTTAAATCAACATGTATTTAATTAAGAGTTAAATTATTCTATTCTATAAATTATTCCATTAAAACAGAAAAACACAAACAGACACATTCTGATGTTACCTGCTCCAGGTGAGCTGCCTGCTTTAACTTCCTGTTGGTGTTCAGAAATGAACTTTGTTCAGGTTTTCAGTCTGCAGCAGCCTGCCCCCTGCTGGTTAGTGTTTGTAACTGCATCCAGAGTCCATAAAACTGCAGGGAAAATAAACAGTAAATCATTGAATTAATAAATGGTGGGCTAGTTACTGAAATATGCTGAGTCATTCATAATGAGCTCGTTTTGCTGCAGTTAATCTGTGGAGTTCAGAGACACAAACTGATTATTTTCTGACTAAAGCAGAGAAAGAAACCAGCTGCATCCTGCAGGCCTTCAACCTCTACATGAAAATATCTCTAGTGTCATGAAAACTGGCCACTAGGGGGCGTGACGGAGTGTGAACAGACTTCCTGCAGAGGAACAGGTGAGCTGCTCACCTGTTCATTCTGCATCTGAAAGGGAGAATCTGTCTGATGGGCTTCCTGCCAGCTGGACTAAAGTTAAAATAATAAATCTGTACTGGTTGTAAAATGATCATCGTTTATTTTATCAGTTCAAAATTCTCTGTGGATTAAATATTGTTGAGTTTCTCTGCAGGGAAAACTGAGTGCAGCTCAGAATGTGAGAGAAATTATTTTCCTGAAGTTTTTATGATTTTATTTCAGCTGTTTACAGACGAAACCAACAGTTTATTTTCATTTTATTTAGATTTTTCTCTTTATTTTCCAGCTCTGAATGTTTTTGTTCTTTGCTTTTCATTTTCTGAAATACGAACTTGTTCATTTTGCTATAATTAGAGAAAAAATTTTAAGTCTAAATATGTTTTATTTATTTTTGTTTTGCAGTTGAACTTTTTGCCTTAAATGAGTTTTTGTTCAAATGTAGAGAATTAATGTAATATAATGTGTAGTAAGCTATTTAAAATTAATTACGTGTCATGTAAACTTGTAAACTATTGAAGGTAAATTTGTAAATTATTCAGAGTGAATTTTTTAAATTATGAATGTTGCAAATTGTTTATGGATTTCTGTTTTTATTAATAGAGTTTGTGGTTTATATTTAGTTTTGTTTTAGTGGTATTTGCACTTTGTAATGTTTGTTTGTTTTGGTGTGTCCCTCCTGGGCTGCCGTAGCCAATGAGGGCAGGCCTGTAAAAGCTGGCAGTGGTTTTGTATAATGTATAATAAATCACCTTTTAGAGCATCTTTCCATTTTTCTGCTAAATGCAATAATAATAATAACTCAAAGAATGTTGATAGGAACTATTTTCTCATCATTTCCTTTCTTCTGTTTGTTGGTGGATAAAATGAAAATGAGCCTGAAAGGAGATGAAACCTGTTTAATCTGTGGATCAGAAACATCTCAGCATTCCTCAGCAGAACAGAACCGATTCTGACAGGATTTTATCTCCTTCGTGTCTCAGCTTGTAGCTTTAGAGGAAAAGCTGTTTGCTGCGGTGGAGGATTCCCAGGAAGCATCCAGTCCTGGAAGCTCCTGCTGCGTTCTCACCTTTTTTGGTCTGAGTTGCTGCATGTAAATCAGAGCAGCAGGAGGAAGACACGCCCTCCTGCAGGTCCAGGCCGGCTGGGAATGTGGGCAATGTGTGGCGAGCGGATCAGAGACGTGCATCAGCGGCTGCAGCTCCGCGGCGAGACGGCTACATCCACAGCAGAATCCATTTCATCAGAAAACAAAACTCCACTCCAGATTCATGAGCTCATAGTTTAGATCCTGCAGGAGGATCAGAGTCTTTAGAAATACTGACGATAAAATGCTTCAAAATAACAATAAGTCTTTTATGTTTTGCATTGGTTTCCATGGAGGTAAATTACTTTAGTAGCAAAGATCTCAGCTTTATTTTTCTGTTATTTGATCTTTAAATGATTCTTTCGTTCTAAAACATGAATCTTAAAAACCTGCAGTTACATTAAATTTTTAAAAAGTAACAAAAAGTGTTTGAGTCGATGTAAAAGAAGATCCTGCTGCGTTTGGTTTGTTTCTTCTCCAGATTGTTGTGGCTCTGCAGCTTTATGTCCATATAAGGTAACCAGAATATTACATACATACAGCTGAAACATTAAAGTCATGTTCAGATTGAGATTATTTGTTCTTTACAGTTTAAAGGTTTTAATTTTCACAACTTTAAATAAAAATAATAGAAAGTTTGGCTGCTTCATGTTTAATCATGATGATGAGTTCAGGTAAGCTGAGAAAATTTAAATTTAACTGTTGAGTTATGAAACGTGAAGCTCAGGCAGCTGAAGTTCCTCCTGCTGCAGGTTTGGTCTAGTCCATACATGGACAGCTGGAGGCAGCTTCAGCCTGACGCTGAGGGGGCGGAGCCTCATCTGACCCACAAACATCAAACTGACTGGAAACATTTTTAAAACCTTCTTATGAACTTTAACATGTTTAATGATTAAATTTAAAGCATGAAAGAAAATCAGGAATCACTTCAGATGGAAATGATGAGAATCAGTTCAGTTTCATTGAGTTTAAACTGAAACATGTCTGAACACGTTGGAAACCCTCTGATACAAAAACACACAACGTTAAACCAGAACATTAAGATCATAACGTGTTTCCATCCTGCTCTGATCTGAGCAGAACGTAAACATGGATAAAAGTTCTGATTTATTTTTGACTGGATTCTGAAATGTTTCAGTTTCATCTCTTCATTGAGTCGTTTCTGTTCTGATTCATCCAAACGTTTTAACACGACATCCGGATGGAAAGACGACCTCAGAGGATCGGCTGCTTGTTTATGATCAGGGAAAGGTTAAAGGTCGTTTCTAAGCTATCAGAGCTGCATCAGTTTAGACCTCATCGCCATGGAAACCTCTTTTTCTAATTTGTTGCCTCTTAAAGCACCAGCATCCACAACATTTCATTCCTGTTCTAGAAAACACTGTTCCCATGAAGAGAGAAACATCCAGACTGCTGCCGGATGATGGATGGATGATGGATGGATGATGGATGGATGATGGATGGATGATGGATGGATGATGGATGGATGGATGGATGATGGATGGATGATGGATGGATGATGGATGATGGATGATGGATGGATGATGGATGGATGATGGATGGATGATGGATGATGGATGGATGATGGATGGATGATGGATGATGGATGGATGATGGATGGATGATGGATGGATGTGATGGATGGATGGATGGATGTGGATGGATGGATGGATGGATGGATGGGATGGATGATGGATGATGGATGGATGGATGGATGGGATGATGGATGGATGATGGATGATGGATGGATGATGGATGATGGATGGATGGATGGATGATGGATGGATGGATGATGGATGGATGATGGATGGATGGATGGATGGGTGATGGATGGATGATGGATGATGGATGGATGGATGATGGATGGATGGATGATGGATGGATGATGGATGGATGATGGATGATGGATGGATGATGGATGATGGATGGATGATGGATGGATGATGGATGGATGGATGATGGGATGGATGATGGATGGATGGATGATGGATGGAGTGATGGATGGATGATGAGATGATGGATGAGATGGATGGATGGATGATGGATGGATGGATGGATGATGGATGGATGGATGGATGGATGGATGATGGATGGATGGATGGATGGGTGATGGATGGATGATGGATGATGGATGGATGGATGATGGATGGTGGATGGATGATGGATGGATGATGGATGGATGATGGATGGATGGATGATGGATGGATGATGGATGGATGATGGATGGATGATGGATGGATGATGGATGGATGATGGATGGATGATGGATGGATGATGGATGATGGATGGATGGATGGATGGATGATGGATGATGGATGATGGATGGATGATGGATGGATGATGGATGGATGGATGGATGATGGATGGATGATGGATGGATGATGGATGATGGATGGATGATGGATGGATGATGGATGATGGATGATGGATGGATGGATGGGTGGATGGATGATGATGGATGGATGGATGATGGATGGATGATGGATGGATGGATGGATGGATGATGATGGATGGATGGATGATGGATGGATGGATGGATGGTGGATGGATGGATGGATGATGGATGGATGGATGGATGGATGGATGGATGGATGATGGATGATGGATGGATGGATGATGGATGATGGATGGATGGATGGATGGATGGATGGATGGATGGTATGGATGGATGGATGGATGATGGATGGATGGATGGATGATGGATGGATGATGGGGATGGATGGATGGATGGATGATGGATGGATGGGATGGATGGATGGATGGGATGGATGGATGGATGGATGGATGGATGGATGGATGGATGGATGGATGGATGGATGGGGATGGATGGATGATGGATGGATGGGATGGATGATGGATGGATGATGGATGGATGGATGGATGGATGGATGGATGGATGGATGGATGGATGAGATGGATGGATGATGGATGGATGATGGATGGATGGATGATGGATGGATGGATGAGGATGGATGGATGGATGGAGTGATGGATGGATGGATGGGGATGGATGGATGGAGATGGATGGATGATGGAGGATGGATGGAGTGGATGGATGGATGATGGATGAGTGGATGGATGGATGGATGGATGGATGATGGATGGATGATGGATGGGATGTGGATGGATGGGTGATGGAGTGGATGGGGAGTGGATGGATGATGGATGGGATGATGGATGGATGGATGGATGGATGGATGAATGGATGGATGGATGGATGATGGATGGATGATGGATGGATGGATGGATGGGATGGATGGATGATGGATGGATGGAGTGGATGGGATGGATGAGGATGGATGATGGATGTGATGATGGATGGATGGATGGATGGATGGATGGATGTGATGGATGATGGATGGGATGGGATGATGGATGGGATGGATGATGGATGAGGTGGATGGATGGGATGGAGGGATGAGTGGTGGATGATGGATGGATGGATGGATGGATGATGGATGGATGGATGGGGGTGATGGATGGATGGATGTGGATGGATGGATGGATGGATGGATGGATGGGAGATGGATGATGGATGATGGATGATGGATGGAGGATGGATGATGGATGGATGGATGATGGATGGATGATGGATGGATGATGGGATGGATGTGGATGATGGATGGATGGATGGATGGATGGATGGTGGATGGATGGATGGTGGATGGATGGGATGGATGGAGTGATGGATGGATGTGAGGTGGGGGGGTTGGATGGATGGATGGGGATGGATGGATGTGATGATGGATGGATGGGATGGAATGGATGGGATGGATGGATGATGGATGGATGATGGATGGATGATGGATGGATGATGGAGTGGATGGTGGATGGATGGATGGATGGATGGATGATGGATGGATGATGGATGGATGGAGATGAGATGGATGATGGATGATGGATGATGGATGGATGGATGGATGGATGGGATGGATGGATGATGATGGAGTGGATGGATGGATGGATGGATGATGGATGGATGGATGTGGATGGGATGGTGGATGGATGAGGATGGATGGATGGGTGGATGGAATGGATGGATGTGGATGATGGATGGATGATGGGATGGATGGATGGATGGATGGATGGATGGAGGATGGATGGATGGGATGATGGATGGATGGATGGATGGATGATGGAGTGGATGATGTGGATGGATGGATGGATGGGATGGATGGAGTGGATGATGGATGGGAGATGGATGGATGATGGAGGATGGATGGATGGATGGATGGATGATGGATGATGGAGGAGGATGGATGGATGATGGAGTGGGATGGATGGATGGGGATGGATGATGGATGGAGTGGAGATGGATGGATGATGGAGGGGGATGGATGGATGGATGGATGGGATGGATGGATGATGGATGATGGATGGGAGGAGGATGATGGAGGTGTGGGATGGATGGATGGATGATGGATGGATGGAGGGATGGAGGATGGAGATGATGGATGGATGGGATGGTGGGATGATGATGGATGAGGATGGATGAGGATGGATGGATGATGGATGGGAGATGGATGGATGATGGATGGATGATGGATGGATGGATGGATGGATGATGGAGGATGAGATGGATGATGGATGATGATGGAGGATGGGGTGGATGATGGATGGATGGATGGGGATGGTGGATGATGGATGGATGGTGATGGATGGTGGATGGATGATGGATGGATGGTGGATGGGAGAGATGGATGGGGATGGAGGATGATGATGATGTGGATGGAGGTGGATGGGATGAGGAGATGGATGATGGATGGATGGATGATGGATGGATGATGATGAGATGGAGGGGAGTGGATGGAGGATGGATGATGAGGAGAGTGGGGGATGGAGGGAGGATGTGGATGATGGATGGGGGGATGATGGATGGGGGTGTGTGAGGATGGAGGTGGATGAGATGGATGTGGATGGGATGATGGATGGATGTGGATGGAGAGGATGGATGATGGATGGGATGGATGGATGATGGAGTGGGGATGGATGATGGATGGATGGATGATGGATGATGTGATGGATGGATGGTGGATGATGGAGGATGATGGGATGATGGTGGATGGATGGATGGATGGATGATGGATGGATGGATGGATGGATGATGGATGGATGATGGATGGATGATGGATGGATGATGGATGGATGGATGGATGGATGGATGGATGATGATGGGATGGATGGATGGATGGGATGGATGATGGATGATGATGGAGGATGATGGATGGATGATGGACGGATGATGGATGGATGATGGATGGATGATGGATGGATGATGGAGGGATGATGGATGGATGGATGATGATGGATGGATGGATGGATGGATGGATGAGATGGATGGGGATGGATGGATGGATGGATGATGGATGGATGATGGATGGATGGTGGATGAATGGTGGATGGATGATGGATGGATGATGGATGGATGGATGGATGGATGGATGGATGATGGATGGATGATGGATGGATGATGGATGGATGGTGGATGGATGGATGATGGATGGATGAAGCTTTATTAAAACCTAACCGTCACTAAATTAAAACTTTAAAGTGATAAATCAAATTAATCATAATTATTATACAAAACATTTTATATTAAATATATTTATCTTCATTTTAAGGTTTATAACTTTTCGTCTCATTTTCTTATTAAAGGTTCAACTAGTAAAATATCTTTTCAGAAACTTTGTTCAGTTAAATTATTGAGAAATCTGGAGAAAATAATCCCAGTGAGATTCAACATCAACTATAATTTATTCTCTTCATATTTCTGAATCAAACTGTATCTTTCCAGTTTCATCAGGATGTTTATAATCCAGCACAGATTATTTTATAATCCAGGATGAAGTTTGGTTTTATTGAGCAACAGAAACAAACTGAAGTTTCAACACTTTCTGCCTCCATCAGTCTAATTATAACATGCAGGTCACTGAGTCACTGGACCATCATCATCATCATCATCATCATCATCATCATCATCATCATCATCATCATCATCATCATCGTCATTTAAAGCAAATGAAGAGCCTGTTGGGTTGAAATGATGAAGATCAGAGGAAACATGAAGGTGATGATTTCATGGTTCAGATCATTATTGGAAAAGTTTCATTTATTTTCGCTGAATGTTGAATCGATCAGATGAAACTGAACTAAAGCTGCAGGTTCTGGTCTGGAGTTTAGAAACAGGAAAAACTTCCAGTTTCACAGCAGCAATAAAAACATGTTGAAAATAAAAAGAACGGAACCTGCAGACATGACAGGTTCCGTTCGGTTCTGACCCGAGTCCAGATTCAGACCCGAGTCCAGATTCTGACCCGAGTCCAGATTCTGATGAAAAGCTCCTGGTTTCTGCTGTCGGGTTTCAGTGAATCAGTGAATCGTTGTGTAATTGTGTTTTTACCTCAGGATGATTGTGAAGTTCATCCGACATGCAGAGACCTGCAGAGATCCAGAACCTCTGGACCCGGTTCCTGCAGAACCTCAGCAAACTTCTCTAAACGTTGATAAAAGGTTAAATTCAGTCTGAAACTTCCTGAACTCAACAAGGAAACATTTATTTCTGTTTTCATCCTGATTGTCTTCATCTCTGCAGTTTGATGCTTCAGTTTCTGTTAATCAATAATCTGATCCAATCATCTGTTACCGTAAATTTATGTTTGCATTTAAACTTCTATAATTTTACCTGTTTATGATCATTTTCTCTGATCATTTCAACTCTCACAGTTTTGGTTCTTCAGGCTGATCACAAGTTTCCATCTCAGCTGAAATTCAATCAGAAATCCTCCAGGTTGTTTCTGACGGGAGAAATGACTGACACTCCCTCCAGCCAATCAGGACGCGAGCTGAGAAACCTGCTCACCTGGACCAATCACGTTGCGAGCTGAGAGAACGTTACCTTTTATGGAGAACACCCGCAGTGAGGCGGCGCAGATAAAGCCGCTGCTGCAGCCGCTGAGCTGCGGCAGTAAGAGACCAGAGCTGGGACAGACAGACAGACACCTGCAGGACCTCACCGACACACCTGAGACTCACCTGGGCAGGTAAGAGGAGCCGCTGCTGATTGGCTGCTAAATGATGATTTTAGGTTTAACTAAACTCAGTGAACAGTTAATGTCCTGCTGTGTCTCTGGAGAAACTTTTGTTTTTAATGTTTAAAATGTTTAAAGTCATAAAAATAATAATCACAGTTTGAGGATTTAAACTTTGCTTAAAATGTGGCTTTTTTAAAACTTGAATGTTCTGAAGTATTTGGAGTTAAATTCCTCTTTAATTCTGTTAAACCTTCACTGGCCTGTATAAAGCGGATCTTGTGAACCGGGTCTGGGTTCCTGGCCCGGTTCCCCTCAGCAGCTGATTGGAGGAACCAGGCAGGAAGTTGGGCGTGGCGGCAGGTTTCCATCTCTGCTCTCATCCTGATCCAGGCTGAAATCAGCTGATCTGTGGGAACAAAACCAACAAACTGTGTCTCTCTTCAGAAATGGAGGACGATATCTCAGCTCTGGTTGTTGACAACGGATCCGGTATGTGCAAGGCCGGGTTTGCTGGGGACGATGCGCCTCGCGCCGTTTTCCCCTCCATCGTTGGGCGACCCAGACACCAGGTAGGAACCGGGCCGCATCCATCAGCCTCGGTGTGACGGCGCGAAGGCTTGACTGAGTCTGTGTGCAGGGTGTGATGGTGGGAATGGGCCAGAAGGACAGCTACGTGGGAGACGAGGCCCAGAGCAAGAGGGGCATCCTGACCCTGAAATACCCCATCGAGCACGGGATCGTCACCAACTGGGACGACATGGAGAAGGTCAGACCTGAGGTCACCGTACGCACCTGTTAGCTTGGGCTGCTGGTTCTAACTAGGTTTGCTTCTGTTGCTCTGGGTTTATCAGTGACTATAGCAGGAAAACATGGCAGAGTTTAGTAACCAATCAGAGTTCAGGATGTCGTCCTTCATAATGGCGCCAGGTCTTAACTTGTGGTCAACCTGAACTCTTCAGATCTGGCATCACACCTTCTACAACGAGCTCCGTGTGGCTCCGGAGGAACATCCGGTCCTGCTGACTGAAGCTCCTCTCAACCCCAAAGCCAACAGGGAGAAGATGACCCAGGTGGGTTCTGACCCGACCCGGTTCAGAGGAGACGCTTTCTGCTGGTTTATCTGTAAACCAGTGATACAAACTCTTTCTGTTGCAGATCATGTTTGAGACGTTCAACACTCCTGCCATGTATGTGGCCATCCAGGCCGTCCTGTCGCTGTACGCCTCCGGTCGCACCACAGGTCAGGATTTATGAGACGGAGCTGGATTCTGAGATCACCGACTTGTTTACTGAGTTGTTCTCTAATCTCTCAGGTATTGTGATGGACTCTGGTGACGGCGTCAGCCATACTGTCCCAATCTATGAAGGCTACGCTCTTCCTCACGCCATCCTGCGTCTGGACCTGGCTGGCAGAGATCTGACCGACTACCTGATGAAGATCCTGACAGAGAGAGGCTACAGCTTCACCACCACTGGTACGGCCCGACCAGAACGAAGCCACCTCTCGGGCCAGACATGGTGCTCTATGACCTTCCTTTGTTCTGACTCCCAGCTGAGCGTGAGATCGTGCGCGACATCAAGGAGAAGCTGTGCTATGTGGCTCTGGACTTTGAGCAGGAGATGCAGACGGCAGCTTCCTCCTCTTCCCTGGAGAAAAGCTACGAGCTTCCTGACGGCCAAGTCATCACCATCGGCAACGAGCGTTTCCGCTGCCCAGAGGCGCTCTTCCAGCCATCTTTCCTCGGTCTGTAATGAGGAAATGATTCGATGCGCTTCAGGTCCTCTTTGGGTTTTTAAGTTCTTGCTGGTGCCACTTCGGTGACGGTACGTCTTGTCTGTAGGAATGGAGTCTGCAGGCGTTCATGAAACCACTTACAACAGCATCATGAAGTGCGACGTGGACATCCGTAAGGATCTGTACGCCAACACCGTCCTGTCCGGCGGAACCACCATGTACCCTGGAATCGCCGACCGCATGCAGAAGGAGATCACTGGCCTGGCCCCGCCCACCATGAAGATCAAGGTATGACCTGCTGCAGTACACCTGGAAGAGTTTACAGGTCAAAGGTCATCCAGAAACCTAATGCAGCTCTTGCTGCATTAGGTTTCTTGGCAGAATCTCTCATGGATCATTTAAGATCCTCTGATATTTGGATGTTTTTCTTAGCGTTGTGGTTTCTTTGTGCACAGATCATCGCCCCACCAGAGAGGAAGTACTCGGTCTGGATCGGCGGCTCCATCCTGGCCTCGCTCTCCACCTTCCAGCAGATGTGGATCAGCAAGCAGGAGTACGATGAGTCCGGTCCGGCCATCGTCCACAGAAAGTGTTTCTAGTCGTCCTCCCTGTCCCGCCGGTCCGCCTGCTTCTCCACTGCTGCTTCCAGCCGGAAGGTCGTCTGGTTCATCTGGTGTAAACGGACTCAAACATCCCCAGAGCAGATCAACCAGCAGTGGCTCCAGTTCAGCCTGACATGAACTCAACAGAAACTTCAGTAACTTCAAATGGTGACCCAGTTTATTCATCATGAGCCAAACATCAACAGATGATCAGCTGCCTCTGTAGTAACTGAATATATTAAAACTGAAACTTTCCAAAGCATTAAATCCTGATCTGAAATAAAATGTTTACACATGGTACTCAGTTGTTGCTACTTGGCTTTTTGTTTTTATCCTCATTGTCTAAAATCTGTTTCTGCTCAGTTTTCATCCATCCACCCAGTAGACGGCTGCAGTTCTCTGACCTGGTCGGCTCCATGAGCAGAACTAAACTAAACTCCTTCTGGAAAAGAGACCAGACTAAAGCCTGAGGGGCCACAGGCCCTTAAACACTCTGCTGCCACCTACTGGTCAGTTTGCAACCATGTATTTAAGTTGACAGGTTGTATAAAGTCCAGTAGCTCGGTGGACCCGAGGGCCCTGCATGTTGTAGGTGTTTCCTGCTGCACACCTGGATTAAACGAACAGATCAAGTTGCTTCTGTAGCAAATAAGGTGATTCATTCATGAATCAGCTGTGCTGGAGTCTGAACTCATCAAAAACATGCAGGACAGCGACCCCTACAGCTGGTGCAGATGCTGTGCAGACGGTGGAAATGTTCTGAGTTTTTATGTGGAGCCAGATGCTGCAAGTTGCTTCTGACTTTATAACTTCATATTGTTGCCTTAAACATGCCACAGACCCAACCTGAGCAGTGATGGACTATAAATCTGAGTCTATAAAATGAATCATCTCCACAATTAGAACTGAAAACATTTAAACTGATCCAATTTATTGGCATTAACTTTATTCTGAACCTGTGCAGGAAGTTTAAGATGTGCTAAAAAACACATGTGAAATATTTAATAAACCACATTTAGAAATGTTTGAGTCATGAATCTAAAATAATCATCTGAATGTAACCAGATGTTCTGGTTATAAAATCAGATTTTAAATATTTCAGAAACCAGAACTGAGATTTTAGTCTTTGAATCTGTTGAGGAAATTTCTGTTATCAAAGAATGAATCTGTTCAATAATGAAATAATCTTTGTCTTTATTTCTATTTCAAGGTTTTCATAAACTCACTGAACTGAACTGATCACATGATTCTATAATCACAGCTGAAAAACTGACTGCAGGTCTGAACTGGTCTGTTTCCAGGTGACAGAAACATTTTTACCTGTCCTGAAACTGAACCTCAACTCACTGCAGGGAACAAAGAAACAACAAATATTAGTGGAAAAAACTCAAAAACATGAATGACAGAAAATGAGAGCCGATAAAAAGACTCAGTAAAATCCTGCAGTTCTCCTTCACCAGATCTGAACTCAGAAGAGTTTCAGTGACAAAACATTCATATAAAACTGTCCAAATTTAGATATAATTACAATGAAACAGTTGCAATTTTGACTGTTTTGGGTTTTTCTGTGGTTATAATATCAGATTCTCAGTAACATCACTGCTGGATGCATGAAAATACTAAAATCAGACAAATTCACTGAAACAAATATTCATATTTCCATACATGTGATGTTATGCTAACATTAGCATCATCAGTGCAGCTGTCTGCAGGAAGAAAATCATTTATATTCAAGTTAATTTAATGCAAAGCTGCTTGTTTATGTATCAGAGTAAACTTTTACAAAAACCTATAAACTTAGAGCTACTGATGACTGAAGTCAATATGACACATTAACATCTATTATCATCATTATTATATTAAAATGAGGCAGACTCCAGCCGGGTTCTGATGTCTGGTCCGGTTTGGGTCCAACAGCTAATGGCTCTGATACATATATAATAAAACTAGAGACACTGACAGCAGCAGAGCGAAGGCCAGATACGTCCACTTCCTCCTCTTCTGGTAGAAGTCCTCCTGCAGCTTCCTGTGCCGTTCCCGCTCCTCCTCCAGGTTCTGCTTGGTCTCCTGCAGGTTCTGTTTCAGTTCCTGGTGCATTCGCTCCAGGATGCCGTCCTTCTCTCTGTCCCAAGCGTCCCGCTCCCTGATCCGCTCTCGTCTGCTCTGCTCCAGCCTCTTCTCAGCCGCCTCTCTTTGCTCTCGCTCAAATTTAACTCGGTTTTCTGAAGCATCTAGTTTTTGTTTCCACTCTTTTCGCTGCAGTTCTTCCTGTTTTCTCCAGTTTTTTCCCTCTTCCTCACGCTCCTTCTTTCTCTTCTCGCGTTCATTCTCAATTATTTCATCCTTTTCCTTCAGCTGTTTTCTTTGCTGCTCATGTTGAGATTGCAGAGTTTTAATATCTTCTCTGTGTTTCTTCTTCAGCTCTTCTTCCCTTTTCTTTACTTCTTCTGTCTCTTTCCTGAGTTGTTTTGTTGTCTGTTGCTCATCTTCACTCTTCTGTTTCACATCCTGTATTTCTGCTTCAACTCTTAAAATCCTCTCAATCATCACCTTGGTGAACAGGTTTGTTGAGAAAACGCTGGAGTTTCCACCACAAATCGTCTCCATCAGTTCTTTAATCTGCCGTCTGTCTCTGATGTCCACAACTAAATATCTTCCTCCACAGATCTGGAGGAGATCCTGGATGTTTCTGTCTCTCTTAATAAGTTTAACAACATCTGGATGTTCAGGATCTGAGTCTGTAGTGAAGAGGATGGTGGTGAAGTCATTGACTCTGGAGCTGAATGTGTCCTGGATGGTGTGTAACTCTCCCTTGTCTTCATCAGTGAGGGGACCCACAGGTAGGACCAGGATGAAGGCGTGGACACCCTCAGGATCACAGAGGGAGACACACCTGAAGGATTCCTCCATCACTTCCTGCTGAGCTTTTCCATCCAAGGCAGGCAGCTGCACCAGAGAAACCCGACGCCCAAACACCTCTCCCTGCTTCCTAACCCACTCTGAAGGAAGATCTGGCTGACCTAGAATGACCTTGGCTGCTGACGTCTTCAGTGGATCATTTGGACCAAACAGAACCAGGTTCAGATGTTCGCGTTTCCCAGCCATAGTTAAACCTTCGTCCTCATTCCTCTGCTCAGACACTGGAAATAAAAATCAGAGAAGTGTCTGAGTGGAAAAGATAAAACATGTAGAACCAAACCAGAAAGTTGGAAATGGCTTCAGCTTTTCTAAGAAGTTAAAATAATCCTCCAGAACTCAGAACGTCTTCACCAACGCAGCCCTCAAATCCAACATGGCTGCCATTTATTTAAAATGTAGAGATAAAATTATAATAAACTGCACACTGCTAAGTTTGGATGCATTAGCAGACAGTGGCCACTGGTTTCCTACTGGTTTCCTACTGGCTTGCCACTGGTTTCCTACTGGTTTCCTACTGGTTTCCTACTGGCTTGCTACTGGTTTCCTACTGGTTTGCCACTGGTTTCCTACTGGCTTGCTACTGGTTTCCTACTGGTTTCCTACTGGTTTCCTACTGGCTTGCTACTGGTTTCCTACTGGTTTCCTACTGGCTTTCCACTGGTTTCCTACTGGTTTCCTACTGGCTTGCTACCTGTTTTCTACTGGTTTCCTACTGGTTTCCTACTGGCTTCCACTGGTTTCCTACTGGTTTCTACTGGCTTGCCACTGGTTTCCTACTGGTTTCCTACTGGCTTTCCACTGGTTTCCTACTGGTTTCCTACTGGCTTGCCACTGGTTTCCTACTGGCTTCCACTGGTTTCCTACTGGCTTGCCACTGGTTTCCTACTGGTTTCCTACTGGCTTGCTACTGGTTTCCTACTGGCTTTCCACTGGTTTCCTACTGGCTTGCCACTGGTTTCCTACTGGTTTCCTACTGGCTTGCTACTGGTTTCCTACTGGCTTGCCACTGGTTTCCTACTGGTTTCCTACTGGTTTCCTACTGGCTTGCTACTGGTTTCCTACTGGCTTGCTACTGGTTTCCTACTGGTTTCCTACTGGTTTCCTACTGGCTTGCTACTGGTTTCCTACTGGCTTGCCACTGGTTTCCTACTGGTTTCGTACTGGCTTGCTACTGGTTTTCTATTGGATCGCACATGCAGTGGGTGTGACATCATTCACTGATCTGCGCTCTCATTGGTTAGGTGAAGGAGAAGCAACATTGCTAATTTTATGCATTTACTACAGTTTGTTAGTTTATTATATTTTCAGTACAATCCAGACTAAATCCAGATTAAGAGGCTTTCCTTCCCACTGTCGCCTCATGCATCTTCAGCATGACGGGCAGCTGTAAGTCTGTCGGCCATCTTTCCTTTCAATGAAAAGGTTTACATACACTATCAAATACCAATATTGTCAGTCTCACATTAATTCATATATTTTCCAGTTTTAGGTCAGTTAGGATTAATAAAGTTGCTAAATATTATAATAATATTACATATAAGTTTATTTTAGAGATGCTTTAGATAAACTAATTTCTCTGAATGTTTAAAAATTTGATAAATCCAAGATGATGATATCAGTTTTCTAAGATTTGTGGAAACTTTTCAGTGACATCAAGCAGAATCAGAGGAAACAGGAGAGATTATGGAACAGATTTATGAAACATTATGAAACTAAACTGTATTTCTTTAATCTGCAATACAATGTTTCATCTTCAAACACACCAACCATACAGACTAATGTAGAAATAATTATTTGGACTCATTTCAGTCGTACTTACTGTCTGGACGCAGCAGGTCGTTGCTCCCACAACGCTTCAACGGTTCCACAGCATCTGGAAAAAACACCTGAGTTATTATCAGATAATCCTCATAACATCTTAGAACAGGGTGTGAAACTCCAGTCCTCAAAGGTGCAACTTCTAGATGAGCCTCTGCTGCAGCACCTGAATAGAATAATGGGGTCATTAAGGCTCTGGAGAGCTGATCTACAAAAGGAGGAGGTAATGAAGCCGTTTCATTCCAGTGTTTTGTACTTGTGGCTCATCTAAAACCTGCAGAACACCTGGAGGACTGGAGTTTGATACCTGTGTCTTAGAATAACATCCTGCTGGTTATTGTTACTGGAAAAATAGGCACTTGTATCAGGTTGAGGTCTGAAGTAAACGTGCATCATTCAGGACTTTAACATGTTTCCTCTGAAAGTTCAGACTCTCTAGTTTGGAGAAGAAAAAACCTCAGAGAAAGTTTTCACAGAACCAGAAACATCATTTTTATTTGGAGGTTTGACAATGTTTCTGGTGCAGGATTACATTCTCTTGTGTGTAAAGATGAAAGACATTTTCTGTTTATGATGTTAGAGTGTTTCATTTTGCAGTTCAACAGCTGATAAAGGGTCAGTGTGTTTTTAAAGTTCAGTCGGTCCGAATGCAGAACCAGTGGAGTTTAGTGGAGATGAACATCGTTTTTATTCATCCAGAATAAAAACAGTTTGGTTCTATAATCACCATCCTTCAGGCTTTCATTATCAGTCATATGGATCCAACAGCCAAAGCAAAATGTTCACAGTGATGGACAGTCAGTTATGGGGATGAGCTGGAAACAGTTCAAAGTCTCTTTTCATTTTTAATAAATAAAATCATGTGTCGTTACTCACCAGGTTCTGCAGACGCCATGATGTCACGCTGCTCTGGTCACCAGAGGATTCAGATTAGAAAACATGCAAATAAATTATTTTCACATCAGTGCAACAAAATATACAAATACAGAAAGGATAAGTTCAAAGATAAACAGAAAACAGAAGTCATGACGATCAAAATGATTAAAATGATCGGTTCTGGTTCTGCTCTCATCACCAACCAGAACAGGAAGTCCAGAGTTCATTCAGTCGATGCAGAAGAAGAAAACTCCTCCATGTTTCCAGATCATCTCCACATGTCTGCTGTTACTGCAGGCTCCAGGAGAGGGCGCTGTTCCTGAAGGAAGAACCAGGAAGAGAACCGGATCAGAACCAGTCAGTACTCAGGCTTACATATTAACTATTCTAAGACCTGAAGGAACAAAATGTCTCCAGATGGAAATGAACCAATCAGATCAGCTGAGCTGGAATCAAGCAGGAAAAACCAGAAACAGAAGAAAAATATTCATGTTCTGGACGGGCTGCAGCTGAAAAATAGAAACAAACAGCAGCTGCTTGAAGTCAGTAAACTGTAACTCATGATCCAAGTTTCTACTGTAAGAGAATCCAGATACTTTAGTATTAGTAGTATTAGAACTCTTAGTAGTAGTTTGAGTATAAATGAGTTTTGTAACTTTACGTGTCACATGTTTCCTCTTCCATTGAGTTCACTGAGTCTCTTTTAAAATATTGTTTTATTTGCTTTAAATCAGAATATTTGCTGTTCACAGGTTAAAACAAACTGAGACACATTTAGTTTTATTTTCCATCATGTTTCCTCTCAGCTCAAGTTCAACTCGTCATTTAATGACTTTAGTGGATCTAGTTTGGTTTTCCTGCAGAGTTACATCTGGTCAAGTTTTCTATAAATCTCCTGACAGAATCCAGACACTTTCACCTCTTTCTGCGCAGGGGAAACATACATTTTGTTGAGGTGGAAGCCAACGTGTCACCGGCGCATAAACTTGTACAGCTGAGCCAAAGAGCCGCTTGTGTTATCCTGTCTGGAAGCGCATACAGGATGCAGGTCATTTTGTTGGCATGTTTTCTATCATTCTTATAGCTGATATGAAGCCTGATCCAAACTGGCCACACACATTAATAAAATGGTGAAAAATATTGACCACAAAACACTTTATTTATAAAAGATATCAATGTTTCTCCAACACAATCCTAACAAACGTTTTAATGTTCCCTTCACAATATTTATTTATTTACTATTAATCTACGTTTATGATTTGTTCTTTAAATTGCCATTTATATTATTTTTCAGTCTCAGGAAATGACTGAGGGATGAAGAGACTGATGTCTGGTTCTGTAGGTTCTGACAGGTTCTCACGGGTTCTGTAGGTTCTGACAGGTTCTGCGGTTCCTCTGTCTATCAAACATCCCACTGTTCGCCCTGAACACATTATTTTAATGCTCCTATTAAACGTCACTGTAACTGTTCAGCCTGTAATCAGTGTCTTCACTACCGTCTGTGTTTCTGCCAGAGGTTTTAAGGATGGTGTATTTTCTATCGGTGGATATTTTACAGCGGCTCACTGCGGCTGCGCAGTCCGTCTCTAGGCAACCATGGTAACGGCATCAGTTGGGGGGGGGGGGTCCTATTTAGGCCCTACAATTTAGCTGACCTTAATATTTCCCGTGTTTTGTTTTGGTCATTATTATTACAGTTATTGTTGAGATGTGTGATAGTTTGTCTATCAGACATTTACAGTAATAATGAATAAATCGCGTCCCGTTGGTTCAATACGGGCAGAAACAACAACAACAACCACCTGTTATTGTAGCCTAGCTTAAGGCTGTAGCTAACCTGAATATTTACAACTCTCCTGCTGATACTCTGACATTACTCACCTTCTGTCTTTCAACCTCTTTGAAAAGCTTTCCTCTGTCTCTACAACATCTTTATTCCTCTTCTGTGTTCTGTTTTGTGCCCCGGAGTTTTTTCTGCGCCCATATTTAGCTCGAGTTCATGACTACAAATTCAATTTAAAAGGAAAAACGCGTCTCAGCGCTTCCCGAGGGGCCCAACCTGCCTGATCAGTGCTGCTCCTCTGATATTGATCATTTCACACATAAACAGCTGTTAAGTACATAAAATGCTGACTATAAAAAAATCCCCACATCGTTTTTGCGCCCCCTCTCGTGCAGCGCCCCCATGCGTTGCACACAGTGCATGGCCACTTTTAGCGCCACTGTTTCTGTGTCAAATTATGAAACTTTACTCACCGCCAGCTGCTCGGCGTCCAGCTGGTGAAACTGAAACTATTTAGATGCTCTGCTCCATATCCATCCGCTAGGGGGCGCATTTGGACCGACTGTACATCATTTAACTCTCCTGTTATGTTCCGGGTCAAATTGACCCACGAACATTATCAAGGTGAACCTCAGAAACAAACATAACAGGAGGATTAACAGGATCCTGGCATTTCTCTTGTCTTTACTCAAACTGAAGATCATAAAGTTTCCTACAGATTAAATTATATTTATTTAGGTAATAAAAAAAAACACAAATTTTTCAATATTTCAAATAGTCATAACGTGAATAATGGGATAAACCACTGAAATGTTTGCTTTTATAGATTCACTAATAAAAACTAATAAAAAATAAAATCATTTAAACATCAGAAAATGTATGAAGAAGGATAAATTAAATACAATAAAAAAAAAAAGTTAGACTTTAGAATTTTAAAAAATAAGTCAAAACATCTTCAGTTTTTAGAGTCTCATAAATGTAAATAAAAAAGATTTTACAAATAAAAACGAATTACTTCAGAGAACATAAATCCACCTTCAATAGATTGGTTTCTTTTTTTAATCATCTGATGATGATACTGAACTCTTGTCATGAAGTATTAATATAACTCTTATTTATCACTATGTAACATAACCACTATGTTTGTTTGTTTTAGATAAATATATTAAATGGTAAAAGTAGCAAACTGTCTTGTGGAACAGTTGCGGTGATTTCATTATTAAAAATATTCCGAATTTCCAGTGTTTAAAAAGCTGATTTCGGGTAGATCAGGTTTGGTTTCAGGTGTGTGAAAAGTTTGTAATTAAAAAGGCGGCGCGCGGTCAGCGAGGAGGACGCTCAGCGTCAGATCTGTGCAGCGGGAGTTTTGGCTTTATTGATTGTTTAAACCAAGAGAAAAACTAACGAAAAAGATAAAAACAACGATTAAAGTTCGCCCCAGCGCCGCAGATCGTGCCCTAGAGACTGGACCGAAGTTTTAGACCTATTTATTTGACAGCACCATTGATTGATGCATATTCAGTGTTTTCTTAGAAACTAAGAAACTAAGAAAATCTTTTTCAGAGTGATTTGTAAGCAGCAGAATGATAATCAGTTTCCACAACACAATATTAAATATAACTGATGTGGATGGAATATGTAATCTTTGGAAAAGCTGCTCAGGAGCCACCAAGGCTCAAACCACAGAAACAAGACGCATGTTTGAAGGAGCCAAGAGGAGGCGATCAGACACCAGAAGCTGTATCAGTGGTGTACAGTTCAGTAGCATCTGGCAGCATTTTGTCAATCACAGGATGATTCATGACAGACTAATCTAAAAAACAGCCTTTATGCAGGAGTATGGACACTTTTTTAACCACTGTATGTTGAATTATTAGTTCAGTCATGAGCATTTATGTTATGTGAAAGTTAGACTTCAGTTAACTCAGTAAAAATGCAGAGATAATCCCTTTACTTCCAAAAATAATCCTAGAAAACTCAGTGATGTTTGAAATATTTGAATCTATTGGGTATATTTCGGCAGACACTGGTCCAGGGACGGAGTCAAAGCCTTTTTTCCCCGACACCAAGACTGAATATTTAACTTTGACAAAAGTTTCAGGACATTGCTTTCTGTACGCCACAAAACGCAAAAATTAATGGAAAAACAAATAACATTGTATTTTTCTGAGACTGTGGGATGGAGCTGCACTCTGACCTCTGCTTTTAATTAATCTCAAGTTGTGTGGGTGACAGGAAAAGCTCACATTAATAAAAGCTGAATAGTTTTTGTAATTTTGACAAAAGCTTTAGAGTCTGAAACTGGTCTTGACCCAATGTGTTGAAGACGGAGGAAACGTGGAGCTTTTCTTTCCTCCACGGCGCCGCAGTGAAAACATCTCGTCTTAATGGCTCCAGATTGTTCATGAAATCCAGCAGGACTGTTGCTGCTGTGCATTAAAAAGTTTTCCTTTCAGCTCATTTATTTCTCTGTCATGTTTTTTCTCCAGAGCATCCAACTCTTCTCTGTTCATGCCTTCCTCTTGGGTTTGAATAAGTTGTTTTAACTCATTCATTTCCTGATTATGTTTCCTTTGCAATTTATTTAATTCTCTGTTTACATTTTCTGTGTTTTCTTTCAGAATCTTTTGCTTGAATTCTTCCAGGTTTTTCTTATGTTGTTTCTGTAGGTTTTCCACTTCAACCTCCGACTTTTGTTGAAAATCATCTAACAGTTTCTGTTTTAACTGATTAATTTCTTGATCGTGTTTTATGGTCAACTGTTTTCTTTCCACTGTTTGGTCTTTAGGTTGTGGTAAATTAGCTTTTTTAATTTCATTCATTTCTTCTTTCTGTTTCCTCTTTAGAGTTTTGATTTGTTCTTTCTCTTGTCTGTTATAATCAGCTGAAAGCTTTTGGGTGAGTTTCTCCACTTCTTTTTTCTGCTTTTTCTCCATCATTTGTATTTTTTCCTTGTTTTCTTTCTTTTCAGTCAGAAGCCCCAGCACTAAATCAGCCATTTCTTGTTTATGTTTGTTCTGCAGTTCATCCATTTTCTGCTTCAGACCAGTTTCTTTGTGTTCTGACAGATCCTTAAATCTTTCGTATTCGTCTTTCTTCTCCTGCAGGTCTTCCTTCAGAAGTTTCACTTCAACCATGTGCTCCTCTATCAGAGCTGCAAAGTCTCTCTCTTTTTTCCGTCTGAATTCGTTGGACTCTTCAGCTTGTGCTCTTGCCTTCTCTTCCAGTGTTTCAATTTTTTTCTTATATTCCTCCTCAGACCTCTTCCACTGCTCCTCTCGCTCTTTTCTGATTCTATCCTCTTCTTTTGCTTGCTGTTCAGAAATGTCTCTCTTCTGCTCATATTCCTCCTTCAGTTTCTCAATGTTTTCCTCATTCTTTTCATCTTCTCGTTTTCTTTTGTCTTTTAAATCCTTTCTTTCCGTCTCCCAGGTTTCTTGCAGCTGTCTCATCTCTTCTCTGCTTTTATCCAAGTCTTTTTGAATGATTTCATTTAAAGTTGACTCTGTTTGAAGCCTCTTCTCCAATTCTTGTATTTTTTGCTCCATTTCTTTCTTTTTCATCACTTCTTCTTGTTCTTTCATATTGTCTTCTTTTTCCCTGTCTTCTATTTCTTTCTTTCTCTTTTGATGTTCTCCGTTAATATTTTCCTTCAGATCTTTCAGTTCTTTCTCTCTTTGCTCTTTTTCCTTGTCAATTTTTTGAATCTTCTCCATCATTTGATTTACTTCATCCTGATGTTTTCTTCTGAGCTCCTCCATCTCATCTTCCTTGTCTTTAAGGATTTTCTCCATTTCTTTCTTAATGGCTGTTTCTGCTTCCTGCAGCATCTCATTGGTGTAGAAACTTCCACCGTTTTCCTTCACCATTGTTTGGATCTTTGTTATTAACTCAGCAACTTGGGTGTTATTCTGATTGACACGGTTATTAAACACATGATATCTCTCTCCACAATCAGCTATCAGCTTTTTACATGATTTTTCACATTTGTTTTCAATATAATTGCCAATAGATATGTTGTCTTGTTCCAGATCATCTCCTCTAGTAAAAAGAATGATGGTGAATTTTTCTGAACTTTTTCCAAAAATCTTCTTGATGAGCTTTAAAGTCTCCTTTTCCTCCTCTGTGAATCTGCCGATCTGCAACACCAGCAGGAAAACGTGTGGACCTGGAGCCACCAGACTGATACATTTTGATAACTCTTCATTGACCTGCTCAGGGGGCACAGACGTGTCAAACAGTCCAGGAGTGTCAACAACAACAACAGGGTGACCGTTGACCTCGCTCTGGGCTTTCTGGCAGTGACTAGTCACTGATGTTTGACTGGATTCGGCTTTAAACTCTTTTCTTCCCAGGATGGTGTTTCCTGATGAACTCTTTCCATTTCCGGTCTTTCCAATCAGAATGATCCGCAGACGACCTGAGCTCGGGTTCTCTTCATTACCTGAAAGGCAAAATTATATAAGAGATCTACACCAACATGAATAATACAGATAAACAAAACTCTCCATCAGTGAATGACTTACAGCTGGAAACTTCTTTCACTTCAGAGTTTTGCAGTTTGGCCTTGAGTTCAATGATCCTGTCAGTTTGGGCACGCCTGAATGTTTCAGTTGAATAGCAACACGTGTTGTTTACATTTATTTCTTGTAGATAATCAAAGATCTTGGATGACCCTTTTTGATCTGTGATGTTGACAACTAAATATCTTCCTCTACATCTCTTAATGAGATGCTGGATGTTTCTGTTCTCCTTTATAAAGTTAACAACAGCTGGAGCTGCAGGATCTGAGTCTGTAGTGAAGAGGATGGTGGTGAAGTCATTGACTCTGGAGCTGAATGTGTCCTGGATGGTGTGTAACTCTCCCTTGTCTTCATCAGTGAGGGGACCCACAGGTAGGACCAGGATGAAGGCGTGGACACCCTCAGGATCACAGAGGGAGACACACCTGAAGGATTCCTCCATCACTTCCTGCTGAGCTTTTCCATCCAAGGCAGGCAGCTGCACCAGAGAAACCCGACGCCCAAACACCTCTCCCTGCTTCCTAACCCACTCTGAAGGAAGATCTGGCTGACCTAGAATGGCCTTGGCTGCTGACGTCTTCAGTGGATCATTTGGACCAAACAGAACCAGGTTCAGAGGTTTCTTCTGCTCATGTTGGGATCTGCTGGTTTCTTCTGAGAATGTGAGAAATGTTTCTCCATTTCTACCCACAATGTTCTGGATCTTCTGCATTAATACTTCACGACCTTCTTTAAACATCATGTAGTGTCTTCCACCACATTCCTCCAGAACCTTGTTAACAGCAGGCTTCATTTCTTCGTCATGTGTTAAGACGAGTATGGTGTGTTTGAAAGGATCTTGATGAAACCAATTCAAGACAAGCTTAAGTGTTTTTAGATTCTTCTGAGTGAAATCTGAAGTTTTCACTAACAGCAGCAGAACATTTGGTCCAGGATAGCAAAGTGTCACACAACTCTGCATTTCATCTATTAAAGCGTCCACTGAGAGGCTGAAGATGTCAGGAGCTTTTACAACCTTCACTGGTTTTTCTCCCATTCGCCATGAGCCAACTCACTGTGCTTGGAAACGTTACGTTTGAAAAATGTGTTTTTTTTATTCAAGATGGTGCTGCAGAGGGATTTCTTCTTTTCTTCACTTTTTCCAAACATCAAAATCCTGAATCCACCTGAAAAAATAGATAAATGTATATTTAACTGATGCAAACTCAATAAAAACTTTACAACATTGAACTTTGTACCATGATTTGTTTTTTACTCTCAAAACATCCGTGAGGGGAAAATGTACCAAAAAACAAACCACTTGTTTTTTCTTAAATAAGTTTGACTTGATCAAAATGTTAGTATGTTTTGTCTGCACTCCATTGACTGGAATGTAAAGAGAACATCTAATCTTAATTACTAACCTGAACATGTCACCACAAAAAGGAAACAAGCTAGCATTAGCAAAGGCGGTCCTAGCCTATTTTGTGCCCTGTTCGAACCACCTTTCTGGGAACCCCACGCCCCCCTCACCTTTCACACAGTTGTTGACCAGGAATGTGGAGGAGGAGTTGATTGATTGTCCATTTTAGGTGATATGTTAAAACATTACAGCAGCTGTGTAAAAGCAAGTTAACCCTGTGCTGGTTGGCAGTGTTGAGAATAAATAATTCTGTTTTCTTTCTATCTCTGTTAGTTGCTAAGCTAAAAGAAATGACATGTTAGGAAACGCCCTCAAAGCTAAGATTACAGGATACTACGAGCTAACAAAGGAAGTTACCAACTGTTGCTTGTTGCCATTTTGGCTGCTAGCTGTTACAGGTAGCATGTCATAATGGACCGGCTGTATTTTGGTATTATAAAAGGATTTCATGAATTTGACTCACTGACTCTTTTATAACCTCATACACCAAGAACTCAGCAGGGAGAACGGATGATTCTCTGTAAGGATTTGGGTTTTTCTGTGTTTATTTTGAGCTTCTGTGTCTCTCTGTGTTGTCCTGTCTACCCCTTGATTGTTCCCTGATTACCTCTTGTGTATTTAACCCCACCTGTGTTCTCGGTTTCTCGCCGGGGCCTCGTCTCATTTTGGTGTCCTTCAGTCTGTGCTCTGTGATCCGGTTGCTATCTGTGTTGAGCGCTTGCTTCTGCTCAGCGGTGCTGCCTGGGATTTTGGACTGTTTTGTTTTGGATTGCTCATCATTAAAATCACATTTATTCCTCTCATCCTGGGTCTACTGCTTGCTGCCTCATCGCCTCACACATCAGCTTCTGACATTCTCTACAGCAGTTCTTCTTAATCTAAAAGCTGCCTGTGACACACATTTAAATTGTACTTCCAATCTAAATGTGTAAGATTCTTGCAAATTCAGTTATTTGTCTGCAGATCACTGCACTGCATGTAGAACTCATTCTGTTGAACTCATTCGTTTTTGGTCCTTAACTTAGTTTACAGTTTTGGTCAGAAAGCAGCATCTAAATACTTGCTACTGCAATGCACCATCTATTTACAAAGTTTTTCCTTGGAGCTCCAGTTCCCACCTGAGCACCAGCCCAGCAGAGTGCTCCTCCACTGCAACTACCCCCACAGCACCACAAGACTAGTGGCAGCAGCAGTAGTTAAACACCTGGTGGACTTGCTCAACAATATCCTGAATTGTCATTTTCCAAAAGTGATTCTATAACTGCTGCAAAGTATTCATACCACTAAAACTGTTCCATATTTTGTCATGGATGAAAGTGTTGCCCGTTCTTCTTTGCCACTTCAAGCTCAGTCAGATTAGATGCAGAACATTTGTGAGCAGCAGTTTTTACAAGTTTCCACAGATTCTGGATTGGTTTAGGTCTGGACTTTGACTGGGCCATTCTACTGCATGAATATGTTTAGCTTTAAGCCGTTGTAGTCTCCCTCTGTGCTCAGGCTGGCCGTCCTGCTGGATGCTAAAGCTCCACTCCACTCTATCTTTTCAGACTCCATCAGGTTTTCCTCCAACATTTCTCTTTTTTTGGCTCCATCTATCAACTCTGACCATCTTCCCTGCCACCCCCACAGCATGATGCGGCCACCACCGTAATTGGCAGTGGAAATGGCACGTTCACAGTGATGTAGAGTGTTAGTTCTCTGCCATTCGTAGCATTTTGCATTTTGTCCAAAAAGTTCAATATTTTTGGCCAAAAAATTGGTCAGAAAAGTTTATTTTTCCTGTTACTATGTCCCATACGGCTTCTGGCAAACAGCTAACAGGACGTCTGATGGTTTTCTTTTAACACTGGTTTTCCTGTTGCAGCCTTTCCATAAAGACCACATTAGTTCAGTAATGACTGATAGTTGTGCTGTGGACAGATTCCCCTCTGAGCTGTGGATTATTTGGTCCAGAGTCTCCATAGGCCTGATCTTTGCTCTCCTTGTTCAACCTGGAAGTATAGTTGGGCTTTGACTAGGCCTTATCTTGGTTTGTACTCCTGTTCTGAGTGGACCTGCTCTTTTAGAGAGCTGGATGATCTTGGCCACTGAGCTGCAGCTCAGTTTCAGGGTGTTAACAATCCTCCTGCAACTTCGGTCATCTTCATGTATCACAACAATTAGTCTTTTAGGGTCCTCAGACAGTTCTTTGCCATGAGGTGCCGTGTTGGACCTTCAGTAACCAGCATAAGAGAGTGTGAGAGCTGCACTACAAAACTGAACACACCTGCGTCCCGAAGAATAAATTTACACTGTTATATAAGCTGCACACAGAATACTGTTCTTTGTGTCAAGGTGTCATTTTGTCAGTGTTGTTCCATGAAAAGATAAAGATATACCTACATACATATATATATATTGGTGTAATATGGCACTATGTGCCTGGAAAATACACAAGCAGGAAGCTTTAAAGGACTTAGCAAAATCATTTTCTGAACAAATTACTGAGTCTCCATAACTCACCTTTGTCTGTTGTGTGTGTGGAAATTGTCCTGACTTCCTCTTCAGTTATCTTTTGTGCACAGCTCAGGTATCCATTGTTTTCTTTCACAATTTGACCTAAACGTGTTAACAGCTCAGGATGTTGGAGTTTCTTCAGCTGCAAATGTCTGCACTGACATTTAACAACCATCTCCTTTAAGAGTAGATCAGGTGAATCATCATCTCTCTCCTCTCTGGGTGTGGAAGTCAGAATCATTGAATGATCAAATGATCGATCACTGAGACGTGTCAGGAATCTGCAGAGTTTCCATTTCTGTTCTTCAGTGAAGCTTTCAGGCTGCAGAACCAGCAGGAACACATGAGGTCCAGGATCAGAGAGGCTCACACAGCTTTCCACATGAACCCTGAGGTCGTCTTCAGACAGGTCGCTGTGCAGGAGGTCCGGGGTGTTGATGATGGTAACTGATTTGTCCTCAAACTCTCTACTGAATTTCTCACACTGGCCCGGTGCTTTCTCAGTGATTAACGTTTCTTCTTTCAGTATGAAGTTTCCCAGTGATCTCCTCTCTGACCAGCTGTTCCCCAGCAGAACAACCCGAAGCTCTGACACTGACAAAAACAGAAAGAATACATGATGGATGAACGATGCTTAGATCGTCTGTAAGAGTTTTCAAGTCTGCAGTGTTAGTAACTGATCATATGTGGACCACAGATTAACAAAACCAAACAAGCATCAACATTATGACACTTTTCAACATTTGATGTTTTTCTTCCACTATAACCTGGAAAGGAGCCAAACCCTCAGATGCCGACTCCTCAGATACCGACTCCTGATCCCGTTAAACCCCAGAGCTCAGAGGAGGCTCACTTAATATCACTCACACAGAAATACATGGAGAGAAACAAATATGTTAGAACATACCATAATAATTAAATAAGATGTTAGATTTGTTCCAATCCAGGTGGACTATTAAGGACTATTAATCCAGATTAAAACCAA
Organism: Poeciliopsis retropinna; assembly: GCA_010277075.1. NCBI lineage: Eukaryota > Metazoa > Chordata > Actinopteri > Cyprinodontiformes > Poeciliidae > Poeciliopsis > Poeciliopsis retropinna. The sequence continues at coordinate 910,251 of VMRM01000001.1, forward strand.
AACACAGAATATCACAGTCTGAGAAATTGGTTCCCCTTTAAATTCAGTTCTGAACTTCACCATTTAAATAATAAAGCATTTTACTGAAATAAGAAAACTCCTTTCTTATGGTTTGTGAATGTTTCTGCCGTAATCCAAGAGCACACATGTTCAGTCTGAAAGCTTCATGTCTTTCTTCTCAAAACCTGTAATTATTGTCCTCAAAACTTCTCCTTGCGCTCAGACTTGGTCTCTGCTCGGACTCTCTGCTGAAGTTTTCAGCGTTAGAGAGGAAGTGCATCACAGACCAGAGGATTTAGGAGGACAGGTCAGTCAGAGCAGGAGCTGCTGTTCTTCAGTCTCTGTTTCACAGCTCAGCTTCACATCTTTGGTGTTTGACTATGCTGTAAAGATGCTACAGGTCAATGCTCCGACATACTGAAAATATGCTGTTTTTCTGAATGTGAAGGAATCAGAGATGATCAGTTTGCTTCAACACCGCCTACATAGAGAACACTGGCAAAACACGACCAGCGGATCCACAGCAGAGAACTCCTTTGGTCCACTGTGTGATAAACGTCTCCAGCCATTTCTCAATATGCGTTCTTCTCTGTACTTGTGTTCTTGCAAGTACTGTCAGGTCCACCTCGCTGCAGCAAACAGAAAGGGGCCACAATGCAATGCGCCACCAGCAGCAGTGAGCAGAAGGTGTCTACAGAAATACATCGCTCTTTTATCACTATTATTTTGTCACAAAAAGCAGTTTTTATATGTTTTTAGGTGAGAACTTGGACCTTATAGCTTCATCTGTCCACTCAGTTCATTAATAATATTCATATTGTTTAAACCCAGAAAGCTACAAAAAAGGAAAACAAAAGTAAATCACCTGTGAGTAACAAATTTTACATCAGGTCCCTAAAATCAGTCCTATGAGATAATCTTTGAACTCACAGTCTGGTCGTATGAATTCTGGGCTGTTGCTGCGATGCAGAGATCTGACATCAGCTCCTAGAATAAGAATACAGAAAAGTTTAGAAAGTTATTTTTACTGAAGCAAAAAAACATTTAGAAAAGCCTCGTGAAAAAAACAACTAGCTCAGTGGTTCTACAGAACCCCTGGGGTTCGGCGGAGCCTCTGCTGGAGGTAAAGACACACTTGAGTAAAGTCGTGATGACGCGCCCTGCTTGGCCATCACTTGCTGCAGAGGATCACGTGACACTGCTTGGCCAATCAGAGCTGAGGGGAATTTAGTGTGCGCTGTAGTCAACGGCTGTCGTTTTGCATGTCCTGTTGTTTCTTTCTATTTTAATCCATATTAAACATGTCGAGCAAAAAAATAAAGTGGTCGAACGAATATGTACACAGGGGTGATCAATAAGTCGATCAGGTTTTGAATCGATCTCGGCAGCAGGTGACAAACTGAAGGCTGACAGGAAGCTGAGAGCAGAACTTCCTCTGACAGGCTTATCAAAATATTCACTAACATCCAAAACGTTTGTAGCTTCATTAAAGAATAATAAAAAAAATCAACAAAACGTGTTAAAATGAATAATCAGTAATTATTGTTTCAACAAGGTGTTGCGCAATTCAGTGTGTTTCAGATCCAATGACCAATAAAAAGGAACTCAAAGACCGACTGACGAGCAGATCAGCAGTTTAAACTAATCAACAACCGCTGTGTTCATGAGAGGCTTATTCATAATCAATAACTAAATATCAAGCCTGGAAACCTGATATTGTAACAAAGTTTTTAATGTAATCTCTGCTGGGCTTGCGGGGCGCAGGCGGTTGCCACGGCAACGGGTGTGCTTAACGACAAAGTGAGCCGGAGAGTAAATAGGTGCGATGGTTTTGAGTTGATCACCTGTTCAGGTTGTTTCACCTTTGTTGACCTTTGCTGTGGTTCATCACAGCCGCTGGAGTTTCTGAACGGTCAATAAGCGACAACTTGGACTAGTTTGAGTTGTGCACCAGTAAAAAAAGCATATACTTATGTCTTTAATTTGGAAAAAAACATGTTTTATTTATCACTAAAGAAGGTTCAGTGAATGTCCATATGAAACTGGGAGGTTCGGTACCTCAAAAAAGGTTAAGAACCACTGATTTAAACCCACTTAAATATAATGGTACCAAAATACACTTTTAAGAAATATATTAAATAAAAGTATACTTTAAGTTCACAAAATATGTATTTGCCCATATGTAAATATTCACTTGCAGAAGTGTATATTTAAAAGGTATTTTAAATACCTTTCAGATATTTTGTGTATATTTTAAAATATATGCTCAAAATAGAATTTTTTACAATTCACTTAACTCTTACTTTAAATGACTAATTTCAGTATGTTTTAAATTACATCTCTGTGTATACTTTAGGCTAATAAAGTATGCCTTTATATGTGCCTTAATAATATTTTACTGTTTTTATTAAAATGGCAAAGAATAAAAAAATAACAGTTCTCCGAGTGGTACTTGATGTAATGTGTAACAAAGTAAATAATGTGTTCATGCCAAAATATCAAACACTGACAATTTAGTGACATCGGTGCCACAACAAAAACAATTCTTGTCCTTATCAATAACTGTATCAGGTATCTTCAGTTTTGCATCTCCGAATATGATCTGCTGTTTTCAGTTTTTAACTAAAACACAGAAGCTGTTTTTATCCAATCCATTTTCAGATGTGTGATGTGGCATTAGCTGCAGTTCACACTCCAGACCAGATGGTGGCGGTATTGCATGCTTTCAGTTTTTATTAAAGCGCGATGAAGCCAGAGAAGATAACGGAAACTGTTCAAATTCGCCGTTTTTACTCACATAATATTGAATTAAAAGTAGAGAGGGCCTGATAATAGTTAGTAGTTTAGGTAAATTCAAGCTGGTGACGTCATAGACCGGGTTAGACGACAACACAACGTCTAAAGACACTTTAATGCAAAGTTGGCATTTTTAATGGACTTTTCATCCAACTTTTAAAGTAACTCTGCATTAAAAGTGTCATTATTTACCGTATTGCACTTCATGAGTCAGACATTCATAAAGACTCCTTCATGTTCATGTCAGTCTCATGCACACCCCATCAAATAAAGTTCTACCAAAATGGTCATATATTGAAAGCACAATGTAATTAGTTTCACCTGTAAAGTGTGTTAATTGATCCTTCTGTGTTCTGGTACCTGATGTGTTTGCAGAGCTGCAGTGTGTATGAAGCATTAATGTAAAAGTGGCAAAGCAGAATAATAAAATATATTAAGTAATTAAAAAGTTACTCCATTAGCAATTCTAATAAACCAAAAGTTACTGTTATCACACTAATGTATAAAATATGTAATGCCAACATACTGAAAATACATCCTAAATATATTTTAAATGCAATTCAATCACAAAAATAGCACACTCAGAATATAGTAATGAAACATGTTTATATCACATAAAAGGAAATATACTTCACCCTTTCATGCATAAATTATGATCCTTTGTGTCAGGATTTTTTCAAAATTGTTTTTGATTTTTTTGAGGCATAAAAAAGGTAGGAAAAAAATTGTAAAAAAATAAAAAATAAAATAAAACATTTTTTTTAGGTGATCAATTGTAATTTTCTCCAAATTCAAAGTTGTTATTTGAAAAATGCAAGAGTAGTTTTGTTCATCAGAGTTTATCTGATGTCACAATATTTTTTGTACCTGTGAGAGTCGTCTACAGTCGATGGAGGGACCGGGTCGGTTGGCAGGCGTTTTGTCCGTCGGCCATATTGGATTTAATAAAAATAATTTCTTGCATTTGCAGCTGATGGCCAGGAGTTGAAAGTGAATTTTATGATGCATTAGTGTCCACTTCAGTGGTCTGTGTGCATTTATAACTTAAAAATCCACAAGAAAATGGCTTTTAGAAAGCTGTCCACTGTAATGACCACTATGCATGAAAGGATTAAACCAAAGGTCTCAAACTCCAGGCCTTAAAGGGCCGCAGTCCTGCAGGTTTTAGGTGTGCCTCAGGTACAAAACACTGGAATGAAACAGATTCATTACATCCTTCTTGTGTAGATCAGATCTGCTGCACCACCTAATTATTCTATTCAGGTGGTGCAGCAGAGGCTCATCTAAAGGTTGCAGGGCACCGGGGACTGGAGTCTGACACCTGTGAGTTAAAGTTTACTAAGTGTTAAGTTGTTCAAAAAAGTACAGGAAAGTACACTTAGTACACTTTAAACTGTGCTTTAATACGATTTAAATACTATTAAAATATACTAAGCTCATAATTAGTTGTTCCAAAATGTAGTTAACTTAGTTAACTTTAAGCTAACTAATCCTGCATGAACTTGAAGGATACTGAGAAGTCTGATTTAAAGTCTGCTCAAGTATACTAAAATTTAACATACTTACTATATGTATTTTTCACCAGGAAAAGCCATCTAAATAGAGTTAATCATTTGTGTATTTTGTGTAGCAACAGTTTGGTGTTTGCATTGAACTGATAAAGTCTCACCAGTTCGATCGTCTGCAGATGCCATTTTGTTCAGGCATGAATCATCTGTAAGAAACAGAAAAACATTTTCATTTACTTTATCAACTTTTTTGATATTATGAATAAACCTTTTGTCAATATATTATTTGTATTATAAAAGAAAAATGTAAATAAATATTTATATTTACACACCTACTGATTAATGCTAAGCTGTTCAGTAAACATTAAAATAGCAATTAGTTGTTTTACAGCTGAATTGATGTAATAAATTAATTTCGTTAATGACAGTGTGTTTATTATTGTGTCAACATGAACAGAAGCAGATGGTAAAAAAAAGAAACAAAACCCATAATATTCATTGGCTGTTACATTCAGGTTGAGCATTGGGAAGGAAAATATAGATTATCATTAATGCAATAAAAGGAGGTTGTGTTTGTGTGTCTGTTTTCATTTTTATCGCTTTGGAAGGATAATTTATCCAACAAATACTATATTATGGATACAAACTCCAAACCCCCATTTAGGGTCAAACTACAGAAATTAATAAAAAATAAATGTGTGTGTGTGTGCGTGGGTGCGCGTGGGTGTGTGTGTGCGTGGGTGCGCTCGCGTGCGTGCGTGTGTGTGGGTGCGCGTGGGTGCGCGTGGGTGCGCGTGGGTGCGCGTGGGTGTGGGTGTGTGTGTGTGTGTGTGTGCGTGGGTGTGGGTGTGTGTGTGCGTGGGTGCGCGTGGGTGCGCGTGGGTGTGGGTGTGTGTGGTGTGTGTGTGCGTGGGTGTGTGTGTGTGTGCGTGGGTGCGCGCGCGTGTGTGTGTGTGTGTGTGCGCGAGGGTGCGCGTGGGTGTGGGTGTGTGTGTGTGTGTGTGTGTGCGTGGGTGCGCGTGGGTGTGTGTGTGCGTGGGTGCGCGTGGGTGTGTGTGTGTGTGTGTGTGTGTGCGTGGGTGGGGGTGTGTGTGTGTGTGTGTGTGTGTGCGTGGGTGCGCGCGCGCGCGTGTGTGTGTGTGCGTGGGTGCGCGCGCGTGTGTGTGTGTGTGTGCGTGGGTGCGCGTGGGTGCGCGTGGGTGTGGGTGTGTGTGTGTGTGTGTGTGCGTGGGTGTGTGTGTGTGTGTGCGTGGGTGCGCGCGCGCGTGTGTTTCTGTGTGTGCGCGTGGGTGTGTGTGTGTGTGTGTGTGTGTGTGCGTGGGTGCGCGTGGGTGCGCGTGGGTGTGTGTGTGTGTGTGTGTGTGCGTGGGTGGGGGTGGGTGTGTGTGTGTGTGTGTGCGTGGGTGCGCGTGGGTGTGTGTGGGTGTGTGTGTGTGTGTGTGTGCGTGGGTGCGCGTGGGTGTGTGTGTGTGCGCGCGCGTGGGTGCGCGCGCGCGCGCGTGTGTGGGTGTGTGGGCGTGGGTGCGCGTGGGTGTGTGTGTGTGTGTGTGCGTGGGTGCGCGTGGGTGTGTGTGTGTGTGTGGGTGTGTGCGTATGTGGGGGGTGGGGGGTCCTTTACTTCATTCTGGGGCCTTGGGACATATGGGAACCTTTATTATTTATCTTTAAGACTTATTAAGGGACAAAAATAAATAAATACTGAATTTCCAAAAGAATTCAGTATTTATTTATTCCAAAAGAATCACAAAAAGAATCTTGTGATTCTCAGCACAATTACTGATAATTTATTGTTTTTGGTTGCTTAAGTCACATATTTACATGAACTCTGTAAATAGTCAAAACAGCAATAACCAAAAATACCAGTGACATTGACACAGTTTTTGTACAATTACTGCTTCATGTTATTTATCAGCAGTCATAACATTTCAAACATTTGATCATCTAGATCAGATGCATTTGTGCTTCACCACAGCTAAAGACCTCACTGTCCCACATGAGCGGGACAGTGAGGTCTTTAGCAGACTGCTGTCAGTCATTTGATCCAGGTTTCAGGACATTCGACCTCAAGTACTGGAGATGAAAACCTGACCTGGATTATCACAAGAGAGCAATGAATTGAAGGTCCTATAAAGAGGATCCATTTCTTAAGTAAAATATCAAAATATGAGTTATTTCCATTTATCCACCTATTATACAGTATATTTTCCTACTACTGAGATGGTTGTCTTAATATTTTGTTCAATAAACAGAATCAATTTACTTGATTAGTTTTCTGTTCTTAGGATCTTAAAAAGTTTCATGTCATATATCAGTTTTAAACTAAGTCATGAAATATTTTTTTCACAATTAGCTCAATTTATTTGCTTTGTGTAGCTGGAAATGATTTACCCGGAAAAATGGAAAATTAATATCTGAGTGAAAATAGTTATGATTGAAATATTATAATGCCTCAGAAAATAACCACCATATCCAGAAACCAAAGATGTTGGTTTCTGTTAAACATTGTTTCCCCAGCATTCAGTCAGGACTGGAAGTTTCTCTTTCCTGAATAAAGAATCCTGTTGCAATGCATTTAAACAGAAAGTTTAAAGTGTTTGGTACGTCAGTCAGATATGTAACATTGTTTAGTGGCACATGAACATCTCACATGTTTTAGATTTTCTCGGTTATCTCAACACTCGTCTGTTTTCAGATTTATTCAGCTGCTTTGAATGAGGAAGTCTGGATCAGAAGAACAATTTCACAACCTAAACAAGGCTGATTCCAGACACCAGTCAGCAGAAAACTGTGAAATTAGACGGGCAGAGGAGATTTAATATCTTTATTACAGTTAAAAAAAAGAATATAGTTTGCAGACTTTGGTTTATTTTGATCAAAGTTGCATCAAATTGTTTTAGTTCAGTTTATTTCTTATTTAAAACCAACTGTATTGTTCCTGCTATAATTGTTTGTTGCCAATATGTTTTGTAAATGATTCAAATGGTTTTTATCTTTGAGCATTTATCAGCATGAAAAATGATAGAAAATTAGAATTTTTGATTAAAAAAACCTCAGATCTGCAACAGGAATCCAGCATCAGTCTTTGCACAGATTCCTGAGCAGAAATAGTGACAAAACATTTGAATTTGGAGGAAAAAATCTATGAAATAAAAACATTTCTGTAAAGAGTAAGTGATATTTCTACAATAACTCAGCAGACATATTATTCAACACATTTTGTGCAGGAAACCATGTTGAAAACTGCTGAACAATGAAAAAACCTTCAGTTTTCCTCACATATAGGATACTACAATAACCGCGTCACTCCGTCATAAGTTTTCTTGTTCTGTTTAATCATCTCACCATAAATTAAGGATTGTTTTGCTATTTCAGCTCCTCAGTGTGAAATAAAGGAAAGAATCTTTGTGGCACAAAGACATATTTAGGTTTTTACTGTATGTGAAAAATAAAACGCTTCATGTTTGTAACTTCCTGAATATTTCCACAACTTCTGCTTTAGTGAATCATCCCACAGAGACATAAGTTTTTGAAAATAATTGTGATTCTTCATGTCGATTCATTTCTTCAGGACAGTGCGCCTCAGATTTAAGAGCAAAAAGCAAATCAGCAAAATAAAAACATTTCAGTCATTTTAAGTAATCTGAAAAAAAAAAAAAAAAACTTACCTGTGCTTGATTAAGAATTGATGTCTAAATGTTTCAGGTGAATATCTGTCTGAGTTTCCAAAGAAACTAAACACAAAACTTCAATGTATATTAATTTAATTCATCTGCTCCATTTCCTGCTGTGCCACAGAGACAGAGGGAAAGTGAAAGATCTTGACAGTGAGGTGGGAACGGGTGGGGGAGGGTCAAGGCTTTCTGAAGACGAAAACAGAAAAAACAAAAGTAGGAAGATAATCAGCAACAGGGACGTAAAGCTACTTATTACAGACTAAACATTTATGAATCTCACCACTGTCCTGTTTATCATTCATACATTTAGAAATCTGACAAAGAAACAAAGTTGTGACTGTATGATACAAAGACATGTGATGCCACAGCTCCACCTGCTGGAGACCAGGAGAAAAACAAGTGTCGTGTAAACAGACTGAGCAGTTTGTACCTCTGGATGGATCAGCAGAGGTGATGAGTGACTGCTGCTGTGGACCAACAGCAGAACCATCTGCTGTTGGTGAAGGAGCTGCTTGTAGATCTGTCCAGAGTTTATCGTCTGCTGGTTTGTGCTCAGGAGTTTTACTCTCTGCTGTTTCCTGCTGGTGCTACAAGCTCAGGGCAGCAGATGCCAACAGACCCAACAAACTGATCAGTGATGTGGTGGGAATGAAGCTGGACTCTGATGGCAGTGAGGATGCTGTCGAGGCTCATGCCATTGCTATGGAAATCTCATCAAAGAATGAGAAGCTGTTTCAATAATAAGAGAAAGATTAATATTTTTCTTGAAGTTTCTTTATTTGAAGGCAAAAACGTTCTAAGACCAGTTTCACTGAACAGAGTCACATCATTATACAGTCACAGCAAGGAAAAGACCCACCCAAAGTCTGATCTGCCCTCTACTGCCAGATGGACCACAGAGACAACTCTTACCCCACCTCATGAACGACCCCTCACCTCTTGGAGGAGATGGTTTTATGGCAGGAAAGAGAGCAGGAGAAACTTCTAATTCTTTGTCAGTTACTTCTGGGGGCGGGGTCACACAAGGGAACAACCACATTTCACACATCAGTCCTTTAAACAATTGAAGACAAGCATTTTACTCAACATGTCTTCAGGTCTCTTCTGCTATCACAGCTGTGGAAACATCTAAACATTATCTGGAAACTTCTTTAATAGAAAAACATCTTACAGAAATACAAAAACACAACAGATACAATCAGAAAATAAATGAATAAAAGTATCATCAATTTAATCAAAGATGAAATAAGATGACATTTTCTATTACACCATCTTGGACAAAGTCTTCCAGCCCTCCACCATACGCTGATCAAACGCTGATCAAATGCTGATCAGACGCTGATCAGACGCTGATCAGACGCTGATCAGACGCTGATCAGACGCTGATCAGACGCTGATAAGACGCTGATCAGACGCTGATCAGACGCTGATCAGACGCTGATAAGACGCTGATCAGACGCTGATCAGACGCTGATCAGACGCTGATCAGACGCTGATCAGACGCTGATCAGACGCTGATAAGACGCTGATCAGACGCTGATCAGACGCTGATCAGACGCTGATCAGACGCTGATCAGACGCTGATCAAACTGATCAAACTCTGGTCAAACTGATCAAACTCTGATCAAACTGATCAAACTCTGGTCAAACTGATCAAACTCTGGTCAAACTGATCAAACTGATCAAACTGATCAAACTCTGGTCAAACTGATCAAACTCTGGTCAAACTGATCAAACTGATCAAACTGATCAAACTGATCAGACGCTGATCAAACTCTGGTCAAACTGATCAAACTCTGGTCAGACACAGGAACTCTGTGATTCCACCAAAATGTCTCACAGAGAAACAGAAAGTTATTCCTATCTGTGCAACTGGACTCCACAACTCCTCCCTTAATGTTTCACACCTTTATGGTGTGAAACATCTTTAAAAATGTCTGTGGATAACCAACATTATGTGCAGTAAATTGAATTACAACCAAACGTATTACTACAACTCCCCTTAAACTATTCACAATATATTAGGACTTCAATGTGTCAGTTTTGATTAATTAACTACACTGACTTTTAACACAATCAATTGTTTTTTGTTTTTTTTTTTACATAAAAACGTCTCAAGCCAGAAACTTTGCATTGTGTAAATTTGATGAACGACCAACATCCTCTAAAAGCCTCGATGGATGATGAAGCCATTTCTCTCGGCTCACTGGGTTCTGATTTCTGGTTCTAAACTGGTCTGACTGGATGAAGGAACAGACTGTTGTGCTAAAAGGAGTTAGCCTGTTAGAGCAGCTACTTCAGCCTAAAATAGCATCTTGATGCTAATGGACTGTGGACATTAGTCCAGCTTCCCATGACTGACCTGGGAAGCTCTGTTGCCTGAAGAACAAATTATAAAATATAAATATTTGTGTTGCTGAGCTTTGTTAGAACGGCCCTTAGCGGCAGGTTTGAAGGGGAGTCTTGAGGCAGAGAAACAGTGCAGACCAACCAGGTGTTTAATCACCAATGATGTCTGACTGTGTTCATTAGGATCAATTATTACTGTGTTTTGCATGTCTTGTGAAAATGTTTAATTATTGGCATGTAAGGGTTGAAAACTTTGACCATTCCTTTGATCTCTGCTTGTTTTCTGACTCTTCCCTCAGTCTCTGTCTCATATCTTCTTTCTCTTTCTTGTATTTCTCGTCCAGTTTTCTGAACTTATCTTCAGACAGTTCTTTTGTTTTTTTATCTTTAACCATTGTCCCATATATTTCTTTCTCCTTTTCATATTTTCTTTGAGGTTATTAATTCTCATCTCGTCCCTCTGCTGTCTCTGTTTTTCTTCCTCACGTCTCTTTTCAGGCCCTTCTTGTCGTTCCTCGTCCTTCAGCCTTAATTTCTCTTTCAGTTCTCTTATTTTTGTCTCCAATGATTCATCAGCAGCTTCACCTTTTACTCCTGATTCCATCTTTTCCTCTAAAACTGCCAGCTCCTCCATCAACAGTATCTTTTCCTTTTCTTCTTGAATTTTTCTCCACTTCTCTTTTTTCTCCCAATATTTTGGGGTTTTTTTTCTCAGCTCAGTTTCTCTGCTGATCTCTTCCTCTATTTCCTGCAGTATTTTTCTCTGCTGATCAATTTTTTCCTCCAGTTTTCTTTTCATGGCCTCTTTTTCTGCTTCAAGGTTTCTTTCAAGCTCTTTGACCTTTTTGTTTATTTCTTCTTCTCTCTGATTTGCAATGTTCTGCATTTCCTTCTGTATTGCAGCTTCTGCCTCCTGCAGCATCTCATTGGTGTAGAAACTGCCTCCATTTTCTTTCACCATGTCATCGATCTTTCTGATCAGCTCTCTGACCTGAGAACGGTTTTCTACTTTCTTATTATTAAACACATGATATCTTCCTCCACAGTCAGCGATCAGCTTCCTGAAAGAATCATCACTTTCCTTTTCAATATAATCTTCAATGTGGCCGTTTTGTTCTAACAAATCTCCTCCGGTTAAAAGAACGATGGTAAATTTCTCAGAATCCTTTCCAAAGGTTTTCTTGATCATTTCTATCGTCTCTTTCTCCTCTGGTGTGAATCTGCCGATCTTTACCACCAGCAGGAAGACATGAGGACCTGGAGCTGCAAGAGTAACACAACCCTCCAGCTCATCCTGAATCTGTTTAAGAGTCATACTGTTGTCAAAAAGTCCAGGTGTGTCAACCACAAACACTGGCCGTCCATCTATTTCAGTCTTTTCCTTCACACATTCCTTTGTGACTGATCTTTGACTCGGTTTTGCTTCAAACTCGTTTCTTCCCAGGATGGTGTTTCCTGCTGAACTCTTTCCACTGCCAGTTTTCCCGATCAGAACTATTCTGATGTTGTTTGGATTCTCTTTAACACCTGTGAGAAAAAAATACATGAAAAAGAACAAGTCAGAGAAACACAGGAAGTCGAACCAAAACTGAAACTGACTGATGCTTTAACTAGAAGTTTAGTTTTAAACCTGCAGAGGAAGAGAAAATGATCCAGGACTAATGAACAACTTCCAACTCCTGATTCATGCAACCGTTTTAAAATGCTCAGATAAATGCATGCGGATATGGACACGAGGACATCATCAATCAACGTACAAACATTCTCCATGAATGTTTTACTTGTGCATTTCTGTTTGTATGTGGATATTTGTATCTGCTGTATTCATGTAAAGGATGTTGATATCATTCTTCTGCAAGAGGCCAATATGTCCAGAAGATTAACAAACTTCCCTTTAACAGTTTTCATATAAACTTTGTTTGCCTGTTAAAGAAGTGAAAGCAGTTTGATCAATGACTTCACTTCTATAGAGAAACACTGACTGACCAATTCTGCTCAACATGTGGATGTATTAATGCTAAGAGCTGAGAAACAGACGGAGACAAGATTAACAGTTTATAATATGTTTACAGATGTAAGAGTCGTACCTTCCCACATTGACAGGACGGTTTTCTGGCTGCTGATTGGTTCCCTCTCCTTAGTCTTCATGACCGGCTGCTGCTGCTGCTGAGAGACTGCAGGGACACAAAACAACCTTTAGGTGGCGCTGAAACAGGCTTTTTACCAAATGCTCTTTTAAACAAAGACTATTGTAAATAATCTTAACAATAGGCAGCTTTGTGCTTGTTTCTTAATGTTTTGTTGATTACTTATGATATTGAATTGCTGTTTTGGTTTAATTCTTCCAGATGTTACAGATAAAGAACAATTGAATTCAGCACTGAAAGCATTAATTGAGCAATCTCTTCTTCTCTTCTTTCTGCTTCTCTTCTTTCCTTTACTTCCTGTTCAGATCCATTTTGCGGTTGAAGACAAGCCTGCAGCAGATCGAGTTGAGTGTTACGACTCTTGGTCTGAACGGCGAGCCGGTCTGAGTCTGGACAATGACCCGACCTCCTCCACTTTTCCTCATCTTCCTCCTCCTTCACCAAAGGGAAAAGGCTACTCTGATCTGCAACACTTTGTGCTGCATTTATTGTTTCCAAATCTCACTTTTTCTTTGTTTTCTTGTTTTAATTAGTTCATTTTGAAGCTATTTTTCAATATTCCCTTTCATTTGGTCAGACTTTGTTCATTATTCTGATTTGATTCCTATTTTATGATTCAGTATATTCCTGTTGTCTCATCATGCCACGAGTTAAAGAAAGGTTGTTTGTGGAATAATTCAGCTGTAAAATTAGATTATTTAGTTAATTAATTCTTAGGTTTAATTATACGTGTCAGTGATGATTCTTTGTTGTGTAAAGAGTTTCTTCTGCTGGTGGTTTGAATTCATTCATTTAAGAGACAGTTTGGTTTATGACTCCAGAGATGCCCAGTTAAAATAAAGAATTTAAATTTTGTTAATTGAATTAATACTAAGTTATTGATGACAGTTATTAATATTACATGAGCCGAACATTGATGCAAATTCTGATGGCCGATAATCTTGAGGCCACCTTGTGAGGTTAACAGAACATTTCTGGATCGGACCATGTGAGACCTCAGGAGTCAGCTTGAAAACCTGATGATGACTCTCATAGGAACTGCTAATGCTGAGATGTTTCCTGGTGCTTTGTGTGGGTTTTGTTGTTTTGTGGTTTATAGTTGGGATTTAATTAACAGTGATTTTTGACCTAACTTTTCCTTCACGTTTATTTCTAGCAGCTGCAATGTGTCAGAGGGTACAGTCAGTGTGAAAACATGACTGATTTAACCTGCAGCTACTTTATCAACTGAAACATACAATTCAGTTTTCCTTAAAACTGATTAATTATAACAACTGTTACCATTTTTATCTATAATCAGGCAGTTAAATTTCTGAAAGCAAACTTAGTCCTGAACTTGAGTTTTCACTAACTGTTTTCTGAAAACGTCCCAGTGAAGGATGGAGAATACCAGTAAGCTTCAATTCTTACTGGTATGACATTTGATGCAGTTGAGTAAATCTGATGATTGGGAACAGAAATAGAGTAAACTGGCAGAATGAGGAAATATACTAATTAACAAAGAAGCTAAAAAAGGAGATGAACTTGAAAAGAAGCAGAAGAGAACAAAACCTATCAGAGTCCAATATGCACAATGAACAGAACACAATAATGAACAAAGAAACGAAAAAACAGGAATGAACTGATCAGGCAAGAGCTTTCAAGCAAAAACAAATTATAGGTCCAGAACCAAATATAGCAATAGATGGTTCTGTAGTGATGGATCTGGTTCTGACGTCACAACAACAACAATAACTCCTCTTCAGATTTTGGACCAAACTGATGTATTTAGAAACTTTTTATCCTCGTATATCTTCTGTAATCTCTGGACACTTTTCAACAGACAATCCAAAAGTCGTACCTATCCAGTTCGACTTGAAGGTGACGAAGAGGCTCTGACTTGAAGGGGCTCCGGGTGGTTTGAGTTTCTTGTTCTGCAAGGCAGAATCCTGGACCGGCGGCTGCGGCGGCGGCGGTGCCGGCGCCGGTGGCGCCGGCAGTTGCCTCGGCAGCCGAGGGGCTACAAGATGACAAAAGGGCTTTTGGTGACACTATAGTTGATTCTCTCTCTGACATTTTAACAAAATAAATGTTTGTAGACAAAAGCATCAGATGGATATTTTTCATAACTGAAAACTAACTGTACTGTTTTCAGTAAGTGATGTAAAAATACTTGAGTTGCTTTACAGCAACCAAATATTACAGCATTATAGCTGCTGATCAGCTTTCTGCATGTTTCCTCTGGTATGTTGATGAATTTGGTGATGAGTTCCAACTCTTTCAGAATAAAAGTCTTCCTTGCCATCACCCTAACCTTTATCTCTCTCCATATGTTTGTCATCATATGAATGTCAGGATCCCAACAGGCCAAAACACTGTTAGTGCCTCCAGTCAGAAGGAAGCATAACTGTCTAAATTAGAAATATTTACAGCATCAACATGCATTTGGTGGATTAATCTGTCCCTCATTCTAGATTATTTCCTATTTTTACACGTCTCCATCAAAAATCCAGCATGAATTATTTTCATCCTTGTGTCCATCAGCAGCATCTTTACTGACTGATCATTATGATTTTAAAGTAAAATGAAACCTGAAGAGGTAAATATAGTGGAGCAGAGTTAAAGTTTATGAATGTTCAGATCCTACATGACATTTGACCTTTAGTCCCCACAGAGACACATTATTTCCTTCTGATTCTGGTCCTGATGGCAGATCAATATCAATAAATGATCAATATCATCCTTTTAGAATGTTTTCTCACCCATTTCTTTATTGTTCATAATGTTAAATTATTCAGCAGTGCCTGACCACATTTACACTATAAAAACAATCACCATATTCTTACCGTCCAACATGGGAACCATGGTTTTATCTCCATGTCCTGGTTCTGGCCTGCGGTCCGGCCGGGGAGGCAGCGGCGGTGGCTTCAGCTTCCTCAACTCAAAGGCTGCAAGACCACAAACGTGTCAAGCTTTTTCCAGTGAAGGAAGCAGAGCTGATACTCTACTATGTTTTTATTTTATTTTATTTATTTCACATAAAAATGCTTATACATATTTGTACCATTTCAATATGATCAAGTATTAAGAATATTCAGTTAATGCCACCTGTGATGCACATTGACTGCCCATTACAAAACGACTCTTTTAATGTTCCTGAGAGCTAAAGTTTGAACTGTGGATTCATTTGAATAACTTTTATTTTTTATGCAACCTTTTTTATTTATCCATCTACTAATGATAAAAAAGTGTTGATTATTTTTTATCAAAAAAGTTCCTTTATTTAAATATTTATTCTTTAAATAAAATCATCCCACCAAACAAACGTTTTTCAGGCTATAAAACATGACTGAAGTGTGACTCTGACCAGGAATTAATTAAGTTTCTGTTTATCTATTTGCCAATAACAAGTCCTGAATTTATCAGATATAAAGAGACTGAACTGGAAATCAAAAACTACAATATTTGACTCACATTTGGGCCGTGGAGAGTCCAGGCTGTTGCTGCGTTGCTCAGGTCTGACATGATCTACAATACAAATACAGCAATGCTCTGTAAGTTAGAACCCAACTAAATATGTTTCATCATTTGGAAATGTCTACATATAGTTCAATATTATTTTATTTTCATTACACTGCTAAATAAAATCTTACCAAATTCGGATATGACGTTGTACAGGTGGGATTGATCTGCCAGGAAAAAAGTTATTTTTTCATTTTATTTCAATTGTTAACATGATAATAAAGTTTCCAACTGTTATGAACAAATAAACCAAAGAATATTATTTGCATTACGTCTCATTATAACTCAGATTTGTGCTCAATTACAAAAGAATAAAAGAAATATATTCTTTAATGTAAATAAAAAGAAATAAATATGTTTAATGCTGTAAAACTGTTTTCTGGACCAGAAATTGTGACTAATGACAGAAATGAAAAAACCCTTTACCTGTTAAACTTTGGCTGTGATCATGATTTAGTTTCTCTCTAGTGCATGAATATAACTGGTCATTAACTAAACAGACCAACACCAGCAACAACTGGAGTCCAGTAAATATAAAGAGGATTACTGCAGACAACAAGATCATCAGTCCAAACATGAAGCAAGAGATTCAGACGTGTTGCCACTTTCTGGTTGATTTTATTTACATAATTATTATATTTACAGGAATCTAACCTTCGCACACGGTTCCCTGGCTGCTGCTTGGTTCTGGCTTCTGGGTCTCCATGACACCAACCTGGACTGGCGGCTGCTGCTGAGAGACTGCAAGACCACAATCACACTGACTCCATCACAAGTGGGCAACTTACAAACAAAGTCATTTATTCAGGTGTTTTTTCAGGTTTCTTTAAAAGCATCCCTTATGCCACCAAATAAAGCAAGATTGTTTCCAAAGTACCAGTCATATAACAGACGCTTCAGGCATTATTAAATAAAGTTCTAGTCAGGAATGTGAGCTGCTGTGTCTTAAACAGATTCTATTTTTTCAGACATTTGAGCAAATGCAGAGTTGATATTCAAAGTTCATGAAACTCCATCAAGAAACACAACATTCATCATGTCAAAAATAGCTCACTGACTGTAGATCGTTCACATTACTCGCTGTATTAGTGAAAATGAAAGTTCAACTCACAGCTTGGCGGAATAAACTTCATGCTGTTGTGGCGCCGCTCAGGCCTGAGATCACGCTCTGACAGAAACACAGCAAAGTTCTGGGAGTCACTCAGATCTAATTATACTGAAGAAACATCATTTTAAAAACACAGTAAATGAACCAAAATAAGTTTACTCCATATGTACTGTGAGAATATGGTGTTTGACAGAAGATCAGCAGATTATTTAGATTTCTGATCTTCAAAACGTTTTGTGCTCAAAACAGAAACAATTTAAGATAAAAGTTGTTCCTAAATGTGAATACAAAAACAAGCTTATATTTACTGAATGATGTTAAATTTAGTTATGAAACAGAAGTTATTGCAGAGAGGAGCTTTATTAGAAAGTTAGTTAAAGTTCAGGAAAACTTTCTTCCATTTGAATCTAATTTCTTAATGTTTTTATTGTCCTTATAATTATTGTGAAGTTATCTCATTTTACATCAAAAGGTAAAATAATTATTACCTTCACTTTTAAATTGGAGTGAGAAAAAATAAATCTTAAACTGAGACACCAGATGCATGAAATAGTTTGAGTCTTCAGCCTTAGAGTTCATCCTGGAGCTGCTGGTTCTAATCCTGCTCTGTTTGCCTCTGTCATTGTGTCTTTGGGCAAGGCAGTCACCCGCCTTGCCCTGTGGTCAGAGGGCCCAACAGGGGGCGCCGGTGCATGGCAACCTCAGCAACAGCTGTGGCTACTATATAGTAGCTTGTCACCATCAGTGTGTGTGAGTGTGTGTGTGGGTGTGTGTGTGTGTGAGTGTGTGTGTGGGTGTGTGTGTGTGTGTGTGTGTGTGGGTGTGTGTGTGTGTGTGTGTGTGTGTGGGGGTGTGTGTGTGTGTGGGGGTGTGTGTGTGGATGTGTGTGTGTGTGTGTGTGTGGGTGTGTGTGTGGGGGTGTGTGTGTGTTAGTTAAAGTTCAGGAAAAACTTTCTTCCATTTGAATCTTGTGTGTGTATGTGTGAAAATGACTGAATGTGATGTGAAGTGCTTTGGGTCCTCTGGACCCGATAAAGTGCTACACAACTCCAGAACATTTTACCATTTTTTCTACAAATTTCTGTTTCAATTATGGACAAATAAAACCGCTTAATAATTCTTCCACTTAGACCAATAAGTCCTGAAACGTCTTCAGTCTTTACAGTGTCAACATGTATTATTTGTCTTATTTTTAAACGTCAAGTTCAAATTATTTTTATATCTTTGCAGTGGGATATTAAGTAACCAATAATTATGATTTAAAATGTGTCGCAGGTAAATCCAGGTCTGAAAAGGTGCAAAACATAGAACAATGTGAAGCTGATGAATGTTTACACCCTGCAGGACGACATCAGGTTTCTTTCTCCACATTAACTGTTTCCATTACAAATGAGTGAAAAACTATTTTGATATGCTGCCAATGTAAAAAATCTACATTTTGTAGTTGTGGTTGTAGAGACTCTTTGTCCATGAAACGAAAAATAAAACAAATTCTTAAGACTTAGAGGTCATCAAAGTAGAAGTGAATGCAACTCAAACAGTGAGTTTTCTGGAACTCTGTGAGTTCCAGAAAAGTCAAAGGTCAAAAATGCAGTTCTGTGTGGGTTTATTCCAAAGTTCCAAGCAAAAACAAAAAAACCTGCTACAAGCTTCACTGGATCCCTTGTTGTATATTTTTGCTGCATGAATGTCTGACCTGCTCATCCTCTGACTGGACGGACCAGACGACGACTGAGGGACTAACAGACTGACTGACCGGAAAAATCCACTTGAACACTTCCAGAACTTCATATAAATACATGGAATACCCACATCCCAAACTGAAATGAATTCACTAATTAAATTATAATCACACTTTAGTAAGTTTGTTTTGACAATAAGTTATTAAAAATTATGGTGATGATGGCTGTAAATAGATGAGATTTGCTAATAATTGGAGCTCATCATCTATCAGCCAATCAGAGGAGACGTTGGTGGACAAACAAGCCCCGCCTGCCTGGGAACAGCAGCGTTTTGGGCAAACTAATGATTTTACAGAAGAGTTATGGATTCAACATGCTGGAGTGACACAATTTTTCATGAACCGTGATGCAGTGAGAGCTCTGGAGGAGCCAGCCGCACATTGTTCAAGGAGTTTAATGCCTGCAAATAAGTTTTGCACACAGAAGGGACTGATGGAAAATATCTTTTGATATAGTTCAAATACAAACTCATCCAAGAACAAAAAGGCTTTTGTCAAAATACTGTTGTTTTTCTTTATTGGCATGTTCCTAATAAGTTCATTTTTCTTTAAAATTCTAATGTTTGGAATTTTATGGTCAATAAAAATGTACCACAAAAGAAAGTAACTTTCTTCTGGTTTTGTTCCTGGTGGTACATTAAAAACTTTGGATCGATTTGGTATTTTGAAAGTTTTCTGACCAAATCAGACCAGATTTATTCACTTTTTTACTTTACAATATTCATATCATAAAGTTCATCACCATGTTTACTGATGGAGGGATCTCACCTGCCACCGTTGACTTGGGGGTGTTTCTGTACCTGCTGGGTCCTGATTTCTGGTTCGTCTTGTGGGTTAGCCAAGATGGTTGCTGCAATTTCCTAGCAGAGGCTACAAGACCACAAGACCAAGACCATGTTGCAGCATATCTTTAGGTCATGCTTCAACATTTTTTATCCTGCAAGCAAAGAATTTATTCTCCTGTTTTCTGTAAAATGTGGAGCAGATTTGGTGGGGGGCCCGTTAAGTGGCTCCTTTTTTCCAATTTGCTGTGTCATTTAATAATTAATCGGGCAACCACTGTTGCAGAACTGTAAAGTTTACTGGATCTCTTGCCTTCTTAAAAGTGAGGAAATATTGTTCAATGGTTGCTGAAGCTGGGAATTGCAGCTTCTCTGCACTTGTTTCCATGGCAACTCGTTATTTCCTAACGCTGCTGTAACACAGACTCTCTCACCAGTTCAGACTCCAGTTTTATAGCAACTCATTTCTGTCCTGGAAGCCTGCATGCTGCTCCTGCATTCAGGAGCTTCTGTCCTGCAGGTTTAGATGCATCTCTGCTGCAACACACTGGACCAAATGAATGGCTCGTTCCCATTGATTCGTTTAAAATCAAATTGTTCCCTGTTCGTTGTTCATGTTTCTACTGTCTTAGTATTTGAACATTTTCACTCATTTTGGTTTTGTTCACTTTACTCCTATAAAATATTAAACATGATGGCTCAAGATCAAACCACCTGGATCACCTGGTCTGTGGTCATAGCAGCTTTTAGTACATTATTCTTCCAATTACCAAAATTACAAAGGTACAAAAAGGCAACGAAGTGAACTGACCAGCATCCAACCAAAGACGGGACAAAATCTATGGTTGTCATTTGATCTGTTAACTCCTAGTTGGGTTTTTAACTGACTATGCACCTTTAATTCAGTTAATGATGCTGTAGTCCTAAATCTACAGACAACTTTAAAAAGACAATGTCAGTATAGCACTTTGAAAACAAGGTTAAAACTGAAACAAAGTGTTTGTACAATAGAACAAATTGACAGAGAAAAAAAAGAAATAATAATAAAACATCACAACAGAAAGTTACAGTATCAGACCTCAATTGAATTTATATTAAACTTTAATCAGAAATCTCACCTTGCCACCAGGCCATTATATTTCGAACGTTGCCGACTTCTGGATTATTGGACTCGGTAGCATCAGGACCGGCTGGTGGCTGCTGGACTGTAGGACCAGAAAAGTGACTTTAGGTCAGATTGTTTATATCAAACAGACTCCATTAAATCCAGAAACAGACAGTTTGTTTCAGTATTACTGGAGCTGCAGCACAGAGGAGAGAACATCTTTTACTGTCTTTGTTTGAGGGGAGCAGAAAGAAGAACCTCCAGGCCAAACAGAAAACGTTTCAATCAGAACTGGCATGAAATCCTCATAGGTTTGGCAGTCATAATCTGAACTATGAATTATTTAACTATGTGGTTACATCTGGATGTGATGAATCACATGATCACATGTTGATCATGTGATCATCTGATGCTAAAAAAAATGTTTCCATATCTTTTCATTACACCTGTTTCCATTAGGCAAATTTATTTTAGTAATTTAAATTTTTACAGTTTTATGGTCAGTGAGCTTAAATAACCCTGAAAGCTAGAAAACAGCCCAGTTAATCAGGAGCAACTTGTTCAGCCAAGCAGGACATTTAACAGTTAGTGATGTTGTCACTTTTTACTTTTTACTGTAAAAATTTAAATAATTAAATTGTAATGTATCTTTGATTAATCACTATGTTTGGCTCTGTAGAGTTTTACCAATTATTTATTTGATTATTTTCATTAATCTATCTACAAATGTTTCAAATAATTAACTATTCTACAGAACAAAATAATTTGTTTTTTAATGTTTTTCTCTCTTTTTTGTTGCAAAAGTAATTTGCTTTTTTCAAATTATGAGCCATAAGACGGCGCCTCCTTCAGCATGAATCAAATAAAGTTATGTATCTATTTACCAATAAAAACCCTGAATATTCAGAATGATGAGACTAAACTGCAAATAAAAAAACCACAAAATATTCAACTCACAGTTTTGGCGTTTGAAGTTGTCTCGCTCTGTTGTGACATCATCATCTACAATAAAAATAATATTATAACTTATAACAACCAACTAAATAACATTTAAAGAACTGAGCAAAACCAACAAACTAAATATGATTTGTGAAAATGTAGTCCAAAAATATGACATTTAGTTTTTATTGTACTGATGAATAAATCTTTTACCAGATTCGTAATCTGATTGTGACATGTTGTACAGATCTGGTTCATCTGCAAGAAAATATAGTAACATTTAGACTACTATACTTTAAAACTTTAAATTTTAAATAAAACAGTAATTGGCTTGTACTTGTAATGGATTTTATCAGGTCCAGTACTAAGAGATCCACATATGTATTTAAAATCAACTGTATTTAAAACTTTCTAAGCTTTTGGATAGAGTTAAAGTTGAATCCCAACCTAAATAGTAAATTCATTGCCATTTTTTATTTTCTTCCCATTTACTTAAATATCTGGATAATTTATATTATCATCTGCATACATAATAATATTAGTGTCACACACCAATTGGAGATCATTGATAAACTGATCAAAAGCCCTGCAGCGACAGTCAGTGTTTGATGGTAGACAGTGTCTGGTTTCATCATTTAGGTGAGATTTAAACTTTCATTATTGTTTCAAACAACAGTTTGTAGTTTTCTGTTTTACCTGATGTCAGTTCTAAACCAGTAATTCTGGTTAATAATGTTTATTTCTTTCTTCCTTGGACCTATTTTCTGCACCGCCTGCATCTCTCTCTCTCTATAAACTTTATGATTTCTGTGCTGCCTCAGTAAGTGAACATTGGTCCAGTTTTGTTGTTTTACGTTCTGTAATTCCGGGATGTTGATTTTATATCAAACCTTCAGAGCAAAGTCTGGTTCTAACAGTAAAACAATAAAACTGATTATCTTTTATTACCATGTCAGGTGAAGGTGAGCCCAGGCCTTAAAACTTGTAACCAATCAAAATGGTGAAATATATTTATAGTTACAGTCAAACACATTAAATATTAACATGTTTTTGTGTCAGAACTCTTTACTGTGTGAAGAATTTGGTTGACTAGAAACTAAACAAATGACTCTAAACAGATCATTTCCACGCATGGAGACATTTTTAATAACAGAATATAAATAGTGATGATAGCGGCCAGAGTTGCCAGTTCGATTCCTGCTCTGCTCTGTCGTTGTGTCTCATTACCTGGTGGCTTGTCATCAACTGTGTGTGTGTGTGTGTGTGTGTGGGTGTGTGTGTCTTGTGGCCCAACACACACATGCTGAATGTATTGAGAAGAGCTTTGGGGTCTAAACAAGTACAAATCTTTTACCATGAACAACTGAAGAGAATTATGAAAACTTGTTAGTTGTTGATGTAATAAATATAACAGCATCAATTATAGCTTTGGTAATAGTTAATTATAATATTACTACATCAGTACAGAAAGTTTATTTTTTATCAGTGTTTAGTGAACTCACGAGACGACGAAGAGGCCATGGTGACACAGTGACGAAAACCAAGATCAGAATCTGTTACCCTAAAAGAAAACAAACATCTAAACTTAAATCCACATATTTAAACTTTGTTCTAAACAACAGCAGTCAGACATAAATACACAACATTGAAAAAACTGTTGTAATTTAAAGGTTCAAACTTATTTCAGCACAAAGATTTCCAACTTGGCAGCTTAATAAATTTATGATGAAATCATATTTTTTACCCCCACTACCCGACCCCGGAGAAGCAGCAGACAATGGATGGATGGATGGATGGATGATGGATGGATGGATGATGGATGGATGGATGATGGATGGATGGATGGATGATGGATGGATGGATGATGGATGGATGGATGATGGATGGATGGATGGATGATGGATGGATGGATGATGGATGGATGGATGGATGATGGATGATGGATGGATGGATGGATGGATGGATGATGGATGGATGGATGATGGATGGATGGATGATGGATGGATGATGGATGATGGATGGATGGATGGATGATGGATGGATGGATGGATGATGGATGGATGGATGGATGATGGATGGATGGATGATGGATGGATGGATGATGGATGGATGGATGGATGATGGATGGATGGATGGATGATGGATGGATGGATGATGGATGGATGGATGGATGATGGATGGATGGATGATGGATGGATGGATGATGATGGATGATGGATGGATGGATGGATGATGGATGGATGATGGATGGATGGATGGATGATGGATGGATGATGGATGATGGATGGATGGATGGATATGATGGATGGATGGATGATGGATGGATGTATGAGATGGATGATGGATGGATGATGGATGATGGATGGATGGATGATGGATGGATGGATGGATGGATGGATGGATGGATGGATGATGGATGGATGGATGGATGATGGATGGATGATGGATGATGGATGGATGGATGATGGATGGATGGATGGATGATGGATGGATGATGATGATGGATGGATGGATTGGATGGATGGATGATGGATGGATGGATGGATGATGGATGGATGGTTGGATGGATGGATGATGGATGGATGGATGGATGGATGGATGGATGATGGATGGATGGATGGATGATGGATGGATGATGGATGGATGGATGGATGGATGGATGATGGATGATGGATGGATGGATGGATGATGGATGGATGATGGATGATGATGATGGATGGATGGATGGATGATGGATGGATGGATGGATGATGGATGGATGGTGGATGGATGGATGATGGATGGATGGATGATGGATGGATGGATGGATGATGGATGGATGATGGATGGATGGATGGATGATGGAGATGGATGGATGGATGATGGATGGATGGATGGATGGATGGATGATGGATGGATGATGGATGGATGATGGATGGATGATGGATGGATGATGGATGATGGATGGATGGATGATGGATGGATGGATGGATGATGGATGGATGATGGATGATGGATGGATGGTTGGATGGATGGATGATGGATGGATGGATGAATGATGGATGGATGGTTGGATGGATGGATGATGGATGGATGGATGGATGGATGATGGATGGATGATGGATGGATGGATGGATGATGGATGGATGATGGATGATGGATGGATGGATGGATGATGGATGATGGATGGATGATGGATGATGGATGGATGATGGATGGATGATGGATGGATGATGGATGATGGATGGATGGTTGGATGGATGGATGATGGATGGATGGATGATGGATGGATGATGGATGGATGATGGATGGATGGTTGGATGGATGATGGATGGATGATGGATGGATGATGGATGGATGATGGATGGATGATGGATCATATTTTTCTTTGATGTGCTACAGAACATCACCATGAAGTAAATTATTAATAAAATAAATACAAACATTAAATAAATATTTTAATGTATTTAATGATGTGATGTTTAATTGAAGATAAATTCATTTGTTTATGTACAAAATCCTGACAAATAAAACTGATTGTGACTCTAATATTTGGCAGCGTTAATAAAGTTTGATGAATTTCTGTGGAGGCAACATACTGTGTATCTGTGCACATCTCATTACTGTAAATGTATTCATGAGAAATATGAAAAAGCCAAATTGTGGAGTTACTGTTGGTGCCGTTGTGTCCTGATACAATCTAACGCTGCAGAGCAGCAGAGCGAAGCTGCAGCTCAGTCATGCTGTGAATCTAATGAAGCTTCAAACCTCCAGAAACTGGCAGAAATGTTTGAAAGGTTTGTTTTTTTCACCATGATGACCAGAGGATTGACTCCTAAACACAGAATCCTCCTTATTCTCTGTGAAGTGAAATATACAGAAAAGGATTAAAGGATAAAAAAATTAAAAAGGATCAACTTTGATCTCAGAATTCTGACTTTAGAGATTAAAGTTAGAATTCTTTTTTTTTTTTTTCTGTGGCCCAAATCTGTAAAGATCTCTTTTATGTGTATATATTAAATAAATACTCCTGGCGCTGATGTGAGAGAATGAAACTGAAGTTCAGCTCTGCTGATCGGTCTGACAGAGATCATCAGGTCAAAGGTCAGCCTTATTGGAACCTGAAGGTTGGATCATTTTGAGTGAGTTCCTGAGTTACTGTCAGTCATTAAATAACTGGGATATTAAATATTATTTAAGAAAATAGTATTTTGAAACATGCCCATTCAAATAAAACTATTGTCACATTGAAATATTTTTGCTCTTTGTGTTTAAATTCTGATCCTTTTTGGTTTGTTGCCATTTTCAGTTTATTTCTCTGTGTTGAGTTTCTTTTTGTGTTCTCTGAGTATTTCTGCTTCGCTTTTTCCTTTTTGGATTCTTTAGTGTTTTATTTCATCTCCCTCTGTGTTAATTAGAGTCCAGCTGTTCTGCATCTCTCTCTTTAGACTTACCTGGTTTCAGTGTCACTCCCTCTTTCTACTCAATATGGTTTCTATTTTCAGTGCTGTTTACAATTAATTAAACTATGGAAACATTTATCAATATCTTTAAAATGATATCAACAAAAACAAGAAATTTCTGCACAAATATTCCAC
Organism: Poeciliopsis retropinna; assembly: GCA_010277075.1. Lineage (NCBI taxonomy): Eukaryota > Metazoa > Chordata > Actinopteri > Cyprinodontiformes > Poeciliidae > Poeciliopsis > Poeciliopsis retropinna. The sequence continues at coordinate 936,478 of VMRM01000001.1, forward strand.
ATCGACTTAATTCAGTTTGAGGAAGAGGAGGACATACTTTCTCTGGTAAATTAAAACTGTTATCTGGAGCCGCGAGGCTCTGAAGATCTGTATGACACTCTGTCCCTTAAAGCATAGAAATTAAACAATAATCATATTGAGAAAAACATTATTTAGACTTCTTTCTCCTGATTTTAATGAACCTAAAATCCAGCGTTCTTTAAAACAACATTTTATTCAATTTGTTCAGAGGTTCTGGTCAGAGTCAGACAGCAGCTCAAGGTTCGACACAAACTAAGCTGTTAGGTTTTATCTTTATCACATCTATAATTCTCATCCAACTGTCGCTGCCGTCAGGACATTATTTCTGGTTCTTTGACTAACTAGTTGAAGTAAAGTTTTATTTCCTAATGTTTTCATTCCCTCAAATCAAGTAAATTAAGAATAAAGTAGATTAAATTAAAATAATCCAAATTTAAATGTATAACAGCTGACAAATTCAGAGAAACAATACTTATCAACAGAACAATGTTAGTAAAACTATATATTATGGTTGGTAATTGTATTTTCATTGTCTTTTATAAAGTTCCAGTTAAATTTACCTACCTTACATGTGAATCAGTTGGTTTTCCTCCCGGTTCACTGAGCCAGTTTCTCTGCACTAAAATGCAGATTCTTGGTGTGTCAGCAGGGCGGGAAGACGCTGAGTTAATATTTAACTTACAGGACGCCTCCTAAAACAAGAATCATTTTAAATGTTTATTGGATTTTTGTGGAAAACTCTTCCAGTTCCTCTGCACACATCTCACAACTGAATGTTTAATTAACAAACACTTTGAAAACTCAAACTGGTCTGAACAATGTGTTGTCATTCTTTTGCTCCAGTTACAATCTGCTGCTGAAGGGAGCAAAGGGTTAAGATTAGGGTTAACAGACCTGCTGCTCCATCATAATGATAACTAAATGTAACATCAGTTTTTCTGTTTGTAGCTTTAGATGTCAGGTTTGGTTTCTTCCTCTTTGTGATCAGAAGATCAATTTCTTAAACTCTTCCTAAAATTTAGCAAGTTTTTTTTAAAAAAAGGTATCCAATACACATGTAATCCCTTTACAGTAAAATATCTGGCTCCACATTTGAATTTTTTTTTTTAAAATGCTCCTGGTCCTGAAATGTGAGAATAATTTTGAAGTTCGTCTCTACAGGAACAACATGTGACCCATCCATCCAAGATCATTTGATGGGTTTATTTGATGAGGAAGCAGCAGTGAAGCTGCAGGTTAAAAGTTGGCTTTATTGCTGAGTTGCTATCCATAAAAACTGAAGATGTTAAATACTAAAAATAAAAAAAGGATTCATTTCAGTCTGGTCTCTGTAAGCAGAACTAGAACCATAATCCTCAGGTATTTGATCAGATTACATTCTGATCATTTCTGAGTTGTTCATTATTGTTGCTAAGGTCTTGCCATATTCAGTTCATTCCTCTGTGTTGAGTTACTTATATCTTTTGATTTCTGAGTATTTTGCCTAGACAGTTTTAAGTGAGACTTATTTCCTTTTGCTTTTATTGTTTCTTTTGTGTTTTATTTCAGTTCCCTCATCAGTCTCTTCTCCAAACTCTCCCCCAGCTGCTCTACGTCCCTCTGATTAGACTCACCTGGGTTCAGCATCCAGAGCAGAGGTTTGCTCAGACACTTGGGAGGTCAGGTGGAAGAAGGAAATCTAATGAGGAATGTGAAAATACCAGCAGGGCTTTTATTACACCTCCTGCATAATTTTCTCAATCTGTTTCATTTTTCACACACTCACATCAGAAAATAAATACCTCTGTCTTTGATGTTATCGTTCATAAAAATAAAACCAAACTGACAAGAACAAATTGATGAATTTCAAACAGTATATTAAAAGCCTAATATACCAGACTGCCCAAAATCTGTGAGGTCCAGCTCACAGGATGCCCATTTGATAAAATTCCTGGGATTAGTGAAATTACAAAATAATTTTTATTAAAGGCTGATTGTGAGAATAATGGCTCACAATCAGCCTGTAAGCTGAACTGAAGTTGAAATTTAGATCATTCTTAATTATTTTTCTCTTTCTACACTGAGCGCCATGTTTCTCATGATGACATCATCCTGTACTTTTATCACAAAATGATTTCCTCCTATGTCATTTAGTGAAGATGGATACAAATCTCTATGTAGCTTCAATTTACTTTTACTGAACCATTAAATGTATTTTAGTAGCATATGAATGGTAATATTAGCCAGATCATTTGGCTTTATTCATTTACATTAAATGTTTAACACACACACTTACCTTGTCTACTAAGTGAGGTTTCAATTTTAGAATCTGAGGTTCAGGAGCCAGATTGTTTTGTTTTTTACCTGGATGGTTATCCAGCTGTTACCTGGTCAGGGCTCAATCTGATGGTGGAGGAGAGAAAAGTGGAGATGTAGAACAAAGTGCAGCGTACGTGTGTGTCCACCTGTCTGTTTTGTGCAGCTTGAGGGTTTGTGTTAAGAGAGGCAGCAGCAGCCGAAGGCGTCACGTTTTTGTTCTAGAGGCAGTTTGATTTGGTAAATTTACAGAAATATGCAGCACTGGTAATTTATGCTTTTAAGTCCACAAATGCTACCTTTGGCTACACACTATGCACCTTTTAAAAAATAAAGATTTCAGAACTGCAGTTGCTCTAGCACCACCTAGTGTTTATCTTTGCACATCCATCCATCCATCCATTTTCTGTACAGCTTTATCCCTTTTGGAGATGGGCACCAGCAAGAGATTTTGGGCAAGAGGTGGGGTCACCCTGGACAGGTCAAACAAACAACCATCCACACAGGGAGATCTCCATCCTTGGGAGAATTTAACCTAACAATTACCCTGACAGTCATGGTTTTGGACTGTGGCGGGAAGCCAGAGAACCCAGGGAGATCCCCATGCAGAAAGACCCCGGCTGGGAATTGAACCCATGACCTTCCTGGATCTAAGGAATTGAAACATTTTATTTAACTTCTCTCTGTCTGGATCTACTTAAATCTGACTCCAACAAAACACTGAGTATGACAGGAATAAGACAATACGGCTGTGCCAATAAACAATTTAGTTCTAGAGATAGATTTTTCTGGAAAAATATTCTTAGAGCCTGAATTCACAAGCCTTGGACTCTGGCATCTTAATCAACTCTTGGAGAGCTGCACAAAGACGTCCTTCTGGATTACCTCACTTCAAGAAGCTGCTCCTTTATGAAGTCATGTAAAACTTAGAGTTCATAATGCTGCAACAAAGAAGAAAACTTACTGACTTAAAGTAACAGACCTTATTACATAGAAGACTAAATGTAATCTGTATGGAATAAAATGAAAATGTACTGTAGATAAAAGCAGAACCAGATTTCAGGAACAGAATAAAACTAAAAGTTCAACGGCATCAAGTACAGTTACTGTCATGTCAGTTCAACCAGAATCACTTCATCTGAAGTTAATATTTTAGCACCATATTCTAGACCTGCTTGTAAAAACATAAGGATAAAGGAAGCTCTTTATGTTTAGGCCACCACTGAATGAGAACTTTTATTTTAAATAAATCTTTTGATCTGAAACTGTTTTCTCATTGAATATATTTAATAAATCAGTTAATGCTGACTCATCTCAAGTTATTCTAAACTATTTAGCAACCAATCAGGGACAACCTCTTAAAAGATAACTATTTATGATAAAACCTTGTTCAAATACTGATAACCAATTCTACTTTCAGCATATTTTCACTTTGACACATTAGGGATAGTTGGAGGAGATTTCAGTTTGGTACTCAATGGAGATTCAGAACAGAAAGACCAGAAAAAAACTCCTGGATTAAATCAGAAAGTGAGTAATTTGGGTCTTAGTTGTGCTTTGTGTTTTGTCACAATGCAATGTAAAAACATATACAAATTCAACATATTATGAGTTGTGATAATCACTATGGTAGTGATGGAAGAAGGAATCCTTAATCCAACCAGACAACATGCATTCAGTAGCTCCCTGCTGGGAGACCCAACTTTACTCATTTTGAGAAAATTAGTGGCCATTTGTTTCTGGGACAAACTGCCTGTTAATCCCCCAAATGTCCTCTAGGAGGTGACAAGCGCTGCTCATAAAGGGAGAATAATATGTTGATGAGGGAATGTTTAATCTCTTTTAAAATAGAGTTTACATAATATTAAAAACTTTGAATGCAGCTCTTGTCACACCCAATGAAGAAATTGAGATAAAATAATTCAAAAATAAATAAGCTTAATAAAAAAACAAAAACAATCTCTATTCATACTGGGTAATTTTCAATAACACCAACAAATATGAAAAACTACAGGAAAATCAACTGAAAACTATCATTGGCGTTGTTATGGCAGCTCATATTTCCATTTCTAACCTGAGCTAGTGGGAGCGTAAAGACACTGAAGGAGGTGACAAGGGGAGGCTCAGGGGAGTTGTTTTTTGCAGTTGTTTTTGCTATTTGCAACAGTTCTTCCTTTTGCTCCTTTTTCCTGTGATTTCAGCATTGTGTATTAGCACAAAGGTCACTTAAGTAAGAACGGCTCATAGCGTTTAGATACTTAAAAACAATCAAGACATAGATTGTACCCAAAAGACAACAAGGACCTAGTGAAGGGCACACAAAACCATTCTGCAGTTTATGTCAGTTGCTGCAGGGACCCTAAATACAAAGAGTTACAATAATCTAAACATGATGTCATGAATAGCATCTTATCGTAGCAAGGGTCCTCGACTGAAAGAAACTTTGATAACAGCTGTAATATGTTTAGCAACTTTAGGATCAACAATCACACCCAGATTTTTCACAAATGGATGGCAATCTAGATTTACAGAGAAACTCCTATTTGAGAGACAGGATTGAAACCATTTGGACATAATTTGGTGCTGTACCTTTAAATTCAAACAAGTGACTCCAGACGGGCCACTTCTGAAAGTAAAAATAAAAGAACTGCTGATTTACCCTCATCGACAGTTAAAAGAAGATCATTTAAACTTTTAAAAGGGCTGTACCACATTTCAAAACCAGACTGAAATTTTACACCAATTTTATTTAGGTCACAATGAGCCTGCAGCTGGATATAAGCAACTTCCTCTAAAACGTTTCACATAAATGGCAATTTAGAGACAGGTCTGAAGCTAGACAACACGTTTGAATTGAGGTTGATCTTTAATGAGTGGATGAACCACAGCATGCTTCAGAGAAAACATCCAGACATCAGAGAAGCATTGATCATTTTAACTGGAGTGCCCAAAGTGGGTCCTGGAGGGACGGGATGCTGCATGTTCTAGTTCCCTCCCTGCTGGTAGTAACAGCCTCCTCAGCAGGTCAGGGTTCTTCTTACACCTTATAATGAGCCATTATTGGATCCAGGTGCATTAAACCAGGCAGAGACTAAAACATGCAGGATGCCGGGTCTCCAGAACTGACTTTCGACCCCACTGGTTTAACAATACATGGACCAATATAGTCAAAAATCTACAAACAAACGACTGGGAATGGTGTCCAGAGAGCTTTAACCTTTTAGCAATTTTAGTCAACTCATTAAGGGACAGAGGCTCAAAACAGTCCAAAACTGTTGGAGCGGATGGACCCACACTAGACAGAATAAATTTTGTTTCTAACAAAGGTCAGGAAGTCTTCACAAACACTAGATGAAGGTATGCAGAATCTCTGTCAGCGGGACACACAAAAGATTATGACAGTTTCAAAAACAAGAAATAACAAGAAACATACATTTTGCAGCTTTAGTAACTCTTTGATCATTTACAAGAAGTATTTACAAAGAAACCTGAAGATGATCTTTCCTCCACCTGTGGTCACGACTGAGTTCACATGTTCACTCGTTTAACCAGGGTTGTGCCATCGGCTCAGGCCGCTTCAGCCTAAATGGGGATACGGAGTCCAAAACCTGTATGTTTTAATGTTTTATTAAAATTAGAAATTAGTTTACCTGGACTGAGGTTTAGTGAATCAGAAAGATGTATTTTGCTAAAAATGCTGAATAAATCCTTATTGAAGTTAGACAGCCAATTCACCAGAGCGCACAGGACTAGACTGTGTTGAACTTTGAGGAATAAAATTTACTTGGCTCGTTAATTTTCCTCTAGTCCCCCGGATCCAGGGATCCGCATGCACAGTGGAAAACACAGAGAACAACCATTCAATATCAAACTTCAGACATATCTAGAGTTTTATTCAGAGAACTCAATGCATATAGAGAATAACACATCAGCATCACACCCAGATTATCAAGAAGTCCAAAACACATAACAAGACATCAAATTACCTGCAACGAGTTGGAAAAGGAAAACACAATAGGAGACACAAGAATGCATTCTTGGGAATTGCTCTCACAGCTGCAAACAAAGCAATTCGTTCTTCTGCTGTAAAACAGACACTTTTATCAGGAGGTGTATTCCTTTAATTTAAATATATGTATTTGAAGGTGTGTCCTCCCCTTGTAGGGCTGTTTATAGTTAATTGTATTACCTTCTTTGAGACCTGTTCAAACCCAAAAGCAAATATCCAGAGAGAACAAAGGTCATTCTCAAACAGGGTCTTCCTGTACCAGTCCCCTGCTTTAAACATCCAGACCAAGATTTATGGTTCAGTTGGACCTGCTGGTTTTCCTGCCTCAGCGATTCATCAAGAAACTGATTCCTGCTATAAACACTCTGACACAGAAATCTGGTGTCAGATGATAACTGAGTTTGGATCTAAAAATTGCAGCATTATCTTTAAAAAAAAAAAAAAAAAAACTCTTTCAGAATGTCTGAAATATTTTTACATCATAATTCTGTTCTATTTTAGTCATCTAAGATGCATCCAAATTAGTGTGGTTAGACACTAACTAGTTCATAACTTGCTGTTAATACTTAAAAGAAATATCTTAATACATTTGATTACAGTTCTAGAAGAATTGTTTTCTAAAGGTTTTAGTGTTTTACTGAACTCCTAAACAAGCATTTGACAAAACATTTGACTCATCTTGTGAACAGGCAGAGCCTCAACCTCTGCTTTGCTGGTACAACACACTCCCTTTCTAGTAATTTATGTAAGTTCAGAAAGTCAGCAGTTGTTTTAGTTTGAATCTTTATCTAAATCTACCTAACTTAAAATCTACTCAAAATATTCATGCTACATCTAATATTTCATATGCACAAAGGTTAACTGTTTCTAAAATTAATATAACCAAACTTATACTGTCAAAGTTAATTGTTCATGACTTGTGATGCACTTCCTGCTCTGAACTTCCTGTCACAGCAGAAAACACAAAGCAGAACTTACAGGAACTTACACACAATGACTTGAACTTGGTTCCAAGAACCCAAATAACGTGATAACGGAAAAAAGTAGTTCTGTTCATGTTTGGGATTGTTGCTGGGTTACCACTCAGTTTCTGATGTGTCTCATGAAAGGAAGCAGGCGGATTTTGGATCTTCATGATCCAGAAGTTGCTGAACCAGTTCATCTATTTCTCGTTCATGAACTTTCTGAAGGTTTTCAGTTTCCTGTTCATTTTTCCCTTGCTTCAGCTGGTTTTCATGTCTTATCAACAATTCCTTGATTTTTTTCAGATGCTCTTTCTTTCTGGTGACACATTTCACCAAGTCGAGGATTTGCTTGCGGTGTTTTGTTCTGGCTTCCTTTTCATTGAGCTCTTTGAGTGCCTTCAACATATCATATTTATCATCTTTGTCTTTCAGCTGTTTTTCATGCACTTTTTTCTGAGCTGCAAATTCTTGGCTGTATTTCTCTTTGAACTCATTAAACTCTTCAGCTTTCTTTCTGGCTTCTTCCTCATGAGACTCTCTTAGTTTCTCCACCTCCTTCTGATGCTTCTCATCTTGTTCTTCTCTGTACTTTACCTCCTTTTCTGATCTCATATCATATTCTTGTTTCTGTTTTTCATATTCTTGTTTCAGTCTCTCGTACTCCTCTTTCAGTCTTTTCTCCTCCTTTTGCCTCTGTTTATCTTCTTGTTTGTTTTTCTCCTTTAACATTTTCACTGCTTTCTCCCAGGCTTCATGTTTCTGTAGCACTGATTGATGTTTCTGGATGCCTGTGTCTGTTTTAGCTTTTTTCAGTTTTTCTTCCCATTCTTCTTTCTCACGTTTCAGTTTTCTTTTTTCTTCTTTTCTCCTGGTTTGCTCCTTAATCTTTTCTTGCTCCGCCTCCTGGAGACACCTCTCTATATACTTGATTTTTATGTCTTTCTGCTTAATTTGTAGCTCAGTTTTTGCTTTTTCCTCCATCATCTCCCTTTCCATGTCATCTTTTTCTTTCTGATGTTTTCTAATTAGTCCCTCAATCTTTTGTTGCATCTCTTCTTCCTTTTCTTTCAGAATTTTTTCCATTTTTCTCCGAATTGCTGCTTCAGCCTCCTGTAGCATGTCGTTGGTGAAGCAGCTGCCTCCATTTTTCTCTACCATGTTATCAATCTTTTCAAGCAGCTCTGTGACTTGCGTACGGTCCTGGTCATTGTAGTTTTCAAACACATGGTATCTTCTTCCACAGTCCTCAATGAGCTTCTTAAAGGACTCGTCTGAATTATCTTCAATAAACTGTTCAATGGATTTATTATGACGTTTCAGTTCACCTCCATGTGTGAATAGGATAATGGTGAAGTTCTTTGAATTTTTTCCAAAACCTTCCTTTACAAATTTTAAAGTTTCCTTCTCCTCTGGTGTTAACCGTCTGATTGGTAAGACCAGCAGGAAGACATGTGGACCTGGAGCCAGGAGACTCATGCATTTCAGCAGCTCTTCTTGCACTTCTTCATGAGACAAACTGTTGTCAAACAGGCCTGGAGTGTCGACCACAGCAACAGGACGGCCGTCCACTTCACACTGGGCTTTCTGGCAACACTTTGTGACTGAATCTGGAGCTGGTTTGGCTTCAAAGTGGTTTCTTCCCAGGATGGTATTTCCTGATAAACTTTTTCCGCAGCCAGTCTTTCCGATCAGAACTATCCTGAGACACTGGGGCCCCTCCTTCTCCAAGTCACCTGCAACAGAAACGGTCCACAGGTCAACTGACTCTACATACCAACTGAAAACATGAGTTCACTGAAAATTGGAAAAAAGCAATATCAACAGAATCAGTCATCAGACGAAAATAATCATTAAAACATCTGAAAATAATTCACAACTCTAAGCTGTAACAAAAACAATTTGATAAATTCGGCTCACTGTGCATTAGACTTGCTGCCTTTCAGATGCTGATTCTGTTCAGACAACAGATCACAGAGGAAGAGGATCAACTGGTTCCAAGAGTTTTACTTCCCAACATTTTCTTAATCATCTTTGACTGAGACGAACTATTTGGCTAATCTCTTCCTAATAATCAGAAGGACTTGATCATTTTGATATATTCTAATTTTCTTAATCAATGCATTTGGTTCAATAACAGATATTCATTGCCAAACCAAACCTATTAAACAATTTTCTTTATGTAGTAAAAGCTTTAATGATACTCACCCATTAAGATCATTTCTGGTGCCTGGTTTGGTATCTGGGCTTGTAGTCTGGTGATGCTCTTCTTTAGTTCTATGACTTTATCCTTGTAGGCTCCTGCCAGGGTGTTTGATGTGTAGGATTTCTGTCTCATCTTTTCCACAAACTCTATTACAGTAGAGAACTGCTTCCTGTCACTTCTGTTGACAACAACGTATCTTCCTCCACAGCTCTTAATGAGATCCTGCATGTCTTTGTCTCGTTTAACAAATGCAGTGACAGCTGGAGCTGCAGGATCTGAGTCTGTAGTGAAGAGGATGGTGGTGAAGTCATTGACTCTGGAGCTGAATGTGTCCTGGATGGTGTGTAACTCTCCCTTGTCTTCATCAGTGAGGGGACCCACAGGTAGGACCAGGATGAAGGCGTGGACACCCTCAGGATCACAGAGGGAGACACACCTGAAGGATTCCTCCATCACTTCCCGCTCAGATTTTCCATCCAAGGCAGGCAGCTCCACCACAGAAAGCCAACGTCCAAACACCTCTCCCTGGTTTCTAACACTCCCTAAAATCTTGGAGACTGACTGAAGCTCTCTCTGACCTAGAATGACCTTGGCTGCCGCCGTCTTCCCTGCTCCTCTCCTCCCAAACAGAACTAGGTTTATCCAAGGCATGGTCTGTTCTTCTTCACCCTCTTTGATGGTCAGGAAGGAACCTCTGTTTTTGCTAACAATATCTTCAATCTTCATCATTAAATTCTGGTGATTATTTTCAGTCATGTTGTATTGTCGACCTTCACATTCTCTGATTAATGAATTAAGAGCAAAACTTGTTTCATTTTCTTCGTGAGTTATGACGACCATTGAGTGTTTACATGCATTTTCTCCAAACAAACTCAGAGTGGCTTTCAGAGTCTGTTTGTCTTTCTCTGTGAAATCTAAAGGTTTCACTAAGAGCAGCAGAACATTTGGTCCAGGATGACAAAGTTTTATGCAGCTTCTCAGTTCTTTTAGGACTTTGTGAGACTGAAGTTCAGGAGTTTTCACTACAGTCATTAACTTTCCATTCCACAACCCTTGCTCATCTAGCTTGGCTTGATAAAATGTTGGTAATCGAACAATTTTTTTCTCGATGATAAAGTTACAGAGTTGTGTCCTCTTTGACTGAGTTGCTCCAAGAAGCAAAATCCTGAGACCTCGTTCTGTAAAGCAACACACTGAGTTATTGAATTTCATTTAAAAACTGCTGTCAAAGAAAATTGTTATAACGACTGACCACAGACAGACAGACAGACCTGATCTGCTATAACACAGAAAATGTCATAGAGCTGTAACGTTGTATTTGGAAGTTATTCCACCTCGATGTTTTATGGCAAATGATTTGATTTTGAGGCTTGGCCACGCCCACATGCTGTGATGCAGCAAAAAGATTTTGATAACTTATGACCTTCAATGTCTCAGGACTGTGGTGAGTGATTCTAAAGTCTGCATGATAAAATGCTGCATTATTTCGATCAGACACAACTGGGAGAGACAAGGAGGTCCAAAATGGTCGACTTCCTGATTGGTTGTGGTCATGGTTCCAAGAGACGTTTTTGTAGGTTCTGACAAGATGCCCATTTACAGTGGCTTGCAAAAGAATTCATAACCCATAACTTTCTCATATTTTGTCATGTTCCAGCCACAAACATAGATATATTGCATTAGAATTTTATGTGAAAGACCAACACAAAGTGGTATACATTTGTGAAATAGAAAATTCCATGATTCTAAAATTTTCTTACAAATCAACCCCAAGTCATGCTTTGACCAACAATCATGAAATTTGGTACATGTGCCATGTACAATATACATGGTCTGGACTTTGGTTTCGAGTCAATCAAACTCCTCTTAGGCATTTTGAGTGATCGGTTTGAAACTTGGTCAGTTTACTCATTAGGCAATGGGGGGGGGGGAAAGTTATCAAACTGGTGAGTTCTTGAATATGCTGAAGGGGCGAGGCCAGACCTCAAAGCTTGACATCATAAAATGAAGAGGAACATGTTATATCTCGTACATGATCAGTCTTTGAGACATCAAACCTTCTGTTATTGATCCACATCTGATCAATGACATTACTCAATGGTCAAATCATGACGTCACTAATGCCATCCCAACCCTGCCCGAGAACAGGAAGTGAAATGTTTTACTTTGAAAGGCCCATCTCTGATCCCCTCAAACTAATCAGGATTATCTTGTGTCAGAAGACAGATAACAAATTGGTGTCACTATCTTTAAAACACAAAGAGAAATTTCTGGACTCAGGTGGGGCCTGGTGGCACAGTGAAGTCATTCATTAAACCACTGCTAACCACTGCTTGGCTCTAAATACCACACATGCAAGCCGAGCCACAATGATCAATCCTGATGATGTCCCCACAGGAATCCAGCACAATATTTTGAGGGTACGACCTAATTCCTAGATAGCACACCCAAGAAATCTTCAAAAAATATCAGCCTCAAGCCAGGATTTGACATACAATAATGAAACTTGGCAGACCTCTGTAACTTGTCAAGACCTTGTCTCTTTTAGACACATTGTAACTGAGCAAGCTCTACAAAGACTAATGGGGATCCTTAAATGCTATTTATTGTTTAGGATCCCATTAAGCTATATAATTATATTGTAATGTGACTCCAGTGTGCCACTAGATGATTCCAACAGTTATATCCCCTGATATTTCATCTGATCTACACCATCAGGGAGTTCTGCTTGGTGTGACAGTTTGATGACATCACTTAAGCCCCACCCTCTAAAAGAAGAAACTGAGGATTATTTGGTGACTTTGATTTTTTATATTTTGTACGGTATCCTTGAGTGTCAAGAAAATATACATTGTAAAACGTCCAAATTACTTTAAAAGTTCAATATCTGCTAAATCATTCATTGTGTATTGCTTTACGCCATCTAGAACAACTCTTAATAAATTAATGAATTTTATAAACTTACATATTTATTGGAAGCAGCAATAAAACAATTTTAATATTTCAACAAAGCAGTTTTTCTTTGCCAGACTTACCAGCAGCAGAACTCAAATGAACGTCACTCATTGGTTTGATGCTCGGCTGGTCAAGGATAAAATGCTTCTCTTTGTTGATCTCTACAAAGTCCCCAAGTGACCTCAGCATCTCAGGAAATTCATTATCTCCAAAAATGAGAGAGTTATTTTTGCATCTTCTGATCAGTTCTTGTAAGTGCTTGTTTGAACTTGTTTCCTCCTGCTTAGAATTTGATATTAGAACCACTGAATGATCAAATGCTTGATCACTAAAGAGATCTAGGACTTCACAGAATCTCCTGTTTTGCTCATTTGTGAAGCTTTCAGGTTGTACAACCAGCAAGAACAAGTGAGGCCAAGGATCAGAGAGGCTCACACAATAGTCCACGTGTTCTTTAAGTTCGTATTGAGGAATCTTAGGGTAAAGCAGATTTGGGGTGTTGATGACAACAACTTTTGTCTTCTGGATCATTTTATAGACTCCTGTGGAAGAGTTTAGTTGCTCTTCAGGGTTGAAGGCAGGTACTCCCAGAATTGAGTTTGCAATTTGACTCTTTTCTGACCAGCTCTCCCCCAAAAGGATAAGCCTTAATTCTGCCACTGTAAAGAAAATACATAAAAATAACTGCAATAGTCTGCAAATTAAATATCATGCATGACAACCTGGAGTTTTCCCAAACTTACTGTTGGGTGGCAGGATTTCTTTGCTTCTTCTCCTCCTTATTTGAGGTTTTCTCTCTGGAACAGTAAGAGCAATTGAAAAACAGCTTAATGTTGTATTCTGTTAAGTAGTTTTAGAGTATTTTACTTTTCAAAGGCTAATGGAATAATGATTAGAAAGTTACGGGAACATCCCATCACTACACAAGGAAAGCTCCCAGAGTCCAACTTATCTAGTGGTAACATAGAAAGCCATCATAATTTGACGTCTTCCATTCCTCTTATAAAATTGAAGTACAGAGTGTAAAACAGTACTTGTGCTATCTAAAGCAGGAGGACTTTGATTCAGACACAGCTCAGGAGAAATGTTGTAGTCACATGAAAATAAAATCTTGATTTTTGCATGAATTAAACCTGGGAAGTCGGAGCTGGGATTAACGTTCATGAATGTCCATGAACAGCATTCCAGCTAACACTGTCTGATAAGTCAGGAATCTCTATAGCAGGGTCCCAGTGGTCATGGTTGCTGTACCTTCTTTAAAGCTATACTTCCCACATGCAAACACAACTTTTAATCTTTTCTGTTTGGAGCTGCAGGCGTTACTTTTAACCCTGATTTTAGAAACATTCTTAGATCTATAAGGACAGCAGAGGTTAACATTAAACGGTTAAATCCTACCTCAGCAGAGGTACAATGGCACCATAAAATGTCATAACTTACTATAAATATTTTACAAGTCAGGAGTGGCTGTGGTCAAGGTTTATTTGGCTCACAGCCAACAAAGCACAGAAATGTTTGAACACGTCTCACAAGAGGAAATACACAAAAACAAGCTTTACTTCAATTGTGTCATATTACAGGATGTATTTTAATTGCTCTTCAAATAAAAAGGGAGTTTGTCAGAAGAATATAACATTTCTGTAACATTACTTCATGCTGTTTAAATTAAACAAATAGTACATTAGAAATATAGGCAGGTTAGTTTTTTGACTCACCAGATGCTCCTGTGGCCATGTTGTCACGTCACATGGGGGGTGCCTATCTCCAGTGGTGATTGGGAGGAGATGCAAGTTCTTGTGCTTTAATAACATTGATAAATATGATTATTGTTAGACAAATGTTTAGTCATACTGCTTAGTCAAATGGTACATTGTGTTTTTAATACCTTCTAATTCAGGTTTACTGAGTGAACAACTGTTAATTTTCAAAAGAAAACAAGAATCAATAAAATGAAGCTACGTTTTTGTTTCAATCCGTTGGAAAAAAAATCTCTCCAGATAAATCCTCATTTGTTCTCAGATTACCAATTATGAATGTTGCTGTCTTGAAGCAGTAATCTAGATTTAATGGATACATTTGATCTTTCTCTTCTTGTTCTTATCACTGTAGCTCAAATATAATATGTTCATGTGAACATTGGACCTCATCTCAATCATCAGGACAAAATTGATTTCTTATTGTATCCATATACTCAGATTATGTCAACAATACATTGAATTAATTAAATAAAGTAACTCACTGGATCTCCAACTTCTAGAGACACATGAGACACAAGATGTTTGTGAAGAAGACATGAAATCAACTAGTTTAGCTGCTTATCAAAGACTGTTAGCTTTACATGACATGCTGATTGTTTCGATCATGTTTTAAAAGGTTTTGATTAGTTTTACCAACCTGACATGTCAGATAGTGCTGCATCATTGATTCTTCGTGCTTCTAAACAAACGTCTTCACGCTGAAATAAAACCACTCTAGTCTCTTTGTCCAGTTCTCCAGCCGGCTCAGTGGGTGGGACAGCAGGCCGAGGTAATGTTTAACCTGTAGGATCAAATGTAGTAGATTAAGCTACTCTTGTTTTCCAGCCTCAGTTTGATTCACTAATTAGCACTAGAGAGTCTGAAACTATGAAGACATTTTGTGTGATGAAGCTTTCTCTCTCCTTCCCTTCATCATTTCTACCTTCAGTAATAATCTGGTAAATTTAAACTCTCGTTCTGCTCCTGTGTCTGTTATTATGTTTGCTGGTGGAGCTTCAGTTACAGAATGATTCCCTCCAACTCCTCATGTTGGACATTATAATCCAGATTATTTATTTTTCTAGGGAAAGGAGCCAGTTCATATCATATACATATATATGCATATGTTGTCATGTAAACCATGTGCTTTGTGTTGAAGTGTGGCACACAAACTTCTTTCTTTAATCTGAATACTTAGACTTACAGCACATCTCACTTCATCTTGTGTTTAACAGCCTGAATATTTATGGTAGCGTGTCTGATTGTCATTTTAAATGGACCTAATTTAACACTGCAGAGTCTAGTGAAGCTTATTGATGATGAAGCTTTGCTATCTGGAAACAGTGGACAGGAACTTTGAAGGGCTTTCATGTTTCCCCTCTAATCACTTTTCAAACAAAAAGAAGACAAACTTCATCACGAACAGAAAATCTCCCAGATTAAATATTTACTGACAAAAATAATTTTTATTCTAATCAGTTCAGCAAATTTTGTTCCAAAAAATAAAATAGAAAATCAGAACATACTACAAACTAAATACTGAAACAAATAAAGAATTAATATGCACATTTTTTAAATAATAAATAAATAATTGAAGAAATTATTACTTGATAATTTAATTAGAATCAGGTGATTCACTAATTGCTTCAAAAAGAAGTTGTTTAATTAGATGAACATTTAAAATGTCTCTTGTATATTTGAGCTGTTCTATCTGGATGGTCATGAATCAGTTTAACGGGAGCCATTTTCTGCTCAGGGCCCCAGAAACTCTTTGTTCGCCTCTGGCGATGTTCTGCTGGTTTGTTGGTTCAATAAGGATTCATTTTTAGATTAAAATGCTCTGAAGTTCCGCTGTCGACTCCACTATCGATAAGTGTAAAAGATAATGGATGGATGGAATATTCTATTATGGATCAACTGTTACTCTGCATCCAAAGAACAGAAGAGTTTGCGTTAATTGCGCAGCCTGAACTACAATCAGCATCACTCTCCTCAGGTGCGCCAGTCTTCAAACTGCAGAGAAGCTTCACAGATTGTTGATCTGTAAACCTGCAGAGTTTCACTGACAGGAAACAGAATCTGAGTTCTGGACTGGATCTGCTGAACCTGCAGGTTGGGACAAAATAAAGGTAAAACACAACCAGAACTGCAGCTGCATAGAGTCACAGCTCATTGTTTGCATGAGCAAAAATAACTGATAGATATTTAACAAGTTAAATTCAGCGGTGAGCTTATGGAGAAAGGCAGCTTTCATTCATCTGTTCATGAACTGTTTCAAAAGTTCAAACTTTGTTAAAACTTTTGAAAGTAAAACAAAGTGTCGTGTATTGGTCAGAAGTGTGAAGCATGCACCAATAATTGGAAATCAGAAGAAACATTTCAGAGATGAAATCAGATCAGATTCACCTTTCAGGAAATCAGGCAGTTAAAACTCAACAATTCAGAGCAACGAAGAGAATCTGGAGATACGTGATTATGAATGTGGCTCATAATCACATGATTATCATGTTTTCTTTCCATTAATCTGCTAGGATTAGAATCCTAGCAGATTAATACTAGGCATTGTTAAGCCCATTTAACTGGGCTTAACAAGCCCAGTTAAATAAGCCCAGTTAAATGACCTTAGATTTCTAGATTTATACCTGAAAGTCTGCATTTGTCTCGACCTTCAGGATTTTATTTGCTTATTTTACTATTAGTCTGGGAGCAGATTTATATATTTCATTGTCAGAAATAAACATCGTTGTGTGCAAACATTAAAAGTGAGATTAAGTTTGACTAAATTGGGAACATAATAAAATTGTTTTATTAGTTTTAAAATATTTAATCCCTTTTTGATTTATTTTTACTGTATTTTCTCAGAAGCTGAATTGATAATTAAAGTTGTTTACAGAAAACAACCATAAGATTAAAAAAAAACTCTCCTGTAAATCTAGAAGCTTTTTCAGTTTAATAAACTTCAAATAAATCCTTTATTTTACTTTCGGTTTGTGGTTTGAAGCCAGATCCATGTTGTTGTGTTGAGTTTTTTGCAGTTGTTGGTTGTTTTGTGGATCAGTCCGGGTGATTCCTGCTCAGTGTTTCCACACCAACAGGCTCCAGTCTTTTGCATCTTATTTCCCTTTGTAAATAATACGGACGATGCAAATTTCAGCTCCGCTACGTCAGAACGTGTTCAGTTGGTTCTGTGGGTCAGAACAGAATCCAGTTTTAGGGAAGCGAATGCAAATCCAGGGAAATGTTGAGCAGGTCTACAGAGCTGCTGTGTCAGAGAGAGGAGCGTTAGGCTGCAGATAGGAACACTGACTGCACAGGAGAGTCAATTTAATTATCTGATTTTATTTTATTTTTGAAAGAACTTTATTAAAGTGAGGGTTGAGTTTGTTTCAGAGCTTTTCTACAGTCGATATTCTGACTTTCCACTAGAGTTCAGTGATCAACGTTCATCTTGTTTTCCATTGAATTTCAGTCGTCAGGCTCCTGTGAGTAAAAGGACATTTTCAGTCAAATGTGTTTATAGAGATGGAATAGTTTAAATATTTTTCTAAACATTAAAATCTGTCTGTATAATCAGATTCCAGATTAGAAAAATGTTCTAAATACAGGAATCTGTATAATCAGATTCCTGTATTTAGAACATTTTTCTAAATGTTCATGGATCCAACCTTCTGATTAGTTTAAAATATTCAGTTTATTTGTTTTCTCTCAGTTTGAGCCCATCATCTTTTACATCATTTTCCACAATTTTTTAGATATTCAGGATGAAATATGTTTGCTAGTTTGGTGTTTGTTGGTTTTAGGCTGAGGAAACTGGCCTGTTTCCATGACGACCAGCATGAAGGGTTAGTTTGGGTTCTGAGTTCTGCTCCGCATCCAGTGACGGTTCCTACAGATCCAGACTGAACTCTGAGACACAAACAGAAATATTGGTAATGTTGAAAATGAATATTACCATTAAGGGTTTGCATCTCGTTTATTAAATGATGTAAACATGGAGGAGAAATCTGGGTTCGGATCCATCTCATAGTTACAGTCAAACTTCATTAGTAAAGTTGTTGCAACATATTCAGAGATGAAAAATCTCTGACTGTTACTACTGCAGAAGACTAATTGTTTGATCCATGGGGTAATCGGGCAGTTACTGGATAATCTGACAGTCAGAAGCAGGATCTGACAGTCAGAAGCAGGATCTGACGGTCAGAATCAAGATCTGACGGTCAGAAACAGGATCTGACAGTCAGAAGCAGGATCTGACAGTCAGAAACAGGATCTGACGGTCAGAAGCAGAATCTGACGGTCAGAAGCAGAATCTGACGGTCAGAAGCAGAATTTGACGGTCAGAAGCAGAATCTGACGGTCAGAAGCAGAATCTGACGGTCAGAAGCAGAATCTGACGGTCAGAAGCAGGATCTGACAGTCAGAAGCAGAATCTGACAGTCAGAAGCAGAATCTGACAGGCTCGGTTCAGGCGTCACAAAGCGGCTCTGCAGGTTTTCAGGTGGTTTTATTGTTGGATCCGCAGCTGTTTTTGACCTGATGTTGAAACTATGAGTTCATAGTTTTGTTGCCCCAAAGGGAGAAGATGCAGAAAAACCCCTGACTAGGATTCAAACCCACAACCTTCTTGCTGCAGGGCTTCAGTTTTACCATCTGCTGCACTGAGCTGCCCAGGAACCATCAGCAGCTGATTAAACCCAAATGTTTCAGCTTGGTGTTGGGCCAAGGTTTGTTATGGGTTGTTTCTGTTGCCATGGTGATTTAAACCTTATAAATGTCAGTCTGGTCAGTGAGCCGCAGAACGAGTCCAGGTCAGGATTTACAGCTGGGAGAGTTTAGCTGCAGGTCAACCGTTGCTGATGACTGGTCCACCAACGATCTTTGATTTAGAGTCAAAAATGACAACAGGATCCACTAAAGGCCAGGAAATGAGCTGCTTACAAGCATTAACTGCTGTGTTGCTTCTGACATCATTTCTAACAGATAAAACAGACCAGATGAAGAAATGAACCAGGACAGTTAACAGTTCAGCAGATCAACGGCCGCTGGAGTCCAGGAAACTTTACTGAAAAACTGTGACCAGGAGTTGCTTCATTATCGGGTCAGAACCGTCAGTTTGGAAACCTTCTCTCATATTTTTGTGATTACAGTGAGAAATATGTAGTGTCTCTGTAATTTTGTAATTTTCTCCCTCACAGCTGTGAGGAAGTCATGATGGAGTGAAGACTGAAGCTGGAACCAAACACTGCCGCTCCCCGTTCTCCTGCCGCTCCCCGTTCTCCGGCCGCTCCCCGTTCTCCGGCCGCTCCCCGTTCTCCGGCCGCTCCCCGTTCTCCTGCCGCTCCCCGTTCTCCTGCCGCTCCCCGTTCTCCTGCCGCTCCCCGTTCTCCAGCCGCTCCCCGTTCTCCTGCCGCTCCCCGTTCTCCTGCCGCTCCCCGTTCTCCTGCCGCTCCCCGTTCTCCTGCCGCTCCCCGTTCTCCTGCCGCTCCCCGTTCTCCGGCCGCTCCCCGTTCTCCGGCCGCTCCCCGTTCTCCTGCCGCTCCCCGTTCTCCGGCCGCTCCCCGTTCTCCTGCCGCTCCCCGTTCTCCTGCCGCTCCCCGTTCTCCGGCCGCTCCCCGTTCTCCTGCCGCTCCCCGTTCTCCGGCCGCTCCCCGTTCTCCGGCCGCTCCCCGTTCTCCGGCCGCTCCCCGTTCTCCTGCCGCTCCCCGTTCTCCGGCCGCTCCCCGTTCTCCTGCCGCTCCCCGTTCTCCTGCCGCTCCCCGTTCTCCGGCCGCTCCCCGTTCTCCGGCCGCTCCCCGTTCTCCTGCCGCTCCCCGTTCTCCGGCCGCTCCCCGTTCTCCTGCCGCTCCCCGTTCTCCTGCCGCTCCCCGTTCTCCTGCCACTCCACCTCCATCCAGCAGTTCGGCTTTCTCTCGTCTCGGTCATGAATCCATACGGAGACGATGTGTCTGGGTTTTCTGGCGGTCCGGTTCCGTACTCGGTCTCTAACCCCAGTTACTCCGTGGATCCGTCGGTTCCTCCAACCATCCAGACGGGTCGCAGCTCTCTGCCCCCCCTAGCTGCCCATTTCCCCCCCGCACCCCAAGACCCCACCCCCCCAGGCCCCGCCCCCAGCTCCATGCTGCCAGCCTTCAGCCCCACCTGTAACCCCTATGCCCCGGCCGGCCTCCAGCCGCCCCAGACGGAGTACTCTGACGAGTCGGGTCCGGACCTGGAGTGCGCCATCTGCTTCAGCCAGTTCAACAACGTCTTCCGCTGCCCCAAGATGCTGAACTGTAAGCACACCTTCTGCCTGGAGTGCCTGGCGCGTATGAACGTCAAGTCTCCGGAGCCCAGCGCCATCCAGTGCCCTCTGTGCCGCGGCCTGACCCCGCTGCCCCCCCTCGGCCTGCCCAAGCTGGCCACCGACTCGGACGTCCTGTCCTACCTGCCGGCCGCCATGCAGAGGGTCTACAGCATCCGCTTCATCCGCAACAAGGGGAAGCTGCAGGTCAAAAGGTCAGCCTCACCTGGAGTCACACGATTTAGGCTTTTCTGTCTAAAACAGATTCGACTTCGTGCAGAACTTCAGTTCCTTTAAAACTAAAAGGTCAGGGGTCACTGTGTTACTGTGGCAACGCTCACTCTGCAGGTTTTCACCTGGGTTCAAATTAAACACATCTGGTGTTAAATGTTTCAGCAGCAAAAATTTTAATTTGTGCTGCTCTCATTTTTTCCAAAGGTCATCAAAGGTCAACCAGCCACATGGTGTCAATCAACTGCAAAGATTTTAGCTGCACAAACCCATTAACTTCTATAAACTGCGTTTTGGTGGCGCAGGCTGACGGCTGCTCATCTCTGGAAATGGTTTTTATTATAAAAATTTTTACAAACAATTTTTGCTGCGAAAATGTAACAGATTATTGACACCATATTAGATCTTAATACAGGGGTCTTGGTTGACCTTTGACCTCTGGAAACTTAATATCTTTGAAATGACAGCAGCACAAACAAAACATTGACACAAATTTTGTTCACAATTTAAATTTGAAGAACGTGGCGATGAAAACTTCACTCAGGTCAGTTTCATGTTTTCTTCATTGTTCTAATAAAATCCAACATGGCCGCTTCTGGAAAGTATCAAATCAGATTTTTTAAGGGTTAAAGATCAATATTGTTCAATCTGCTGAGTGAAAGAAGCTGAAGTGAATCTGAAGTTGAGTTTTTCTCCATCAAACTGAAACACCTGCAGAATGAGATTGACCTTTGACCTTTGGATCAGATGTTTAATTTGCCTCCTGGTTAACATAAATATGGATTATTTCATCTCTGAGATATAATCTGACATTATTTGAGGAAACTCTCCAGTTTCTGGCTCTGCAGGAACCAAAAACACCAAAACTGAGCTGAAAACTCAATGATCTGTTTGGTTCTGACTGATCCGGTTCTGTTTCCTGTCTGCAGGTCGTCTGACGGGCCGGGTCAGCCGGGTCGCCGCTCCGTGACCTCTCTCAGGTCGGTGAACCGCACTCTGGACGTGGGGCTTCCCAGCTCGTCCTCCAGGGACCGCAGGGCGGCGGCGGGCGGCGTGGGCGGCGCCCTGTTCCACCTGACGGGCCGACCCGTCTGCCGGGCCATCCTGCTCACCTCGATGGTGATGATGATGGTCATCCTCACCGGAATCGTCATCTACATCCTCACCAGCAGCAACAGCAGCAGTAAACCATGACTGGTATGACATCACTTCCTGTCTGCTGGGAGGAAGAAAACTGAAATATAAATAATCTATTTTTAACCCTGGAGGCTGAGCAGGACGCAGCCGACCTTCATCTTCCTCATCTGGGTCAGAACGACCTTCATCTTCCTCATCTGGGTCAGAACGACCTTCATCTTCCTCATCTGGGTCAGAACGACCTTCTGGATGATGATGATGACGATGATGATGATGATGATGATGACGATGCTTCACATGTGGAAAGATTTTAAAGGAAGAGCTGCTGCAGTGAAGCTGATCACTTCCTGTTTTATGTAAAGAGGTCGATCCCGGGTCATAGTCCAGTTGATCAGAACCGGGTTGATCAGAACCGGGTTGATCAGAACCGGGTTGATCAGAACCGGGTCAGAGTCGGTCCAGTTTCCTTCCAGGTGAATCTAAAGGTACCAAACATGAACTCTGATCTGCTTCCACTTTATCACCGATCAGCTTGGATCAAGTTTTCACCTCATTTTGTTCTGCTGTTTCAGGTGGTTCTCTTCTGGCACTGGTTCTGTCCTGGCTTCGGTTCTGGTTCCGGTTCTGTTTCTAAATATAAACAGTTCTGGTCCTCCGGCTGTAGATTCCCTTTTAACCAAATCTTGTTGACAGAATCATGCAAACGATCCAGTTGTTCAGACAGAGGGTTACACAGAACCAGCAGTCGGTTCTGGTCCAGTCCGACCCGTTCTGGTGGGTTCTTCTCGGCGGCAGAAATTTGCCTGGATGTTAAAACGTCAAAGTTTCCACGGGACTCAGAGGAAACGGGTCGGTTCTCCGGGTTTGGTTCTGAGGGAATGATTTCATCTGGTCGGGTCGGGTCTTTACATGAACCCGGCGTTTGGACTCTGGGTGGTTCTTCTGGTCACTCTGACTGACCCAGTTTGATCCGAACTTTAAATGGACCCAACAGAACCGGAGCCGGAACCGTTTCAGAAGAACTGCTTTGAATATGAAACTTGAGCTGAAATCAGAAACGGTTCTGAAACGTGATCCGTCAGCCCGGTTCCGTCCGGTCGGGTTTTACTGGGCAATGAATGATGATAATGTTTTATATATTTATAACCTTTTAGCGCTACCACTTTGTTTTTTATCAAATCTAAATAAAGTTCAGGATAATAAATCCAACAGTTTTTTGGTTTTGACTTGATGAAACTTTGAATTCTGTAGATTTAAAACATTTTAAATCCTGATCAATTTTTTTTCTGTTTTTGTTCCGACATATTTTGGATTTAAACTTTATAAACTTTCATGACTGAAGTATTTCATGTAAATATCAGATTTAGTTCATTCTGTCCACTTTAGTTGTTACTGTAAAGCTGAACGGTCTAGTCAAAGCATGGCTGGTTTGGCTGACTGGTCTATAAATTGTCCTGAGGAGTTTTCTGTCCACTGGTGACCTCTGACCTCTGGTGACCCTGGATGGATGAAGAGACGCGGCTCTAAACTGAGATCTGGGTGATAAAATGTTTCAATTTTGTTTCAGTTGAGTTTTAAGTTTTTATCAGTTTCTTCTTTCGGTTTGCAAGAATGAATTTATTTTAAAAACTAAAGAACTTCATGGATTCTATTCATCCACAGATTCAGCATTAAATCACTTTGCTGGGAGATTTATTTATTTATTGTGCTACTAAAGATAAATTATATATTAATTCATATTCAGTATTTTCTAACCTCAGTGGTTTTCAGCCTTCAGGACTCTGAGCTTCATTTTTAGATGTTTCTCTGCACCGAAACGCCATGAATGAATGAATGAATGAATGAATGAATTTAATCCTGGCGGTCCATATTTCATTAAACTCTGGAGAAAAGCCTGAAAAAATATCTATTCTAGATGGTTTATCCACTGAAAACAGTTTTAGTCACATGGTTTGAACATTATGATATAAAAGTTGTAACTTTTTTTATTTTTAGCAACAAGGTTTAATTCATGCAGTCGGTTCCATTCAATCAGTTTAATCCCAGAAATCAACATGCATCAGGTTCAGTTTATTATTCAACTTAAAAACATGAAGTTTCATTAAATCTCTGGTTGGCATCATGTTTCCTCCTGACTGAAGGACAGAAAACCTGAGCTTCACAGGAAACCTGCAGGTTAATGAAGTGTCTCCCCCTGCTGGTGGAAATGAGTCTGAACATTTAAATCACTGGTTTTTATTCAGCTTTGATAGTTTGAGGAGAAAAGAAGAAAAGCTGACAGATCATGCCATCCATTCGTGCAGCGCCGTCTGCCACAGACTCTTCTGGATGGGAGGCAGCTTCACTCTGCAACACACAGGAAACGGGTCAGAACCGACTGGCGCTTTACTCAGTTACGACTGAAAATAACCACGATTTCATCCAGCCTCTGAAGGCAACAAACACTGAAACTGATGAAGATTTCAGCTCCAGTTCTGTGACGCTGAGCCGATTTCTGATCCCTGCAGACAAACGGACCGAAACGGTTCTGATGGTTCTGCAGTGAATCCAAGCTGCAGTTTGAGGCCTGGGAGGTTTTTCATCTGCAGCAATTCAAGACGAAACTGAACCTAGAGAACTGCATGGATCCTGATTCATTTGGATCAGAAATGACTTTTGTTGAATTTTAGGATCCAGATCATCTGCAGATCAGATCAACTTTTACTGCTGTGAATATTCTGATAAACAAATTTTAAAAAATTATAAATTCACTTTCAAATTAATATTCCATTTACAGACATTCTGGGATTTTATATTATAATTAATCATTTGCTGTTTGAATCTGGATGAACTTTTCTACTCCGTTAGTTTCTGATTCCTCCTGCAGACGTTGCAACGTTTCTTCAGATTGAGGAAAACAAAATAATCTAAATGTTTTTACAGAAACTCTCAGTTTTTGTTTCCAGATGGAAACCTGATGAGATCAATCGGATCTCCATAGCAACCTGTTTCTCGGCGTCAGGCTGCGACGGGTCGGAGCGGTTCTGGGCGACCATGATGGTCCAGGAACCAGGTAGAGGTCTCCTGGTCTGAGTTTGGCCATGAGGAAGAGCGCCTCCTCCTCCTCCTCGTCTCTGCGGCGGGACAGACAGGATGAGGGATGTGATTCTGAGTTCTGATCTGGTTCTGATCGGGTTCTGATGCCTGCACACGGGTCCAGGTACCTGGCAGGTTCTGGCGGTCCGGCGGGCCGGTCGGCGTCCTGCGGCTCCCTGGTGTCCATCAGCCTCAGCAGGTTCTGCAGCTTCGGCTGAGATCCGGGGATTTTCTCTGAGTCCTGCAGGGAACGAGAGCAGAACCGTCACATCGCCGTTCGGGTCGCGTCACGGATGCTGACGTCTGATCCGATCAGACGGCGTTACCATGGCGATGGCCGTGAGGACGGACATGGCTCTCCTCAGGTCTCCCTCCAGGCTCCTCCGTCGGCTCCTCTCCCTCTGCAGACGCTCCAGCAGCAACGCAACGGCCGACGACTTCTGACGGCATTCCTCCGACCCCGAGAGCAGACAGGACCTGGAGAGGGAGGGAGGGAGAGATGGGTCGTTCCATGATAAAAGTTCTGGTCCAGATGTTTCCATCAGACTTTCAGTGTAAATAAAAGCCGCTCGGTGCGGTGACCTCTGACCTGTAGGCCTCCTGGTAGCCCAGCAGGCTCTCCCTGGAGTTCTGCAGCTCGTTGATGTGACCCGTCAGCAGTTTGCATCTCCTCCTCAGCTTCACTGACTCCTGGTGGAGAAACAGAGAGAGCTCTGGGATTCCAGCCGCTTCAGATGACAGAGGGTCCAACAAGTTAATCTAACAGATTAAAATCCCAGATTAGCAGCAGCAGCAGCAGCAGCAGTCCTCCGACCTTTTTGAGGACGTTGATTTTCTGGGTCATCTTGTGGATCATGACTCGGATCTTGATGGACGTTCGAGAAAGATTCTTCACTCTGTCATGCTCCTCCTTCTTCCTCCACAGCAGCACCAAACTCCGGAGCGACAGAGACTCCACGTCGGCGCGCAGCCTCTGGTGCTCCACGGTCTCCTCCTGGATCATGGCTTTGACCCGCTGCCTGATGCTGTTCATCACGTTCTGCTTCATCTCGTCGATGATCCTGAGAACAGAGAGGCTGAGAAGCTGCGGCGGCCCGGAGGGAAACGCTCCCCTGAGGCCGCCGCCACTCACTCCCTCTTCTCCAGGTACATCTGGTTGATCTCGGCGGCCTGGTGCCTCTCCAGGAAGGTCAGCTCCTTGTCCAAAGTCTTCTTCATTTCGATCTTCCTCTCCTGTTCGATCAGCTGCAGCCGCTGCTCCTCTATCCTGGCAGCTGATGGGAGTCGGATCAGGAAGACATGAAATATGTTTTTATGTCTTTTGGTCTCTCATCCTCACAACCACTCAATTTAACACCAATAAACATGATTATTTACAAAAACTTTGACCAAGATGGAGATTTAAGAAACTCCATATTTGTGTTCATGGAAAATCTGAACAAATATTTGCTTTGACATGATTTATAATCGATATTATCTTTTGTTTTATTGACTTTATATTCAAATACGCTATTTAAACGTAGTTCAATCTAAAACGAACCGCCTGACGCCATGTTTGAGTGCTAACAGGAAGTAAATCTGATTGGCTGACATTGGTTTTAACTTTGCACTACACTGCCCCCTGTGGGTTTGATTGAGACAGTGTTGATCTGGTGTTTTGTTCTCATATTTCTGTTTTTGCAGCGTTTGGATGGTCACATAAAGTTGATCTAAATTCGGTTCCAGGTTTTAACAGAATATTTTTAAAGTTCATTTCTGAAGAGGCTCCAAAACAACCAGGAGCTCCTGAAACGCTTTAGCAGAACAGACTGGTCCCTTTAATCTGACAGATTAAATTGTTGTTTATTCAATAATTCAGAAGGAGGAAAGATTATTAAACTGAAAATGTTGCTTATTATTTCAATATGTTGTTTCAATGTGATGAATTAATTAGAGACTCTGCAGTGTAAATGTTCAATCCCATCACTGCTTCAACTCATTTGCTATAATCTGGGACTCCTCCTCTGCAGCCTGATCCTCACCCTGGTTGTCTCTGTCTGAGCTCAGCTGGTCCAACGTGTCCTGCAGCTCCTGTCTCTCCGTATTGAGCAGCTGCTCCAAGGATTCGGTTTTCTGCCGGTCGCCCTGCAGCTGCCGCTCCACCTTGGCCTTCAGCTCCTCCTCGTCCTTCTCCAGCACAGACAGGTAGTGCTGCAGGTACTCCAGGATGTCGTTGGTGTCCTTCTGCAGCGCGCCGGACTTCAGGACGATGTCTTTCTTCTGCTCCTTCAGTTCATCACACTGAAGCTGAAACCTGCAGACATGAAACAAAAATATTCGTTATGGACAGAAGTGATGAGTCGACGGTTTCTGGCTGAACTGTCTGATTAATATGAAACAATCAATAAGTGGGCCGCAGACCTCACTTTGATAATAAAACTAAAACTTTAAACAATGACATTTTTCTCCTGTTTTTCTCAGATCATATTGATCAGCCTGAATCTGAAGCAGCTGATCTCAATGTTTGGCTGAAGTTCATTAAAACTCAGTTTCCATTGTGTGTTAAAGTGTTATGATAAATCAAAATGTCATAACTCAGTTTACCAGCAGTTAAACTGAACCTGAATGTATAACTCAGAGTTATTAAGTGTCTTCAGTGTCATCGTCTCACTTCTCCAGCTGTTCGTCCAGAAAACTGATCTGAGTCAGAAACAAACTTTTCTCTCGCTCCAGATCCTCGGCGTCCGGCGGCTCCTCAGAGCCCTTCGCCTTGTCCTTGGGTTGAGACGAAACAATCGGCTTCGTGTCTTTTTCCTGCATTTTTACTGTTGATATCAGAGGAATTCACAGAAAAACAACAAGCAGGAGTTTCTGGTTGCTCGGCAACCAGAAACTTAGTTAAAGATTTTATTTTTTTCTTGAATGAAGTGATAAATATTTGTCAGAATCTGATGGGAGTTGATCAGAGGAAATTGATATGTAGTAACTCTGAGGTTCCACCAGGTGGTGCTACAGCATTAAAACATAAAACGCTTAGGAGCGTTTTGCTGCAAACAGAAGGTGTCAGTGTTTCCCAGCTAGAAAACACATTTCTGTGCAGAAAGTGACGTTCTGCAGCGTCAGGTGTATTGGAGAGAAATTATGTTGGATTTAAATGCTGTGCATCCAGTTTGTTTTCAGAGGGATTCACTGTTTCAAATGTAATTCACTGTTTATTGCTTTTATAAATTAATCATGATCAACAACTTTTTGGACAAAAAGAATTACAAAAAGACTAATGTCAATCGGAAAACTGATTTCTACAAAATTATGACAATTAAATAAAAATATGTAACATAAGTGATTGCATAAATATTGTAGTCAGTATTTAGTATTTGTACTGTGACTGCGAGTAGCAAAGTTTGTATGTTCTGGAGTTTATTTAGGACTTTGGATGATCAACCTCTGAATGCAGTTTTACACTATAAAACTAGTTTACTAGAATGGACCGTCCTTTCATCAGTCAGGAGATGATAAAGGGATGGATGAGAATTTAGCAGTCGAGAAAAGGAGTGACAGATGGAGATATATTTTAGATGACAGAAGGCAGTTCTTGTTATGTGTGGTTGATTGATGTGGTGTACTGTTCAGAATAAATCATTGTGTTTTCCTTCTATCTCTTTCAGCTAGTTGATAAGCTAAAGCTAAGGGAAATGACATGTTAGGAAATGCAAATGAGAGCTAAGGTTGAAGGAAATGACACACTAGAGAACGCCCTCTTTAGGGCATAGCTTAGATAGAGGCTAACAAAAGGGATGGAAAACTTTTGTTTGATGCCATTTTGTCCTGCTAGCTCCAAATGGTAGCATGAGAAATGGACCAGCTGTATTTTGGTATTAATAAATGGAATTCATGAATTCAACTCACTGACTCTTCCTCAGCCTCAGATATCATGAACTCAGCTTGGATAATTCTCCACAGTATAGAGGAGAGTTAATCCAACTCTGTGGATGTGAGGGAGAAATAGGCTAATCACAATAAACAAGAAATAATCTGAAATGCAACACAAACTAAAGCATCGAGGACACTAGTTTTACTGGAAAGGACCAAATGTAAAATAATTCAGTGTTTTATTAATTTTTAACATTTCCATAGCGACTCAGCAGCTCCAACAAAATGATCCAACCTTCAAGCACCAATAAAACTGACTTTTGACCTGCAGGTTCTCTCCAGTTTCCTTATCTCTGTTGGGAAGGTCACTATTTGTTCACTATTTGTTTCTGCAAAGCTTCAGATTATCACAATGGCACCAGCAGCATTTGTTAACTAAATATTTTATTTTGGAGTGATGATTATGTCAAATAATACTGGTAAGGGTCAAAAAGGTTTTCCGGGATCAATCTTCTGATTATCATGTAGGAAAAACCCAAAAGAATGACAACACATTATTCAGAACAACTCAGCTAGGATTTTATTAAATGAACCTTCAAGAATTAGATGTGTGCATATAAACTGGAGGCTTTTTAAAGAAAAATACAACATTTAAAAGATTCTTCTGGAGGCGTCCTGTAAGTTAAACATTAGCTCGGCTCAGTGTCCTTCCCGCCCTCCTGACAGATGAACAGGTTTTTTATTTCAGTGTGGAGGAGCTGGTCCAGGAACAAGGAGAAAAAACTCACATGTACGGTATGTAAACCTTAGAGAAACTTTGTAAAATATAATAAAAATATAACTGCACCTTCAACATTACTTTAACACCTTTAACATTATTAACGTTTCTCTGTTAAAAATATTGTATATCTAAATTTATTAGCTGTTTGTTCTACTGTCAAATAGTTGCGTCTAAGTTTAAATTTAGATTATTTTAATGTTTCATTGAATCTTCTCTGCTCTCAATTGACCTGATTTGAAGAGATGAAAGCAATAAGAAATAAATCTTTACCTCAATCTCAGGACTAAGGTTCAAAGTTCAGGTGAAATCGATAAAAACTCATTTTGATTGCAGGAACATTCAGAACAATAAAAATATTGTTGATGAAAGATAAAAACTTTGTTTGAATCAAACTTTTAGTTGCTGTCTCGCTCTGAAATCCTGACTTAGCCGCTTTAAACTGTTTATTCATATGTGGTTATTGTTTATTCTGTATACTTTAAATGCTAAAGTGTATTACAACTTCTAGGTGCCACAGTCTGCACAGTGGTGCAGTTGGTAGAACTGTTGCCTTACAGCAAGAAGGTCCTGGGTTTGATTCCCGGCCCGTGCATGGTGTGTGTGTGTGCATGGTTGATTGTCCTGTTTGTTTCTGGCGGCTTGTCCAGGGTCGCACCACCTCCTGACCCCACTAGGGACAAGGGTGAACAGAAAATGGATGGAGGGGCTACCGTCTGTAATATGACCTTCACAGATCTATAGTTACTGTTCCTGACAGACACATTAAGTTAGTCAAGCTTCACTTCATAACTTCACTTCACTAATAACTACAAATAAACAATGAAATTAAATGATTAATTATCAGTTTATTTCTAAAGTACTTTAAAATTACAGGTCAACCAAACTGCTGTCTCCGAATAACAAAAGAGTATAGAAATATTAAGTAAGAAAGCGTTAAAAAACTGTTCAAATAAGGTAAATGATATTAACAACAACATCAGTGATAAAAGGTAGAGAAGAAACAAGGACTCGCTGAATGTTCCTGGAATTATTATCAATTTAAAAACATTAGTTTAAAATCATTTAAGATCCATTAGACTTTCTCCTGAAATGCTCTCCAGTTTTCCAGGAGATGCTGGTGAAACGGTTCCCATGGTGACGAGTCGAGTCCCGGGCACAACTGAGAGCTGTTGGTCTTGGCATCTTAGGATTCCTCTTGGTGGTCTAGTTCAAGATCCAGGCAAAGTTGTCCTGTTATAGGAAACTGCTGAACTTGGTTTCAGTTGTTTCATGGGGTTTTTATCTGTAAATGACATTATCAATACAGTTACTGTGTAAAGCAAAGCTATATTCTGTAAATTTCTACCATTGTACTAAAATCCTTCAGTTGTTTCTTTTTTTTAGGGTGACGAGTTCTGATCTCGGGTTCTGATCTCGGGTTCTGATCTCGGGTTCTGATCTCGGGTTCTGATCTCGGGTTCTGATCTCGGGTTCTGATCTCGGCGTCATCATGGCCTCTTCATCATCCAGTGAGTCCAATTAAAACTGGTCACGAGTAAACTACCTGTGATGATGTATACTACTACTACTACTAATAATAATAATAATAATTATTATTATTATTTCTATCATTATTATTCATACTAGTACTATTGTGAGACAATAAAATAATTTATATTATATTATATTGTTATTAAATCAATTCTTTTGACAAGCTACAGAAATTCTTCTATATCATTCACATTTTCTTATATTCTCTGAATTATTTCAATATTACATGTGGAAGTTACCTTTTCAGACCCATTTCTTTAGCTTCTGTTGAACCACATTCTTCACACAGCAAGGTGTTCTGATTCACAAATAGATTCATTTTCATTTTTTCTTCACAACTATGACTGTAGCTGTGATTATATTATACCATTTCAGTTGGATACACATTTTGAGAACTGCTTTTACTGTAATCCTAAATGGTAACAAGAGATAATCAGTTTTATTGTTTTACTATTATTGCTAAAACCAGACTTTGCCCTGCAGGTTTGATATAAAATCAACAGACCTAAATGATTGAGTGAAAAATGAAAGAACTGCACTAAAGTTCCTTTACAGATCTGTTTTACAAGCTGCAGTTGAAAAGTGTTCCAGTTCTTTATATTTCTTAACAACACTCAAATATATTTTTTTAGTCCAGTCACTGATCCAAATCAACATCGAATCCTTCATTATCTATTTGTTTATTTCCCTTATCTTTGCAGATACAACGGCTTGGCCGTTTCAAACCAGCAGCATCACTCTTCGTCCGCCTGACAGTAAGTTTTATGAGGTTTGGCTTCATTAACAGTATAAAAAAGTCACAAATAGTAAATTGTACAATGATTTTAATAAATAAAACAAAAAAAAAATAAAAATAATGAAACTTTAAGTAGAAATGTGTTAAGTTCACAGACTTCTTTTCAAAATGACCAAACTAACAGAAGTGTTTTAAGCTTCTGTATAAACCAAAGAGTTTTGCTAGCGATAAAACAGTCTGTTATGTGCAGAACAAGCAGAAGAATCGTCTCTGCTGTGGCTGATTCCTCCCACATTCTGGTGGTACCAGCTATACATGCACATGGCCTTTACTGAACAATAAAAAATATTGCTATTCATGGAGCAGAAGTACTGTGTATCAGTGGACTTTTATAAAAGTCATGCTTTGGATAATATGTTCTGGAAACTGATGCACTAAGTAGGAAGGAAGGAGGGAGAGTTAGATGAATTATTGAAATATTTAGCAAATGCCGTTATTGGGATTCTGTTTAAACATCAACTTAATAAAATGATATAAATCTGACATGACATAGAAGTAAAAACACTGAATTTCAACAAACACCTAAATTAAATTTAAAAATAAAATATTAAAAATATTATTCCTAACCTGGAAATACTTTTGTTAAAATTTCTCAATTATTTTTCATTTAATGTGATTTTAATCAAATCTGAACACAGATCCACTAAATGTTTCTCTAATCTTTATGTGAAAACATTTTTCCTTTCATATTTCAGTGCATGAGATGCGGCTTGTTCTGCTTGGCAGCAGCTGGTATGATAAGAGTTCAGTCGCCAACCTGCTGCTGGGTCAGAACACGTGCAACACCCAGGAGGAACCAACCAGATCCATCAAAGTCCATGGACTGATTCAAACAACAAGAACGGTTCTGATAAACACGCCGGACCTGCTAAACCCGAGCATCTCTGAAGCCAAACTCAAAGAACATGTAGAACATTGTGTGAGTCTCTCTGCTCCTGGACCTCATGTGGTTCTGCTGGTTGTCCAGCAGAACATGACTGACCAACAGAAGCAGAGGCTTTATGGGATCCTTGAACTCTTCAGTGAAGACTCTTGGAAGCATTCACTGGTTCTGATCTCAACTCCTGGATGGGAAATGCCAGGTTCAAATTACCGGTTTCACCTGAGGCCTCTGGACGATCTGATCAGAAAGTGTGGAAAAAGGTGGATTAAGCTGCAGCCTGACCCTACAGAGCTGCTGTGGAACCTGAGCCAAACTTTGAAAATCAACTATTGGAGCCATGTTAACTGTAGGCGTCCAGAAGTTCCTTCACTGTGGGACTCTGCTGAAAGCCTTGGTATGTATTGATAATAACTACATTAATTGTCTTAAAATAAATGACAAATCGCATATTTGCAACAGTTTGTGTTTCATCTGAAATCAAGGGTTTACCAGTTACTACCAGATATTTGCAAGTTTCACACTTATTGTTTGCAGGAAAAACATACTGAAAATCAGTTCATTAGAAAATATATACAAAGCCCAGATTTGGTGGCTGGGAGTTCACTCTTTATAGTTGATTAATCTCAGTATGCAAAGGTTGTGCTATGCAATGAATTCAGTAAAGTAAGGAGGTAGTATGTTAGGAAGATCCCAGATGAATATTTGCAGCATATCCAAGGGGTATAACCATGACTCCCTTGGAGTTAATTACATGTTCAAGTTTAAGTCTGAACAAACCAAGTCAAGTTTATTTGTACAGAACATTTCAGTAACAAGGCAGTTCAAAGTGCTTTACATAATAGAAACAGCATCCCGGGAAGATGGGTGCGTCCTGGACCAATAGAAATCAGACCGCAGTTCGTTATTTGATTTCTTTGGCTGAAACATGATAAACTATATTGTTATGCCTTAAATCAAACAAGCAAAACTGCTACATTGTTTTCATAGACTTAGCTCATTTTTCTGTCGAATGTAGCCAATATTTCAATTATATTTAGCTCTTTAAGTCTTACTTTAATAAGAAGAGTTTGAAACAGGATGTAGCAGATGAGCATTACCACCAGCCGACAGCTCTGTATGGGAGCCGAGAGCAGAGGCGCTACTGCAGCTGACATTGAAACAAAATAAGGAATGCCTTTATTTCTTATCCTCTTCAATGTAGAGCCTTTAAAACCACAAAATAAAATGGGAATATTTTTCTAGAAAACTCTGGTGCTGAGCCTTAAGTTTAAGTTATGATACTTCCCAAATATTCAATTTCTACATATTTATAGATTCTCAGCCATTTTTGAGATTCCCAGGACATGAAAAAATAAAAAAACAAACAAAAAAAAGTTTAAAGCAGTTTAAGTTATAATTTAAATAACACATGACTTGTATTGAGAAGCCCCGAAATAAATCAATATTTATGAGGAATTTTATTAAGTGGAGTTACTTATTAAAATGATGTAGAACCAGGTTGTGTTTCTATCTTCCTGGTTCTGGTCAGAACTCCAGCAGCAGCGTTCTGGACGTCGGTTTGTCAGTCAAACCTGCTGCAGGAATCAAAGCCTGGATGAATTTTTCTAATCTGAGACTTTAGTCTCTGGTCCTGGAAATGTTCTGCAGCTGCTGACCCTAACCCTATGGGTTATTTTTTTCTGGAAGGCATATTTTATAAGTTACTCAGGTTTTAACCTTCCTCAGTAGTTTCTGTGTCTTTCCATATTCCTTCAGTTTGTGTGGCTGCTACACATTTTCAGAGCAGGTAAAAAAGTTAGCATATATCTATATAACTTTCACACCATATTAATTTTTCTACATGTTGACCTGTTCGTCAAAAATAGCACCGCATATCTTTTGTGTGCTGCACGCTTTATACATGAGGACCCAGGATTTTTATGCCAGTCCATGTCTACTTTCAATGTTTATTCTTTAGCCCTAATTATTACATTTTATTAATTATTTCTGTCATGTCGTTTTGGATGTTTAGTGTTATGCTTTTGTGTATTTATATTGATTTTCTTCCCTTTGGTTCCAGTTCCTCGGTTCAGCTAATCGTTCTATCAGTCGAGCTCACTGAACTGTCTTGTTTCACCAGCTACTTAGGTTCCTGGCCCTGTTCACTTTAGCTCAGTTCAGCTCTGTTCTTTCCAGTCTGGTTTAGTTTTTGGGGTTTTTTGTTTTTTTTGAGAAAATAAGTTTTTCCAATGCCACAAATCAGCAAATTGGCTTTCTTCAGACCAGAACCTTCAAAGAGAGTGGGTAAAGTTGGCATCTATCTGCCTTCAGTCACTCCTCACTCACTATTGGATTTATTCCTGAAATCTTCAAAGCTGCATCTATCACCCAATAATTTCAATAACATTTGTCCAATTAACCGATTATCCCCAAAATAATAGGTTACCAAGATAGCAGAAAAGACTCAGCTCCACTCACATTTAACCCACATTAGCCTCTACAAAATGTTCCAGTTTTGTTTCCATCCTCAACATAGCACAGAACCTCTCTACTAAAAATCCAGACTGGCTGCTAACTTTGGTCTTCTCTCCTTGATCTTCCTTGCTGTGAATGCAGTCTTTGACACTATTTCTCAAACCCTCCTTTATAGATGAGTTTACATTAGGATTACTGTCAGCCCAACGGTTCTAGTCATAGGCTGCAGTCAGTTTATTCAACTCAAGTCCTTCATATTTCAGTCTACCCCTGTGACTTCAGGTGTACCCCACTGCTCCTCTTCATCACTTATATCTTCCCTCTTGGCAACATTTTTTTTTTGCAAATTCAATATCCATTTCCACTACTTGGAGGATGACACCCGCTCTACCCATAAATCTGTAGGCAGGAGAGTTAAGAGGGACTATTTGGACAGATTCGGCATTATTTGTTCATCAGACTGTAACACAGCTCCTTTTAGTGAACTATTTCTCTTTTACAGAACAGCTTTGCATCAACCAAGTCTGCAAATATTATTTTGTGGTTTTTATTCATACCCTTTTAAAAACAATTTTAGCGTATTTCAGCAGAAATGCAAATTTTATAGCGCAGTAATGTAAATGATTGTCTGTTTTTTGATAAAAGCCTGAACAAAACGGTGAAAAGGTTGATGTAAACTGAAATTTCCACACACTGTTCTTGGACTACATGTACATATTACACTAATGATGAAGTATATTTAAATTGATGTTCATTGAGTGTATTTAAAACTCCAAAGGAACAGAGTTAAGATATGACTTACAGAACTTTACTGTTTGTCTGTTGTAGAAGAACAAAGCAACATCAGAACAAAGCAACGCAGGAACAGCATTGACTTACTTCCACCATCCTGTAAGTTTATGCAGTGGAGATGTGTTTATGTATAAATAGTTACAGCTATGATTATATATCAGATATTTTAGATCTTATATATATGTATGTATGTATGTACGTTGTCAGTTAATTACAAATTAATTTGATTAATCATATTATCACTGTTTAATAATCACTATTAATGCTTAACTTTGTAAGTTTGAAATGTAGAAATCCACGTTGTTCTGAAGATGTTAATGAAAATCTTTTAATATTTCAAACCAAATATATCAGTTTTCCAGATGTTTATATTCAGGTCAGTTTAAATGAAGTTATTTTGTTTCAAACATGATGATTTAGAAATGTTAACCATCAATCTGTTGTGAAATAAGTCTCTATATCAAAGAGTCTACATACATAGTTTTATCCAAATGTCCATCACGCTGTTCTTTAAAGCAGAATTTGCTGCTGAGCTCATCAGTCTGGCAAACCAACAGAGCCTAAGACTCCCAGGCCAAACTGTTGGACAACAAGGTGAAATTCAGGTATTAAAACCGGAGCAGGAGCGATGCACAGATTAACACCAACAGACAAATGCTGGTCTGAATTCATGCCTTCTCTGTGAATCTTGTTCGTTTTAAACCCCTCCCAGCTAAACAGCGAAAAGAAAAAAAACACAACAATTAGTCAGGTGCTCACAACTTAAAAAATCCAAAGCAGCCAAAGCAGATCACAGGGAGCTGAGAGAGGACACACCTGGGAGTAGGAAAATGAATCTAACATTCAAGAATAACCAGATCTAAGAAGCTAAAATAGCCCTACATATGTTCAGTTTTCTGAATAAAGTTGATAAACTGACCCATGAAACATGTGATGTTTTTCAGTCTCTGAGCAGCAGCAGCCGCCGATCCATGAAGCTGGCAACATGACCATAGGACAAGAGCCAGGGAGCAGGTTATCTCTTGGAGCAGGTTGGAAATATAAGACTCCTCACTTTTTAAAGTTTATGATAAAGTAAATAAAATGGATTCTATTCCAAATAAATTTGTTGGCATCCTCCTGAATGTGATTACTTCATCATCAATAAATGACACAGCTGTACGCAATTAAAATTAAAAGAAGTCTGAATGTAACTAAAGAACCTGATATGTTCTGGGAATGTTTAAAATCAGTTGAGATTTCTAAGTTGTTCAAACAGTGGCTGATCAAGTATATGATCATGTAAATATTAATGATCTGTTGGAGAGTTTCTGTCAGGTTTCAGAGTTTATCATAGATCTGAAACAGAAATGATGAAAGTTATTAATGATATTCCGTTGGCTTCAGACAATGAACTGGTGTCTGTTCTGGTTTTTCTAGCTCTCACTGCTGCTTTTCATTCAGTTGACCACAATATTCTCGCTTGTTGTGAAATATATGAATTACTTGTTTTAATCAACAATTGTTTGAACTAATGAACTTGTATCCTGACACAGTTGAGAAAAACCTTCCCAACTTTATTTTCCCTCATTGTTTCTGGTGTTTGTTAAACCAATGAGTGAGATCAAACAAACTATTTTAATATTCCAAAGGAAAACTAAATCAGGATCACAGTGAGAGCTGC
This sequence comes from Poeciliopsis retropinna, assembly GCA_010277075.1. Classification (NCBI taxonomy): domain Eukaryota; kingdom Metazoa; phylum Chordata; class Actinopteri; order Cyprinodontiformes; family Poeciliidae; genus Poeciliopsis; species Poeciliopsis retropinna. Next base: position 974,133 of record VMRM01000001.1, read on the forward strand.
AGGAGGTAACTTGTATATAAAAACGTATTTTTTACTTATTTGTTAAAACTTTCACTATGTCCTGAGAGTAGAATATGAGAGACAATCTGTGAAAAATCCAGTGGACCTGCAGAAAGCAGATGACAGTCTTGCCTATATATCTGCTCAAAAAAAATAAAGGGACACTTAAACAACACAATATAACTCCAAGTAAATCAAACTTCTGTGAAATCAAACTGTCCATCTAGGATGTGTTATTAAAGTGTTCCGTTTATTTTTTTGAGCTGTGTATATATATATATATATATATATATATATATATATATATACGTATGTACGACAGAGGCCAAGACATATAGTGTTATATATGTATATGTTATGTATAGTGTAACGTATACACTATATGTATATGTTATATAATTTGATGTTCTGTTCTGGTTCATGGTTGTATTACTTCCAAGGAATTAGAGAGGAGTTATGATTGATGGAGCTGTGCTGTATTTTTATTGCAGAGGCTTCCAGATCCGTGTATCGCAGCACCAGCCTGCAGAGTCTTGATCCAGAATGTGAGTTGACTATTGTAAAGTTTTACTTATTTTCAGTTCATTCTCATGTTATTTACATGAGACCGAAATATATATATATATATATATATATATATATATATATATATATATATATATATATGGTGATCATTTCTAAATCCATGAATACCAAAGGGACATGTAGTGGTGGCAAGAGGTCACTCAACATTAGTTTGGTTTAATCTATAGTTTTTGATAGGAGTTAACAGAAACAAACCTGAAACAGAACTTAAATGGGTGCAAATGCTAAATATTAAACTACAATAAAAATAAACTATAATCTGTGGACTGTTTTTATCCAATGTGTTATGTCAAACAGGGTTAATTACTATCAAAGTACCTTTTTCCATCATTTTTCTATCAGTGGGATTAAATTTAAGGACAAAAAAGATGAGAGCAGCTTCAACATGTCCTGTGGCAGATAAAAAATATATTTCAGTCTGGGCAAAAAGAAAATGATTACTTCCATTTGACATAATAAACATGGCTTATGGCTTGATGAAGTCCTGGAAGACGGTTTTTACTGGGCTTAATTTCTGTGTATGTGAGACTGTAACTGTGTCTAAAAAAGGGAGTGAAGTTCTGCGTTTGTTTGGAGGTGAGAAATGTGTTGGTCAAAAACTAGGAAAGTTTAGTTCTGTAACCCCATAAAACACTGGAGCCCCGCCCTTCCTCCTCTTGTTTGGACCCACAATCAGACAGAGCGCAAGGCCAGGTGTAGCTTCTACGGAGAGAAAAATAACAAAGAAAACAGTTGAAATACCAGAAATGCAAATCAGAGAGGAGTAGAAGAAGAAAGTGAGAAAAAGTGATCAGTTTGTCCTCCAGTAGAATAAGCCTATGACAGCATAACCACAGAAATACCTCAGGATAACCTAAGCCAGTCTAACTGTAAGTTTTATCGCAAAGCAAAGTTTTAGTCCTAGTATTCAAGTGTCTGTCTCACGGACTAAAACTGGGATCTGGTTCTTGTGGAGAATTTATAAACTCTCCATATTGAGAATATATGAGGCTGAAGAAGAGTTAGTGAGTTGAATTCATGAATTCCATTTATTAATACCAAAATACATCTGGTCCATTTCTCATGCTACCTTTAGGAGCTAGTAGGGCAAAATGGCATCAAACAAAAGTTGGTAGTTCCCTTTGTTAGCCTGTGTCTAAGCTATGCCCAAAAGAGGGCGTTCCCTAGTGCAGGGCTGGGCAGTCCAGGTCCTTGAGGGCCGGTGTCCTGCATCTCTTAGACGTCTCCCTGGTCCAACACAGCTGAATCCAATTGGTGAATCACCTCCTAAGTGCAGTCAAGTTTTCCAGAGTTCTGCTAATGACCTCATTATTTGTCTCAGGTGTGTTGAAGTACAAACACATCTAAAGGTTGCAGGAGACCTGCAACTTTTAGATGCCTGGAGTTGCCTACCCCAGCCCTAGTGTCAAGTCCTTAAACCCAGTGTTTCTCACTCCAGTCCTCAGGCCTCCTGTCCTGCATATTTTATGTGTTCACCTTCTGCCACACCTGGATTGAATCTGTGGATGATTAACAGCCTTTTGCAGTACTTGGTGACTACAGAAGAGGTCATGCAATCATTTGGATCAGCTGTTCTGGAACAGAGACACATATAAAACATGCAGAGCAGGGGGATGAGAAGCACTGCTTTAACCTCAGCTTTGAGGATGTTTCCTGACATGTCATTTCCTTTAGCTTTGCAACAAGCTAAAAGAGATGGCGTAAAAACACAGAATTATTTATTCTCAACATTTGACATGAGAGCAGCCTGCCTCCTGTCTTACTGATATGTCCTGCAGGACCAAGCAGTAAACCTGCAGACTGAGAGCAAAGAGCGTGGTCAAGAACTATGGACCAATCAGATCTCTGAAGATGTTCCAGTTTTCTTCAACCTATCTATCTTTCTTTTATAAAGAAGCCTTTTATGGAGCTTATTTATTCCCTCATTCTGGGAAAGCTGTTTAGATTGTTTTTGTGTAAGCAAAATTTACACTATTTAAAGGGGACATATCATTCAAAATTCACTTTTCACCCCATAAATACATCTTTGTGTACTTTGAGTGACTATGAGTGCAAAAAATATACAATTATCCTCTCTTGGTGCTGCATAGATATCTTTAAATTATTTTTGGGCTATAATTTTTGGTCTGTTTATTTTTCACTATTTTCCATAACGTACTTTTGGTATATGAGATCAACACATTTTCTGTGGAGCTGCTAGACAAAGTCATGACTTCCAACTAATCAGTTCTGTGAATCTGCCATTTTTTCCCTTACAGTGATTTTGTAGTCCAAGTTCAGTAAGGCAAAATGTTCATTTCTACTACATATGAATGCAAACTATTCCTTACATCCCCCCAGCATGAGAGGCTATTTGAAGTTTCTGGTTAGATTTTATTTTTCTCGATAATAAAAGTCAGTGGCCATAATCCCCTCAGGACTTCAGTAGCCTTCACCGGCATCAAGAGGCATTTTCTAAAATACGTTGTCTGATTGAAGGTCAGTTCTTTCTCTGTGAAATGAGGGGCAGATCAAAGAGGAAAGCTGCTAATAATGCTAAAATGACAGCAAAGCTTATTTTAGACATGCATTTTGTGTTTCCTGACCATTGGATTGATAGAATCGAACTGTCTGGTTCCATTAGCGTTGTGTGCTAGCTGTTAGCTTCCTCATTGAGGATAAAACTGTACTAAATGTTTTGAATGTAATTATTTTACTTTTTTGTCTTGGGGACTCATGATATTCTTGAGGCTTCGTGAGCTAACTCCTTAATTACATTGATGCTTTGTTTATTTCCTTCATATTGTGGTAGCATTAATATTTTAATAGATATCTGACATTCAATATGAAAGGAAAATAATCCCTTCTTATTGTAGGGATTAGGTATGGATGGACACAGTGTAAATACAGTAATAACACATTGTTACTACAATGTGAACCTATGTGGTTCTGCGGGTCGGCCGTCTTCAGTCTCCTGCTCTGGGTCAGACTCTGACTCTGTTTTACAATTCTAATGTTGTTGACATCTTTTTTAAACTTTGAAATAAAAAGTTTCTCTATTGTATCACTGCTTTCAAACTACAAAAATGGCCAAACAGGTGGAGTGGAACGCTCTGACCTGAAGAGCTCTGCTACTGGTTTAGCTTAGAAATAGTTTATCAATTGTCCTATAATGACATGTAATTTATTCAGTATGATAGAAATTAGCACTGACCTTAAAGCCTGTTGCAGCTCCACTTAAAGGTGTTTTTGGTCCTGCAGTCCTACAGCAGCACCATCCAGTCCATGTATCTGTAATGAAGAAAGAGGAGAAGGGACCAAGCAGCATCCAGAAAACCTTCAGACCACGGTGGAGAGGTAAGATTCATGCATCTGTAAACATTGTGATAAAGTATATTTTAAACCATATGCTTTAAATCTTGCTTCTGTGTATACTTTCAGTTCTTAGTACTAGGATATCCATATATTTTTGTTCTCTCTTCTTTGTCACTTGGAGGGTTTTTCTATACTTCATTCATCAAAATGGCTTCATCTCTTTAAATACTTTCGGAACCTGCTGAGAAAGTATATAAAATCTGTGAAGAGAAGGGAGGTTGTATAGAACATTAAGACATATTTGACTCTTGCACTAGAATAATATGAACATAAAAATTATTGACAGAATTGAAAGTTTTTTGTGTTTAAAAGGTCTTTAAAATCTTTAAATTTGACGTGCAGATACTGACGTCTTCCTCCATGCCAGGGATTAGAGTCAGAAGCAAAGAGTTGTCCCTTTGTCTTCAAGTAGAAAATAAGATTTGGTGAATAATGATTAGCAGTAAAGTAGCTTTTGGTTTCTGTGTGCAAAGTAAAATAATTTAACCATCCAATAAACACAAGGATGTCTTCAAAAGCTATATTGAAAAATCATTGAGCTGTTTAACAGCATTTAAGAATTAAATTTTTTTTTAAATCACAGGCTAATAATTTTGACCTTAACTGCAAGTATTAGACAAAATGAGTGGAGATTTCCAGCCTTTTTTGTTGGGTGGCATGCTTAGTCAGTTTTATCCATCAATCAATCGATCAATTTAATTAATAAAGCACCCTTCATACTAAAAGCAGTTGAAAGGACTGTACAAATCAATAAAAGTAAACCCACAAAAACAAACAATTACCCAATCCCACATGAAAATGCACAATTTTATGGAAAATGCACAGACTAAGCAGAAATGATTCAACTCAGAAAATACAGGTAAAAGTCGGGTCTTGAGCTGTTAAAGACAGCAACATTTTCTGCAGTCCTTGGGTTCTGAATGCACCCGACCGGGACCATAATACTCACCATCAGTGAGTTCTGACTCTTGGACCTGTCAGTAGTCCAGTGCCAGAGGACCTGAGGGTTTTCAGGGTCCATAAGGTAACAGCAGCTCTGCAAGATAAGGTGGTTCAAGACCATTAAGACATTTAAAAAAATACTAAAATAATCTTAAAATCAACCCTGAGATGTATTGGGAGCCAATGTAATGATTTTAAAACAGGTGTGATGTGAGCCTGCCTTCAGGTCTTGGTTAAAAAATTTATAATATTTAAAATTTCGTACTCAAGACATTGGTAAAATGAATGAAAACGTGGTTATGGAATTGGGACCAGGAGGCAGCTGGTTGGTTTGACTTGAGAGAAACTTTGCTAAGTAAAGAGAAAATAAAAACACAGAGTCGGGTTGGTCGGATCAGGTTTTTCCTGCTGATTCTGATACCGCTCTGCAGGCTGTGAAGGATGAGATGCAGGTTTCCTGATCAGCAACTATTCGTCAATCATATACTTTTTCTTGGAAATCAGCTGATTGTAATCGGTGGCTGACCAACCAGCACATCATGATAATACAGACCATAAGGTTCAATTTAAGTTTATCTTTTCTATGTGTTTCTCTGATTGATTCCAGCTTCATGTGTCTTCTTCCACAGATAATGAAAATCCAAACATCAGAATAGTTCTGATCGGGAAGACTGGCACTGGAAGGAGTTCAACAGGAAACACCATCCTGGGAAGAAACGAGTTTGAAGCTAAACTGAGTCAAAGATCAGTCACAAAGCAATGTGTGAAGGAAAAGACTGAAATAGATGGACGGCCAGTGTTTGTGGTTGACACACCTGGACTTTTTGACAACAGTTTAAGGCCTGCAGAAGTTAAGGACGAGCTGGAGGGTTGTATAAATCTCCTGGCTCCAGGTCCTCATGTTTTCCTGCTGGTTGTACAGATCTGCAGATTCACACCAGAGGAGAAAGAGACGATAGAAATGATCAAGAAAACCTTTGGAAAGAATTCTGAAAAATTCACCATCGTTCTTTTAACTAGAGGAGATTTGTTAGAGCAAGATGGCCTCACTGTTGAAGATTATATCCGGAACGAAAGTGATGATTCTTTGAAGAAGCTGATCGCTGACTGTGGAGGAAGATATCATGTGTTTAATAATAAGAAAGTAGAAAACCGTTCTCAGGTCAGAGAGCTGATCAGAAAGATCGATGACATGGTGAAAGAAAATGGAGGCAGTTTCTACACCAATGAGATGCTGCAGGAGGCAGAAGCTGCAATACAGAAGGAAATGGAGGGGATTGGAAATCAGAGAGAAGAAGAAATGAATAGAAAGGTGGAAGAACTTGACAGAAAACATGCAGCAGAAAAAGAGGCCATGAAAAGAAAACTGGAAAAGGAAACTGAACAGCAGGAAAAAAATCTATATGAAATGAAGGAAAATATCAGGGTAGGAAATGAAAAGAGAAAGAAAGATCAGGAATATAGAAAGAGAGAAGAGAGAAGAAGGGAAATACAAGAAGAAAATAACAGGATGCAGTTGATGGGTGAGATGGAAGAGTTGGAGAAAAGTATGAAATCCCTGAACATAAAGAGACGAGAACTGGAGGAGAAGCAAAGGCTGATGGAGAAAGAACAACGAGAATGGTGGAAAAAAAGACTTGAGGAAGAAAAACAGATACAGCAGAGGGAGGAGATGAGAATTAATAACCTCAAAGAAGAATATGAAAAGCAGAAAGAAAGATATGACAAATCTAGAAGGATGGAAGAAAACATTTGATGAGAACTCTGAGAACTGGAGAAGCATCAGAATAATCTGGAAGACAAGAAACAGAAACTGAAATGAAATGAGAAGAACTGAGAGGAAAGGTTACAACTTCTGAGTAATTCCTCAAAAACTTAGGGGAAAAAACTGCAAACCCCAATAATTAACCATCCTTCTGTGAACACAGCTTAGCACTATGCTACTTTTACATGATAGCAACAGTAAGGAAATGTAAGAGCAAAGGCACAATTTCATACCAACCCTGAAAGTTTTTTTTCTGACAGGAATATTCATGATGTTTCAGCAAATGTTGATAAAAGCACAGATGAGGTTCAGTGGGACAGCAGGTGCATCATAAATAGAGGCTGTATGTCTGGGCAGGATTCCTGACCCCAGGCCAGGCCTCTCACCTTATCTCCCCCCAGACTCCGACCCGATTGATTGTTGGTTTCACTGCCACCTGTTTGGCTGCCGACACAATGAATACAACTAGTGGCAGCACAATGAACCCTGCAACAGAAAACATTTAAAGTCTCCTGAATGTAAGTCATCAAAATGTTTAAAATGTAAATAATTCAGTGACTAAATTACTTGAAGATAAGACACAATATTGTGGCTTAAATAAAGCTAACCTTGAACATGCACACATATTGTATATTTATAACCATCATTAAATGTTTCACAGTTGAAATATATATACAATGTGTGCAATGAATCAATTGTTTTGGGAGTAAGATAAAACCAGAATGAGAAAAGTCTTGTCAGACAAAATTACAAAGACTCACAAAGCTTTTAAATCCAGCAAGGTCCTAAACACTGTAATCAGTGCATTTTTGTTAAAGGGATTTCAGAAAGACACATTTTCTCCAAATGAAAGAGGGAAGGTACAGTAGCTCCACCTAGTGTTCATCTGTGCTCGCTGCAGTGAGGACAAATATGGCCGTTTGGATTGTAAAGGTTTCAGACCCTTTGCCTTTGAGACAAACAAGGTCAAACTGAAAGACAGACAGTTTCATTGTCTGTAGGAAAATAACATGAATTTTGACAACTTTAAATAAACAATGCCTTTAAAAGAGGAGACGAGCTGTCATTCACTGGTTACTATGGCAACCACCAACTGTCAAGAGCAGCATAACAGAATTAACAGAACTTGTATACCAATAAATGTTTTGCTCAAATGAAATTAATTTGAAATAAACCAATTCTGACTAACTGTACATCTACTGTATAAAATAAAATATTGTTACACTAAAAGCAGTTCTTATGGCTAAACTCTGGGATTGCAGAAACAAACTCTTCTCCCCCTCCGGATCCTCGGCGGCTCCTCAGAGGACTTGTCCTTGTCCTTGGGTTGAGACGAGCCGCTCGGCTTTGTGTCTTTTTACTGTTGATATCAGAGGAATTCACAGAAAAACGTGAATTCCTGTTTTTATGTGAATGTTTGTAGAAAGAAAAAGTATCTGTGCAGAAAGTGAAGTTTTGCAGCGTCAAACCGAATGAATATTTAATGTTTAAATGAATCATGTAGATGGTATGAACAGGAGGTTGCTAGGCAACCAGAAGCTCTATCCTTACAATAAAACATGAGCCACATTTTTTTGATTTTTCATCAGTATTTCTAATACAGTTGTGTTTTTGAATGACAGAATATATATTTTATATAGAAAAAGAAGAAAAAGAAAAAAAAATCTTTAAAGAAACCTTTAGCTCAGATAAAGATTTTATTATTTTCCACATAGAAATGATTCAAATAAACTTCAGAAACTGATCAGAGTTGATCAGCTGGAATCAGTTGGGCAGGATGTGTAGTAACTCTGAGATTCCACCAGGTGGCACAAAAAAATAAATCAGCACCAAAAATAAAACTCCACTGTGTGTTGAGAGCGAACAGAAGGTGTCGCTGTTTCCCTGCTACAAAGAAAAAGTTTCTGTGCAGAAAGTGAAGTTCTGCAGCCTCAGGCTGTAGATGCACAGAAATAAATCAGGGAGAGAAACAAAATAACTTCCTTTGATAAAACTGACATAGAATCAGATTTTAAAGAAAATAATAACTCAACACTCAGTTTTATTGATGTTGTTGTTTATATTTTCCTGTTAGTTCATCAGTGATTGGACTGGTTTGTCTCAATGACCTTTGAATCATCTATAAGCTTTAAACTGGATAAATTGGCTCAAACTGAAGCAGCAGCACCAGCAGTGATCTGATCTGATCTGATCTGATCTGTCTGTGTTCACTGGTTGGTCCTGTGACTCTAACGGCTCCATCTGGGTTTGTTTATCATAAATTAATGCAGAATCACTTCCTTCTTCCTCATCATGCATCAGCAATAATCTTCCGTTATTTACATGGTCTGAGTATGTGAGCTCGTCTGGATTTTATTTACTTCATCAGAGTAAAGGGGGATTTTTAAAACGTTTTTAATAAGATTTTAGGAAACAATTAATCAACTCTGCATGATTCTGAATTGTTTTGTCACATAAAATCCCAGAAAGGATGAAGCAACAAGTTTCAGAGAAACAGAGCTGTTTGTATGGACTAGGCCATTTTGCTGAAACCAGCCAGTTTTAATCAGTAGCCTGATGTTTCCAGTTAAAATGTTCCTGTTCGTTGTTCTTCAGTTGTTCTGAAAGTTTCCTGAACAAAGTCATGAAAATCTTCCACTCAGCTCTTAAAATCCTATTTTCTGTTTGTCAAACTTTGTTTTGGAATATTTTAGGAAAATCTACTAAAACGTGGGAAGAATCTGCATCTCAGGGAAAATCTGCTGGAAAAACAAAGTTCCTGACAGAGTTTTCCTTTGATTCAGGAGCCTGAAGGAGAAAAATACAAATATCAACCTGCTGCCCTGTTTGCATGTTGGACTGAAGGCTTTTGTTGAAACAGGAGAGAAGTTCTGCTAATTTTCCTATTTCCCAGGATTCCTCTGTGTGGGATGGCAGCAGGAAGTCAGAAATCTGACGCAGCTGGTGGGATTTCCACCAGGCAGAAAACATGATGCAAATATTCAGATAAATAAAATATTTACAGCGAGGCAAGCAGGCCTGCTTGGGTTTTACTGATATTAAAATTATTATTCCAAGGAGGCAATAATAATAAATAAACACCTGAGGAGATCTTCAGGTGACCTTCACTGACCTTCAGTCACATTTAGTTCTGGTTCGTCTTTCTAAATATTTAATTCTCATTTTAAGACGTTTCCTTTTTGCTGATTTAGATAAATGCTGAAGACGGAAACATTTTAATTCAAGCTTCTAGTTTTAAAAAGCCAAGTAAAGTAAACCCAGAGCATGATGCTGCCATCACCGTACTCTGCTGTAGGTTTGCTGTTTCACTGTGTTGTGTTTGTTTCCATTCTTCCATCTCCAGTGTTTCTCCTTCTCTTTCCAAAGTGTTGAGGACTTTAGTCCTGTGTGTACCTGAGCTCTCTGCTTCACCTGCCTCAGGCTGTATCTGTACTGCAGTTACCATGGTAACGACAATCAGAGCGAGCCAAGCAGTTCAGTCATCGCAGGTCCTGTTCCAAAATAAGAATAATTGGAGGTTAAACGGTGCAGAACATTTCTAAACCTGGATGTGTTTGGGGCGGATCCTCCCTTTACTTTAATTAACCCTCATTATGTGTCGTTATGCATCAAAGCTTCTGATTTAGCACAAATTCAGGAAAAACTCAGGAACGGTTTGTAACGGGGAGAGAACTGAAGATAAAGGCTTCGATCCAGATGGGAAAGGGAAAAAAAAGAAAAGAAAAGACGATTCTTTATGTTCTTTACATTTCTAATCCTCTGGTTCATGCTCCAGTCTTCATTTTGGCTCCACCCTCAAAGTAAAAACACAAATTGTGAATTTGTTTCTGGTGCATTTTGGTTAAAATCTGTTTGATTTTCAAGAAAAGGTCGGAACCAGAAACAGTTCTTAATTAAAACTAATGTTGAGTCAGTCTTATGAATTCATGAACAAAACATTAAGTTAGAGGTGAGGAAAATATTTATTAAGCTTTAAAAATAAACAAAAAGTGTAATGAAATATTTCAAACTGTTTGACCTTCAGTCTCTGATCATCTGATCGCTGGAAAAGTACAAACAAACCAGCAGGAGACGGAAAAACTCAGAAGATCAGTTTTATTACCACCAGATGTTTTACTGTGTGTGTGTGTGTGTGCGTGTGTGTGCGCGCGTTTGTTTCTAATACCTTGTGGGGACCATTTTCCTGACACTACGTTGTGGGGACCCACTGCTCCTTGTGGGGACTGAAGCCTGGGTAAGGATTAGGCTGTAGAAATGAATGGAAGTTAATGGAAAGTCCACGTAAAGATAGCCGAGCAAACGTGTCTGTGTGTGTGTGTGTGCGTGTGTGTGTGTGTGAGGGGGGTTAAGGGAAGTTGTGTTTGCTGGACATTCCCCACTTCCTTTCTGATCACACACACGCACGCACGCACACACTCTCTCTCTGCAGAGAGCGGACGCCTCATCATGTTGCATCAGTGCTGAGCAGAACTTTCCCCGTCAGAGACTCTCTGACGATGTGAAGGTCAGAGGGGAAACTCTGTGACTTCGTGACTCGTCCCTCTGTCACTCTGACCAGAACCTCTGACCAGAACCTCTGACCAGAACCTGGGCTCACTGCTGCTCTGTTTCCTGTTAACTCCTGGATTTTATTGGATCATAAATATTTCTTTCTCTAAGAGAAACTCAAACTGGAAGCATCTGATGAATATTTTATTAATAATTTATTGTGTTTGTGAAAACAGTGAATGCCAACTGAACCTTTAGCCTCTGTCTGCAGAGGTCAAAGGTTCAGTGAATCTGCTGTGAACCTGAGATGTTTCCATCTGCTTTGGTTTTACCTCAGGATGGTTCATGTTCTTAAATCCTCAGCAACTCGAACGCATCATTAAAGATGAACTGAAGTCGTTATGGAGTCAAATCTTAATAAATGTCAGGAATCATTCATGGAAAAATGATCCAATTAGAGCAGAACCACAATCCAAACACATCACCAGAAGGAAAACCTTTTCTGAACCGGGCCGACAGCAGAACCAGAGTTCAGCCCACGATGCCTTCAGGGACAGTCAGTCATTTTCATATCTGAGGTTTCTCCTCTCCTCAGGCTGCAGGCTGAGGGTGGAGAGCAGCAGTTCATCTGTGTCTGTTTGTCCTCCTCTCACACACACACACGCAGACACACGCAAACACACGCCAACACGCAAACACACACCTACACACACACACCACCCAAAGCACCAATAATGAGGCGTTTGCACGGCAGCAGGGTCGTGTTTCTGTGTTTCTGTGTTTCTGTGTTTAGATGGAGGCAAACAAAGCAGAGCTGGATGAAGAGGGTGTGGGGGTCAAAGGTCATCCAGCTCACAGCAATAACAGCTCATTAAACAGAAACTGAAACTTTAATCCGCAGGTTTATCCTGAATCTGCAGCGACACGAAGCCCAATAATCTGTTTCAATATTCAATCATAATAGAAATATTTTTGGCTTTGTTTCACAGAGCAACGACAAAAAACAAAAACAAAAAACAAAAAACAAAAAATTATTCCTTTGAAATTTATCTGTAAGGAATAAAAATTATTTACTGATTTATTGTGACCTCAATTATAAAAACTGATCATTTCTGGTTTAGTGAAGAGAAAATATTTTTATATAAAATGTGCAGAATTTGAATCTTTTATATCAATAAAAGCAGTGAGCTGTTATTCCTGCTGACTGGACAAAAACATCTCAATTCATTTATTTCATCATAAATTTTATAAAATGTTTGATTACATGAAACTTCATTTTAACTTTACGCTAAATTTTCTCTCACTTTAAGTCCTGCTGACTCAAACCTGCTGTACTGTCCAGGCCCAGTTTGTTTCCCTGGTACCAGAACCACCAGAACCTGCAGACTTTTTAAAGTTTTTCTTGTAAAAAATGATTCCTGGTGTCATAAAACAACCTGCAGTGTCTTTTCCTCCCCTGGTTGTGTGAGCTGAGTTCCTGCTGTTGTTTTACATCGATCCCAGATCGATCCTTGATCAATCCCTGATCAATCCCAGATCGATCCCTGAATGATCCCAGATTGATCCCTGATCTGCAGTGATCCAGTGAATCCAAACACCTCAACCCAAAGCGGACTGAAAACTGGAAACTCCCTGGTTTCCTCAGACTCTAATTGATGAGGCTGGATTCTTCTGGATGTGATCACAGCTCAGATAATTGATGTTCAAGCTGCGACAGGCTGGCGAAGGATCACCGGAGGACGGCGAGCCGCATGGCGAGCCGCATGGCGAGCCGCACGGCGTAGGAATGCTGCTTCCTTGTTCAGATGGAATGATGACCTTCCAGGTTTCATCAGAAATAGATTTCCTGCTTATTGGACCTGGTCCAGGCTCTGAACAAACTTTACTCACATTTCTCAGGTAAAAGCAGAACTTGGCTGCTGGTCCAGAAGGAAAAGGTTCTGGTCGGGTCCGATTTGAAAACTGACAGAGTTTCAGTCAGAACCCGGTCAGAACCCAGTCCAGAACCTCAGAATCCACATAAACTAAAAGTTTGATGAACAAGAATCAGGAGTCTATCAGAACCCAGAACCAGAACCAGAATTGGCAGGACGACCCAGTCTTTGCCTCCGGCCCCTGAACCAGCTGAACGTCTCGTTTGGGTTCTGTCTCCGGTTCTGAACAACCGGACCCTGATGAGTTTGAGTTTATAGAACCAAATGTAATAAAATAATAAACAAAGTTTTTTTTACAAACAAAAGTAATAAAGTGAATTTAAAGCAGTGGGTAGAAATATGAACTGATTCCACAGCCAGTTTCCATTCATGTTGGTTTCAACAGGTTCAGGTTTTTATATTCATATCTATAACTACAACACTGAATATATAATTGCCAGCCCATCATTTTTAATATGTTAAAAATTATTTCTAACTGACCAAAATGCAGTGATTTAATATTTGATGACTTCAATAAATACTAACAGGCACCTGAACTTATTTATGTTTTTATTGTTATTATTGTCTTGCAGTCAAACAGTTTCCTAAAAAGGAGAAATTATTTGTTCTCATTGTCACTTTCATCAGAAACACATTATATGATGATATAGTTTAAGTTTCTGGTTGACGTTGTTCCTTCAGTGACTTCAGACAATGGTATTCAGAAAATGACACCAATGCAGAAGCTCTGCAGAGCGTTTGGTTCTGACTGCGTTATTAATAGCGGAGGGTTTGGTTCAGGAGCTTCACGCCTCCATCTGCAGACAAAAGGAGAGACACAAAGCTGAAACAAAACCGCCGAGGTACTGAGAACAAAACGTGACCTTCAGCTGGAAACGCAGAACCAGATGACGCTTCAACGCATCAGCAGCAGATTTACTGAACAATGGAGGCGCAGGAAGGAAGAGAAGGTCAGCTCATGTTTCTGTAATCAGAACAAATCCAGACTGAGCTCCATGATGTGTTCACTGACCGACGGAGTCTGTCACGATGCATTCACTGACTGTGGGAACAGATGAATAAACCGCAGAGCTGTGAGCAGAACCAGTCGGATCCAAATGAAATCTCCTCTCTCTGCTTCTTTCCCTGGTTCTGATCCAAATGGGTCGAGTTGACCTTCAGTCAACACTCTGCTCAGCTTCTGTCCCATCAAGAGTCTAAACTCACCTCACTCAGTTCGGTTCTGATTGGCTTTGTTTGGATCGACTCTTTTCGGTTCTGATTGGTTCTGATCGGTTCCCTGAAGACAGAATCCTGTCTGAGCTGATCTTATAACGGATCTGATTAGAATTTGAAGATGAACTTCAACACTGATGAACTTTGACCTTCTGAGGTCATATTTAAAAAAAACGTTAAAAACATCAGAAACCAAAGAAAAGAAAAAACTTAACAATAATTTCAAAATTAGCAGAAGTTTTTATTTACAGATAAATTTAGTTAAATGAAATAAAACTGAAAAGTGAAACTCATTTTATTAAGAACTTATTTTATTACTTTAGATTATTTATGGTTGAATGAAAATCCAAAACTTTCCTCTCTGAAAACTGATTATTACATCAAACCAATAAAAAGATATAAAACATGAAATCTGCTGTTAATTCTTTTTTTTTTTTTTAATGAATCACTGGATCAGTGCAAAACCGCACCAGATGATGATGATCATCTCTTCTCTTCTTTCTGCTCTCCTCCTCCTGTCCTCCTGTCTCCTGCAGCTCTCTGGGCGTCTCCTCTTCCTCTTCGTCGGCTGTTTGGTGTCATTTTCTTGTTGCGTGCAGAAAGAGAGAAGCAGCTGAAAACATTCCAGAAAGTTTCCATGAGTCTTTGTGGTGAAAGCCTGAGGAGACGGGATGGAAACGCGGCGAGTTGTCACGAGAGCAAGGAGAGAAAATGTTTGTCTGATTTCATCTCTACCATGAAGACATGAAACAATGACTGAGTTCATCCTGTTGTGACTCTGATCGTTTGGGATCTACTGAGGATCTACTGACTGGATTCAGAGTCTGGGCTGTTATGAAGCTGAAACCTGTAAATCTGAAACAACCTGGAATTCTGGGAAAACGTCTCAAAGCGTTCCGATGTGGGTCCAGAGCTGCAGCTCCTCCTGATCCGTCCAATGGATCACATCTGTCCACTGGGACATGTCCAGTCTGTCCTCTGTCTTCCTGTCTTTCCCAGTTTCTGTTTGATCAGAAAATTATTACAATAAATTAGAATATTATTGAAAAGTCAATTTATTTCAGGAACCAAATCACAAAGTGAAACATATTTATAGATTAATCATCTATAAATAATTCATCTACAAAGGTTATTTGAAAACCTTTATTTTGATTTTTATTATTTTATCCTTACGGCAAATGAAAACATTTAAAATCAGAATTTAACATCAGATCAACAAAAACTATTTTTAAAACCAGAAACATCATGATAAGTATGTTTAGTTCCTGATTTAAGGTCATAATGACATTAACATATCAAAGCTTCTGTGTTACATTTATTATTCAGGCTGCAGAAAAATAATCATCTTGTAAAAATTAGTTCATTTAAATCAGATCTGATGTTTCTGATGTTTCCTGCGGTGCTGCAGTCGGTCTGCAGCCTCTCGCCTCGCTGCAGCGTTCTGCAGGGATTTCCCCTGCAGCAGGAATCCAGGTGTAAACACCAGGGAGTTTCTAGGTTAGATGGAGTCTGCGTGCGTCTAAAAATACTTTCAGCTCCCAGTAATAACAGTTCCTCAGGTGGGCGGGTCAGAGGCAGGACGCCTGAACCTTCCTGCTCTATTTAAACTGCACGAGCCAAAAGCAGAGCGAGAGCCGTGATGGAGAGAGAGACGGATTGAAAAGTTCAGTTCAGGTGTGGAAACGTTTACAGGGACATTTATGAAGACATTTGTTTGATACCGACCCAGATGGACTGACGGACAGGAACTTCAGAACCAAAGCTTCCTGACAGGAAACGGCTGCAGGTCAGATGTAAAGGTCACTTCAGGAACAGAAAAAATCTGGAGCTTAAATCTGCAGAAAATCAGTTCAAAACCTGCAGCAGAACCATCAGAGTCCAGCATGCGGTCCTGCTGTGACCTGCTTCCTGTGGAGGCAGCCAGCACCTGTTCTGCTTCCTGCCCGACCTCCGGCCGACCCCGCCGACCCCACCGACCCCGCAGGGTCATCTACCCGCCGTCCCAGAGCCAGAGGCCCCGACACAGGGAGGCTCCGGACCCGGCCAGCCGCTGGCTGCTGCTGCTGGTTCTGCTGGTCGTCCTGCAGATCTGCACCGAAGACACACACACCTGCTCAGGTGACTGACTGCTCTCACACACACACACCCACGCACACATGTTTGCACGGCTATCTTTGCGCGGACTTTCGTTGACTTCCATTCATTTCTGCAGCCTAACCCTAACCTTTACCCTTATCCTAACCCTAACCATTACATACCTAACCCTAACCCGAACCAAAACTCAATTCACACCTTAGTCCTAAATCTGACCCAAAAACAGCGTTTCCCCTTGTGGGGACCAGGCTTCAGTCCCCACAAGGTAGCATGTGTCAGAAAAATGGTCCCCACAAGGTATTAGAAACAAAGGCGCGCGCGCACACACACACACACACACACACATATAGCTGTCTGACAACCTGACAGAAAAACTGCATTTCACATTTTATTCTGCAGTGTTTTGTAGCAGTTTTAGCTTCAGATGCTCATTTATTATTAGTAACTTTTATAATACACAAAGTTTTTAGTCAGTATTAAGTCTCCAAGATCCTGTCAGACCTGACAGGTCGTCTGGGCAGAACTGCACACATCCAGAGATTTATGGATAATAACTGAAACATGAAGGTCAGACTCACTGTGACTCTAGTTTCCTCTGCAGGTTTTGGATGAATCTGATTCTTGTAACTTATTCAGGTTTCATGAGTTGATTTTCTGCCTCTGTTGTTGCAGAGCTGCAGAGTCGGTGTTCGGATCCGGCCACATGCTGTCCTCAGGAGGCCGATGGGCGTCTGGGAGAAACGAACAGATTCTCTGGACAGGAGAGCCGGAGGCAGCGGACAGAACAGCGGAACGTCAGCAGCAGCTTGTGGCAGCGAGTCGGAGCGGGAAGAGCAGAAAACACAGAACTCTGAGTCTGAGCTCATCATCTCTGATTCAGTCTCATCATATGATGATGATATTCAGATTTATCTTCACTCAAACCTGCAGAAACGGTTTACATTTCTGAAAATTAAAGTGTTTAAGAATATTATTATTGTATCACATGTATAAATAGTGTTTATTTTAAATAAATAAATGTTTTTTCATTAATGGTGACAGATGATTCTTCTGATTCATGAATAAAATAATGAGCTTTTTCATTATTACTGACATTCACACATTTATACATCAGGAATGATTAACTTTAGAGCAAATTTATTACCAGTTCATCTAACAACATCCATCCATTTTCTGACCTCAGTGGGGTCAGGAGGAGCTGCTGCAGATGACGTTCTGGACGAGAGGCGGGGTCACCTGACAGGCGGGGTCACCTGACAGGCGGGGTCACCTGACAGGCGGGGTCACCTGACAGGTCGCCAGTCTGTCGCTGGGTGAATTAGGGAGAATTTAGAAAGACCGGTAAACCCAACAGTTTTTGGACTGTGGGAGGAAGCAGGAAAACCCGGACAGAACCCAGGGAGAACCCAGAGAGAACCCACCATGCACAGGGAGAACATGCAGAAGGACCTCGGCTGGGAATTGGACCCAGGACCTTCTTGCTGCAAGGCAACAGAGTTACCCACTGAACCACTGTGCAGCCACATTGATTAACAAGAAGAAATAAATTAGAAATTCAAGTTTAAAAATATCCTCGGATTTAGGAGAAGGAAATTCTCCACATATTTATCTAACTTTGTTGTTTCATATGATGCATGTCATGTAATCAACAGCTTTAGATGATTTTTAGTCCCAGGTTTCCCTACATTTATGTAATAAACTAAATATAAAACAGAAAATGCCTCATTCATCTTCCCTTATGAGGCAGCAGAATAACTTCATCATGGGGTGAGCTGTGGATGTTAAACCCCTCGACAAGGCCGCGAGAAAGCCCGCTTTCCTGTCAGCCTACTTTAAATAAGGGCCACTAGAGCCCACAGAAAACCTTGGAAAAAGAAATATATATAAAAAAAGAATAATTTACAGTAGAGCTGCTTCTGTGAACGGATGAAGTGTGTCTGTTTCTGTCCTCTCGGTCTCGGGGGGCCTGTGATCTGAGCGGTGACTCAAACCGGAGGTAATCCCTGGTTCGGCCCACGCAGGCCCACAAAACAAACAATGAAGTGATAAATCCAGAGAAAAAGTCTGAACACGTCTGGAATGTGGAGCATCAGCTGGCTGGATCGGCAACCGGCCGTTTTGATCCAACTAAAGTAAAAAGTGAAGCTCAGAATCTAAATCATTTTCCATCCATCCTGAGAAAAATCAGAGGAAGAAAACCAGCAGCATGTTTGGTGTTTCTACAACCTGATCTGTGAAAAGATCCAGGATAATAAACTCTGTTGGTTTTGCTTCTTTTCTTTCACTTCAGAAATTAAAACTTCAGTTTGGAAACAAAATCAAATTCAAGTCAGACCAGTGGGGTTGTCACTAGTGCCTTCAATGAAAATGGTTTTCCACGCTTCCAGTGATCTGCTAATGCGCTAATAAAGCTAATTTTTATTTTAACTTTTACCTTAATCAGCTTCCCATAAATTAATATTTAGTTAAGTTTCTTTGCTGTTTTGTAAACTTTCAGTTTAAATTCTGCAGCAGTTAGAAAAGTCAAACTGACAGATTCAAAGAATCACTTCCTGAAACCAAATATTAAATATTAAAGTCAATGTTTTCCCAGTCAGATTTCTCTGGAGGAGCTGCAGAGCGTCACAGTTTGAGAAGAAAAAGAAAAAACCTTTACAGAAACTCAAAAACCTGCAGGAAGCGAAACATCAGATTCAGGTTTTCTGTCCGTCTGCAATCAGCCTCAGTTCACAGGTTGATGAAAACTTTACATTTTAATGAATTCTTGAGTTTTATTTTTCATTTTGTTGTTGATGAAACTTTTCTAATCTTGTTTACTTCAGAAAAACTGCAAATGAAAAGTGATGCAATCACTAAATGTAGAAACAAACATATTTACACTTCACCTGCCCCAGACGCCCCCTGCTGGTCTGGAGGACTGCTGCTTTGTCCAGTCAGGTTTTAGTGTTCTACACTTGATGCTATTGTTGTCATTTGCACAATTTTTCCTTTTTCATTTGTGTTTTAGTGTGTAGGAAGTTCAATCCTGCATGTTTCACCTCCGTATCCGGGCCGGAGGTCCAGCTGCCAGCAGAACATCCAGCCAGCAGATCCATGGCCTAGTCAAATCCACTCTGAAGTACTGATGTTTATAGAAACTCTGCATCCAGTCTGAAGGAGTTTGAACCATTTTGTAAAACAGAACAGGTAAAACTTCAGACTTTTCAGGTTTTTATTCTTAAAAAATGATGAAAATGAATCATTTTTATAAAACATAAAGAAATGAAATAATGTGGCTCTGCAGGTCGACTCGGAGGTTCTGGAGCGGTTCTGGAGCGGTTCTGGAGCGGTTCTGGGTTTCTGGCTCCAGTTCATGGAAACTTTCTCCCAGTTTCTCTCTGCAGCTGAAGGTTTTTGGATCCCAGCAGCAGGACGTTTCTCCGTTCTGCGTTTCTCGTCTGCTGACGAGGATTTTCCTGCTGCTCACAGCAGAATCCTGTTTCCACTGTGGATGGATGCAAACGTTAGTTTTTATTTCCTCCTCTGAGTCTTCTGCTGCTTCCAGTAAACTTTGACTATTCCCCATGACTTCAGCTCCGAACACAGACGGTCTTCAGATAAAATTAGAAAATGTTTTTATAAGGCAAAAACCCAGCGAAGCTCAGAAACAGCAGAAAGTCTTGAGCAGCTGCTGGACCTGCAGGTCGTCTGCTGGTTCTGAAGAACATTTGATCAGAACCACCTTCTCTTATTCAGCCTCATTCGGACCGACACCTGAACACGAAACCTCTGAAACTTGAACTTATTTTTAATTAAACAAACCATTTTTAGATTGATTTATTTGTTTTAATTGAGTTTTATTGAGTAAAAGCTGAACTCTGTCCTGAGCGTCATCAGGAGAAACGTTTCTGAATGTCATGTTCTGCGTTTTCCTGTGTTTATTTTGAGTCTCTGACCTCTGACCTCTGTCCTGTTGCCCCCTGATTACTCCCAGGTGTGTCTTGTTTCCTGGATCACCCTCAGTGTATTTAATCTCACCTGTATCTTTTGTTCCTCGTCTCATTTATGGTGTTTGGTGTCGTTTGTTGTCTGAGTCCATTCGTAGACCAGTCGCTGTGTTGAGCCGCTCAGCAGCTGGTTTCTGATCAGCAACTGGTTTCTGATCAGCAACTGGTTTCTGATCAGCAACTGGTTTCTGATCAGCAACTGGTTTCTGATCAGCAGCTGGTTTCTGATCAGCAGCTGGTTTCTGATCAGCAACTGGTTTCTGATCAGCAACTGGTTTCTGATCAGCAGCTGGTTTCTGATCAGCAGCTGGTTTCTGATCAGCAACTGGTTTCTGATCAGCAGCTGGTTTCTGATCAGCAGCTGGTTTCTGATCAGCAACTGGTTTCTGATCAGCAACTGGTTTCTGATCAGCAACTGGTTTCTGATCAGCAGCTGGTTTCTGATCAGCAGCTGGTTTCCTGCCTGTGTTTTGGACTGTTTGTTATTTTGGATTTTCTTGATTAAACCATCATCATTTCACCTCAACGTAGTTCCATCGTGTGTGCCTCACCTCCTCAGCGCATTTTCTGACACTGAAACCTTTTTAAAAATAAATCCTCATAAAGTTTCTATTTTGACTCATCAGAAAGTTTTACTGTTCCTTTTTTTCTGTCTCATTTCTCTGGTTTTTATGGGTCAGGCGGTTCTGGAGGTCGGCGGCTCGTTGCCTCACATCCTGGACACGATGTGTCACATCAGCTTCGCTCCCCTAAAGCCTGGCGACCTCTGTGACGTCTGGGCTTCCTGTCCCGCCAGTTACAGGAAGCAGGAGAAACAGGAGCAGGACTGTGTGTGTGTGTGTGTGTGTGTGTGTGTGTGTGTGTGTGTGTGTGGGTGTGGGGGTGTGTGTGTGTGTGTGTGTGGGTGGTGTGTGTGTGTGTGTGTGTGGCCGGGTCCGAGGTTCTGACGTCGCTCAGCTGGAGGATTTTACTCACAGCTCAGATTAGCTGGGAAAAACAACACAGACTGCAGTTTTCTGCCGGGACGGCCTCAGAACCAGAACCAGAACCAGAGAGGAGGAGACGGTCTGATCACGTTTAACCGTTTAACGTCCAGCAGCTCAAACACTCAGAGCAGAAAAACGAGGATTTAAAGACAAAGATTCAATCAATTGATCACGGATAAAAACTTTATTACTGGATTTTTATTAAATTTGTTTCAATTTGGACCAAAAGCTGCTTTTCAGATCAGAAGCAGGAATCAGGGAACCTGAGGTCAAGTTTACCTCGACCTTTATTTAGCAGATTCATCTTTGCATATTTTAAATTCTCTTGTTAAATTTTCACTTTTTTCTCCTTTAAACTGTGTTAATATTTCAGCTGCTGGGTTCAGAGCCGGCCCAAAGCATGAGCAAACTCAGCGGTCTGACCTCTGGCCTGCAGGTCAGACCTGCAGGCTCCTTCCATCTTAATGCATCAATTTTAAAATCTGTTTGT
>VMRM01000001.1:1698471-1741256 GCA_010277075.1 Poeciliopsis retropinna
AAGCCAAACACATTTACTTTCATCGGTGGAGCATTACAGCTTTCTCAGTGATGCTCCAGTTGGACATACACAGACTTTATTAGAGATTTATTTGGCTTTATTTCAAATGTAATGGAAGCAGAGACAGAAAAGAAAGAGGGGAAGGTCAAGAAAAGATTTAAAGAAAGAGGAGAGAGTCTGCAGAAAGAGAAAAAAATGAAACCGACAATCCACAGCAACAAACCACATACATGGTGGTTTAAAAACAATAACAACAACATCACTGAAAGTACATGGGGGGAGTTAATACCAGATGTATTTAGTGCCAACATTTAGTGTGAAAACAGCAGAATCTGGGCTGTGAACTTCTGAACGCAGTGAGGAGCAGATCCTGAAGAGCCGAGAATCACAGTGAAAAAAAACAAGAGACTCAGAGAAACGCCGACATCGTGTGAACAAAAACAAACGCCATGGCAACAACAGAGAGACGTCTGAGGCGTTTTCATGACCTGCAGGGAGAGCGACCCTGACTGTCGCCATGACAACAGGCTGCGCTCACAGCTGGCCGCTAACTGGCCAACTAACCAGTAGTTTACTACAGTTAACCAAACAACAGAAACAATTTATTCCCAGCTTTAGAAAATTCATGCCTTCAAATGTGTTTACATTTAGCGAAAGAAAAATAATAATAAAAAAAAATCAACAAGAAATGAGACAAATAAAAATGAATTAATTCTTAACTGCTGGGGGAAAAAAATTACAAAACACAAATATTTAAAAGGTTTCTTTTAAAACTGCTTAATTAAAGTTGAAAATATTTAATGCATATAATAAAACACATGTGTCCCAGAATGAATTGATAAAACTATTGATAATTAACAAACTGTCAATATATTGCTAAATAACTTTAAACACTCCTTAAAATCAAATAACACTGAACATATTTTCACATTGATCACTAAATCCAGGAATTTATGATTGTTTCTGGATTTAAAAAAATCACTGATATTTTATCAATACTTTTAAAATATCAGCAAGAAATTCTGCAATATTTGCTCTTATGACATTCATGAAGTAAATATAACTTTTTCTTACTCACCACATCAATCACAATGTGACAAGCATGAAGTAGTGAGTTATGCTGCCACCTTTAGGTGGGAGTTAGCATCACCTCAATGTTTCTCAACAACTCTGCTTCATAAACAGTTTTGTCCTGTTTTGGTTTTTGCCTTGTAATTATTCGGCACTTTGAAAATGCTTTATTAAAAATATGTATTATTATTAGCATGCAAACGTGCAGGGATCTGTTGAAGCATGGGTTTTGGTGATTTCTGAATCATAAAAAAAACATCTAAGTTTTTCATGATTTAAGTCAAAATTATATTTTAAAGAATCTATTTATGCATTTCTCTGGAGTCTTGAGGGCCCCATAAAATGCTACAGCGGGCCGGATTTGGCCCCCAGGCCTTGAGTTTGACACATGTGCTCCAACCAAGGTTATTATAGTTAGTTAGCTAAAGCTAACAAGATCATGGAAACTGAAATTGAGTTGGAAGCTTACGGTTCTCCTAACTCCTGCTGGCGACAGCAAAAGTTGGGAGAAACACCAGAATCAGTTGGTTGTTCAACAATAATTGAATACAATTTTTGAAAATAGTATCTTCCTCCTCCTCTTCCTCTTCTTCCTCCCTCTGACCTTGTGATTCAGTCCGCTCCTTCATGTTCCCACTGACACACATTTCCGGTTGCACGCGCCCTCCTGACCCCTGGTGATGAGCAGCGCATGCAGAGGCGAAATGAAGAGCGATGAAGCGCTAATGTGTTTGAGTCACAGGGAACAGCTCAAGCCACGTGGTGCAGGCTGAGCCGGGCGCCAGAGGAGGAGAGGATTAGTGGCCCCGGCGTCCTGCTCCAGAAACACAAGGCCCGCTAAGCTGCCATCCATCACCAGAGCAGGTGAGGAGGGACAGAGCGGCTCATCTCCAGAACCGGAGCCTCAGGTTTGGTGACCTGATAAATGACGTGAAAGGGTTTAAGGCTGAGTGTTTACCAACAGCATCCGTCATAAAACTTTAATCCGTTCAAAGTGCATGTCTGAGATCATGTGCTGTCAGGACAGCGGCTTGGAAAAGTCTTCATTCTCTATCTAGTCAGAAAGAGGGATCAATGCTCACAACTGGAGGAGAGAAACGGGAAAAGCGAAAGGCTGGTGTTTTTAAAGCTGCAGGATGTAAATTTAATAATTTTTTTTAGGTCAATCAACCTTTAGTAAGTGCTGCTAAATGTGCAAAACTGTCTCTTACGGAGGAGATCGACGTTTTCACAGATTATCTGTCGCATACAGATAATCTGTGAAAACGTCTGTCTCCAAAAACAACCAATCAGAGGCAGGAGGAGGGGCTTAGCGCTGTCAATCAACTTTTTGTAAGTGCTAAAGTGGTAAATGTGCTGATGGAGGAAAAACAGCTTACCGTACGTACAAAAATAAAATGTTTATTTGCCATCGTCGGTGGTTTTGCTGAATCAAATCAGGAATTATTTAATCTGAAGGCAAAATGTTTGTGATCGTTTCCGTTTTCTGTCTGGCAGCTTTGAGTTGAGGCAGCAAAAAGAAAAGGGAAAATTGGAGCTGCAGTCGCATAAAAACAGAAAAACTAAAGAAAAAACAGAACTAAAACTAAACCTAGCCAAAGCAGAGGAAGAAACTGATACAGACGTGACCCACTGAATCTGATCTGTGGTGATTAAATGAATTTATTTCTGAGGTTTGCAGAGAAAACAAGAGTTTAAAATGGAGAAATGAACCAGAAATCCAGACTTTTTGATCCTAAACTGGAAAAATGGCTTGAAATCAAACCTGAAGCTGGAATTCCTTCTTGAAAATGAAACAGTTTTTCAGCAGCCATATTTAACATCCTCAGTTAAATATGAGGAAAAAATAATCTGCTGCAGTTCATTTCAGGCTGCATTTTTCTGAAATATATTTGAAATATGTCATCAATTGGCGTTTTAAGATTATATTACACAATTTAACATATAACTTTAGATATTTTGGTACACTTTATAAAAATTAATATTTTATAAAATATACTTTACATTACAGTTAAAATAGTAATAAAATTATATTTTGAATACTCTTTTTAAAAAAAAAAAAAAAACGCTTTGAAGTTGTTTGAAAGAATTGTATTTTATGTCCAATACTTTTCAGAAGTTGTACTTTCAAATACATTATGCATAAATATTTAAACCTTAGTTTTGAATCATTCTTACAAAACAATAATGTCTCTTATGTTACAGTGAAACAGTCACGATGTTTTGATTGTCTTAATAATTTTCTTACTATTTTGTGAAAATGTTAAAAATTTTTTTTTAAAAAACTCATAATGAAATTACTGTTACATGAGACTTTACATTTCCCAACCTTTTAATTTCTATCAACATTTGACAAAATAATAATAATAATAATAATAATAATAATAATAATAATAATAATAACTTGTTCTCGGCTCCATATATTCATGATGTAGGATCTGCAGCTGCTCCTTCATCAATAAGAGACTCTGCAGCTCCAATAATAACTGTAATAAATAATAATCCAGCAGCAGGAACAGCGAGTCATCGGGGAAATGTGTCAGAGCTGAGGATGCCTGCTAGAACCGGCCGCTGCTTTGGACCCGAGCACAGAAAATATCCTGTAAAAGTGGAATCTATTTATAGCCACGAGTTATCAACGTTCATCCTGAGCTCTCTGGAAAAAACACATTTTCTATACAGTGTTGATGAGGAGAAACGATCCGCTCAGTTTTAATCGGTGCAGCGATTAAAAACAGAAACATTATTATTCATTTATCATTATTCAGTTAATATTAACAACACAGACCTGAAGAAACATCTTGCTTGTGCCGCATTGAATTCAGTTTTTCCTTCAGAACTTCACTGATTGGTTGGAGCTTGGCAGTGAAACGATTAATCGAATTAATTGCAATGAATCAATTATTGAAATAACTGTCAACTAATTTAGTAATCGATTAGTGATTAACTGGAGTATCAAGAAGGACCATTTGCTGAAAGAACAACAATCTCAACAATAATTTGCATCGAAACTGTTATTCATTCTGCATTTAAAAACTCTTTATCTAAAACTCCTCCAGTAGTTTCAGCTTCACCTGATTCAATACAGAAACTCCTAATAATCACCTTTTCTCTTCTAATAAATAACTGCTTAATCCAATAATTAGTCGATGCATCAGCACCAGTTAGAGTGTGAAAACCAAACACAGCAGCGCCGCCAGGAGGGGCGCCGCCCTGCAGAGGGCGCCAAAACGATGGGAGAAAATATTTCTACTCACCATTTTCTGTATTTTACAATCCAGTGTTTGGGCCACACTAAGAAAATAAAAGAAACAAATTATGAGAAAAAAGTCATAATGTTAAATTTTTTTCTTGTAATATTAACTTTATTCTCAAAATATTAATACTTTATTCCAATAATAAGAATTTATTCTTGCATTATTTCAGCTTGATTCTAGTACACATTTATTCGTGTAATATCATAATTTTTGTTTAATATTATTTTGGTTTAATTCTCGTATTATTTAAACTTTACTCTTGTAATTTAATATTTTAGCTAAACACTAAAAAAACGTCTAGTACAGCTTTTTATTTAATACACTGTCATAGTGTTCAGATTTACTCACCTGAACACTGAAGCCCTTTGGGGATGGAGAGGCCTTATAATGTTATAATGTAAACCTGAGAAAGTTCACATGGTGCCTCTGGCTACAACCATCATGCCTGCAGTTGACTCAACGATTTCAAGCCGAACCTCCTAACATGATTCTTGTCTTTTTTGGTCAAACTGCTAAATCCTGCAGAAAGCTTTTAACTCCTGCCAGCTTCTGCCTCCTCATTATTGACCTCATTAAGTGAAGCTGACAAAATTATCTTATTTAACTTAGGCACCTGAAGCTCAGTGTTCTTACAGTGAAGAACATCGCAACGTCACTAAGATGGCAGTAGTACCACAAAATGCCACACGGTGGCAGCAGAGACTAACTGACCGTTTTTATCACTTTTTCTGTTCAACTCAAAACAGGGAAAAAAATCATGAATCAGGTGAGAATCAGAAGTTCAGATGAGACAAAACAGAGAGAGCTGAAGGTTTCTGACAACATACAGACAATAATTACTTCCTACTCTGCAGGCACAACCAATCATTTCACATCTTCTGTCACTTGTTAATTTTTTTATTAAGAAACTTTTTTGCAACAAAAACAACAAAAATAGAGAAATAAATAGGGAGAATTAAAACAGCTGGGATCAGTGCTAATACATGCTGTCAATGAAGATAATCAATCAAATGATTATCTGTTATTTTGTCACAAAGCTGTCATTAAAGCTTTAATGACACAAAACGTTGTCATTAAAGCTGCAGGTTAATATATAAAAAACAAATAGATGTAACTGAAATTAAATCACTATTTGTCCTCTGATGCTGTTTAAGCAACGTATGAAGGGAAATAATGAAAATAATTTGTGATTACAGTCCAGCTGCAGTCGAACAGTTGTGTTAATAAAACAACTCAAAGTGAACACAGCGCAAAGAAAACTAAAAGTTATTTTCATTCTTTTCTTCATGTCTGTGTGTTATGGATATTGATGATATTTCAATTTGATAAAATTTTAAATGAATCTGTGATGCTGTGGCCCAGGAAGGACCGCATTTCGCATGGCTCTGTATTATAAAAACATTATATTTCTGTGTGTTTCCAATAGTATCATTCATTTATTTTAATTAGAACAATGTAATCATCATGTCAGCAGGAAGCATCAATGTAAACAGCTGGTTTTCATCACACAAAACACAGCAGAGAATAATTCAAATATCATCTTTACATAGACATGTTACATAGACAAAATCTATATGTCACAAATAACATGAAGTTAGAGTGAAATAGGACACCCGAACAAAAATAGACAAAGTAATCTTCTTAATTTAAAGGTTTAGTTGTTGCTGAAATGAGCTTTTAACTCTCAGAGGCTTTAAACCAATTAAAACTAAAAACATAAATATTGTGACCTTCCTAAAATAATGGCTTGTATTTTTTTTTTCTTTTTGCAAAAGTCAAAAGTAACTTTTGCAGAAAAGAGAAAAAGCAAAAAATCACCACCTCTTGCCAAAAGATGTTCCAAATGACTACAGCTGCGTTTAATTCTGCACCTTTATGCACACATTCGTTCACGGATGCTTTCACGTTTATTGAGCCGCCCAGATCTCAGAACCTGGACCCAGACCCAGTAAAATAAATGATTAGGTATCTGAATTACTTATTATTATTATTAATTGTTTTTAGATGCAGTGAACTGCAGCTGAAAATAAAAGGAAGAAAAACAGATTCAGGTTTCTGCAACCTGCATGTTCACAAAATCATTTCTGACCTTCCAAGAAATCACTCAGGAGTAAAACAACAAAAATGATGCTCAACTATGATGATAAAATCTGATTTCATATTTTAAAGTGATGTCATTAAACAGAATATATGAGGAAAGTTTGGTACATACACATTACATATTCATTCATAACATTTTATTCAAGTAAAAAGTGCAGTAACGGTTCTCCTAAAAGGTCATGTTATCCAAAATGTTACTCAGTTACAGTAACTGTTGCAGCTTCATGTCTGTTCACATGTTTCTGCTCATGCAGCTGCTGGTTTCAGCTTTGTTTGTTATCTTATCTCTGCAGTTTGACTCAGTTCCTGAGCGAGTCATCACATTCAGCATGAAGAAAAAGGTTTTTATAGCAAGTGAGTCGTTTTATCTTTAGAAAGAAGACCAAAGAAATCTGATCCGCAGAGATTAAGAAGATTACCAAGGAATTTGCCTAAAAGGCAGAGGAGATAAAACGCAGCAGGCTGCGTTTCTTTGTGGAAACACTGTGAGGTATTTAAAATCGTCACATTATTTCACCCTCCTGCTGTTCATCCAGGACGTAATCGCACCTCTTCGCTGTTCCCACATTTTATATTTTACACACAAATACACAACTTTGACAGTAGCTGCGTTTTCATTACAAATATGCGCAAAACTTTGCTAATATTCCCTTAAAATCAAAAACACAATTATTCAATCGCAACGTTTCCATTAAATATGAAACACTATTAAAATCACACATGAATAAACTTGTTATGCATTAAGTCGTTAAAATTCATGCGTCCTACCACTTCCTGTGGTAGGATCAGGGTTGTTGATCACATGACTCGTCATTTGAGTGTTCTGCAAATTTATTACAGAAGTAGAAAACTAAGAAATGATTATTTAAATACAGTCAGCCTTCGCTGGCCCTTGTTCAGGCCGTTTCAGTTCTTCCCTGAAGTTCTTCTCCAGCTCCACCGGGTTTCATGTCTGTGCTGCAATTTTCAGATGTTCAGTCAGACTCTGGTCGTTCTGCAGGACGTTCTCCTGGACGTTCTGCTGGACGTTCTGCAGGACGTTCTGCTGGATGTTCTCCTGGACGTTCTGCTGGATGTTCTGCAGCGGTTCTGAAACCTGCAAGGTTTTTCTCGTTCGCTTCGGGTCGTTGCAGCGTCGCCCCACTCTGAGGTGAAAAGCGTCTGGAGCAGGATTTCATCCAGGATGGACACCACTGCATTCATCTTTCCTCTGTCCTGACCAGTCTGTCAGTTCCTGCTGCAGCAAACCATCCCCACAGCATGATGGTGCCACCACCATGCATCACTGTAGGGATGGAGGAGTTTCCTCCAAACATGATGTTGTTCTGGCAATCAGATCAGAGCAGAGCGTTCAATCTGTGACTCGTGTTGCCGTTTATTACAGGTGACCTATTATTCTTCCATGAACATATTCGGACAGCTCTATGGCCTAATCAAAACATGTTCACTGGATTTCTTGCACAAAATTTTTCTTAGATTATGAGATTTTAGTCAGCTCGGTTCTGCATTTTACCTGTTTTAGCCAGAACTCAAGTTTGCAGTCACACATGAAGATGGTGGCAAGCAAATATGCAGCTATACAACTGGACAGCTTTGAAAAGCAGAAGTGCAGCCTCCTGCACAACCAATGAGAATGCAGCAAGTGGTTTCTGGATGATAAGTCAACAAAAAAACACTTGTCTGTTCCAGCTGCCATTGTGCAGAGCATCCAGCAGTAAAACCTGCTGACCAAATATGCTGGAGCTCAGCTGGGGTTGCTAGGTAACAGTTTGGACTGTGGAGGTTTTTGTAGATCTATCTCAACGTGTTCAAGGAAGAATAATGGGCCACCTTGAAACAAAGACTGTAAATATAAATACACAAATGTTTCCTCTTAATAAACACTCAAAGAAATGTAAACTCCAAAACCAAAATGTATAAATCCTCTGTTTTAGAACAATGGATTTGTATCTAATTTGGATGATTTCTAAGATGTTGTTTTTAAAGAGTCGGCTGCAAATGATGCAAGGACGACCTCTGGCCTCGGGGCTAAAGTTGTGAGACTGTTGCTCACAACATTTGCATTTTCCCATCCACTCCCTGTTTGGGAAGCACTAAGTGTAGAAACCAACCGGTAAGCGTTGGGTAAAGTTTCCACGTAAACACCCCTCTGTGGTCTGACTTACAGATTCATCACATTCCATCCAACATCAGGTGATAAATGCAAACATGGTGTCAGTCAGTCTGCTCCCTGTAAATGTACTCATCCACAGGAATGTTTTTCCAGAACCTGAACATTTGTCACTCTGTAAACTGGGCCGTGCGCCAAGAGACACAATTAACTTGTTTAGTTTCAGGGCGCTGACGAAACAAACTGATACTAAATGTTTGTAAGGCAACATTTGAATAACAAGAAAAACCTGAATAAGTTTGTAATAAAGTTTCCGGCCCGTCTCCATCCTCACTGCGTGAGCCTCATCCGCTCCAGGTCCAGATTATTTACAAAACACGCATTTAAACAGATAAATCAGAAAACGAGAGCAGTTACTGTCTTCTGTGGAAACCCATTTTGCAAATAGCTTCACCTCAAAGGAAATGAGGTGAAGCTATTTGGTTTACTTTCGCTAGGCCAAAGACTCTGGGGATTCAGAGGAGATTGAACCACACCTCAGGAAGAGATGTGCTGACAAAACAAAAGAGTTTTTGAATGGTTATGACTGTAAACATTTCAATCTTTCTGCCATTTGCTTGTAAACAGAGAAGCAGGAGGTTCATGTTCCAATTAAAGAAATTCCTCTACCAAAGTTTGACTCTTTATGATTTTATTTTATACATTTCTGTAAAATGTGTTTTAATTTTTGCGCATTCCTTTTACATTATGTGTAGATTTCGTTGGATTGCGTGTCTGAGAAATATCTACATAATCACAGCCACTTGCCTGAACCTGCAGAAATCTATGGTTAGTCGCATTAAAACAACTGGAAGTGTCACAAACAAAGACAGATAAAAATTCAACGTCATCATCAGACGTCAGTCATAAAGCTCGTAAAAACATTAAAATTCAAACGTTCATTATTCTGAAGGTGGCAAAGGCTGCATAGCTTTTTTATAGATATGTTAAATTATTATTATTATTTTATTTCATTTCGCTCATATTTCTACTAAGGTAGAAAAACACAATTGCTGTATTTGCATTACATAACAAATGAGGTTAAAATCATACATAAACAAATAAATCCTCATCCTCCTTCCACTTCCTGTCGTCTTCTTTGTCGTTTCCACCAGTAGCAACATCTGGTTGCAGATCATGTGACTTCTGTGATTAAAAAACAGAATCACAATTTTGTGAAATACATCTATTTTGAAAAACCACCTCATCCTGCCGTAATTTTGTTTTTAACCAAAAAATATTTCCAATGAGCAAATTTATTTTTGTAATTCCAATTTGTTCAATTTTAGGGTCAATGGAAACGCAGCTGCTGCCAAACAACTCTTTGTGGTTTTTAGTTTCTATCTTTTTATTAAAAAAAACTGAACAACAGATTCTGCTCCACAACATTTGTTCAACGGAAAACAAATTTCCAGGATTTATTTACATTCATACTTGTTGCACATGATTGACGTCATTTCCTGCCAGACCTTTTTTCTTTCTTGTGATTTGTCCTCAAGTCATGTTTAAATGAGGACATTTAAAGGACATTTAAACATGAGGACATGTTGAGACAATCAGTCTCAAAGGTCGATTTAACTTTGAAGCCGACTCATTTCATTTACAGATGCAACATTTTCTTGTTTTTTTCTTTTTTTTTAAGAAAATCAAGCAGCACGTCTTGAAAAACAAGGGAAAAGCCAGAACAGCCGATGCTTCTGTCCTCCTCTGAACTCGGCAGAAACGATACAGGCAAGATTTCTACTATTTGAGTGAATAAAAATGCACAAAAACTCACAGAGAGAGAATATTTTCACTGCTTCCAGTAGTGAAACTTTTGCAGTGATGTCAGAAAAAGCGTCTTTCCAGTCCTCATGTCTCACATGTAAACAAGTTAATTTTGTTAAATTCTGCTGGGATTGTTACTGAAACGACAGTAAAGAGGAAACACCTCCTGCTCAGAGTGGCAGGTACGGTGGAGGATCCCTGATGCTGTGGGCTCTGAAACCCTTTTAGAGGACGGCAGCTGGACTCTGATATATCAGGACATTTAACATTTTTGCAGATTTTGCCTGCATGGTAGTGCAGTTGATTGATTTATTTATTTACACCAGATAAAATTTTTGATTTAAATCTATTTTTTTCTTGCTTTTTTTTCCAAAAGAAAATTTTTTTACAAAAGGCAGAAAATATTTTCAAAAAGTGGATTTATTTTAATCACTACTTGTGTGAGTTGGACGATGGAGAACTAGAGCCACGCAATGAGAATTTTTGTTTAATATTATGAGAATAAAGTCAATATTAGCAGAATAAAGACATCATTTTAGCAGAAGAAAATCATTTTAATGAGAAAAAAGCTTCTCACTGCAAAAACACAAAATCTTACCAAGTATTTTTGGTCTTATTTTTAGTTTGATGTGCAAATATCTCAGTACACTTAAAGTAAGACAAATCTAACCCACAACTCAATTTCCAGAATTATACAAGTTTGTTTTAAGTGAATAATTGCTTAATGTTGATGTATGGTCAAAGGTCAAACCCAGATGTGTTTCTGTCCAGATGTCCAGAAACACATCTGGACATCTGGACCTCCATCAGATTCATACGTCAGAAGTATTTTTTAGATTTGGTTCTCGGTTTGTTTGTCCTTCCTGGCAGATAAAGCCTAATTATATTTGTCTCCCTCTGCATATGGATGTGCAAACTGGAAGGAGGAAGATCCACAGACAGTTTTTCTGTTGTGAAGCCACCATGATGTAGTAAAGGTCTAAAATAAAACCATTAAATTGATTCCAGCTCACAGCGACGAGGCGCCCAGGTGACTCAGCCTCGCAGGTGTTTATCTGAAATGCAGATTTTGTCTTGCAGTCAGACGTTCCACTCTTCTCCGGTTCTGCATCAGTTAATTAAGCATTCATCCGATGTTTGAAGAGTAACACAAACAGAAACCTGTGTGTGTGTTTGTGTACTTTGGCGGTTCTGGGTTGTCTAAACGGATCTGGTTCTGGAGCTGCTGGTTTCCTGATAAACTCTGCGTCTCTGAAGTCAACATGTTGCTCTGCAGGCCGTTGGATTCACAACACACTGGACCGTTCTGTGATTTCACTGGCACCAGAATCTCCTGCAGGTTTGATGTGAAAAGCAGCAGTGTTTCTATTTTCCCATTTAAACCAGGAAAGCTTCAGTCAGGAAGAAAACACGTCTTCTCCTTACTTTAATTTTAGCTTCTTTGCTAAAAATAAAATAAAATATCAGATTTTGTGTTTGTGTAGTAATTGTTATCTAATGCATTAAGTACATTAGATCAGTTTTATTTTTAGGAATTTTTATGAATCGCTATAAATCTTGAGATAAAGTATTTATCTTAAATGAGGAAAGGAAAACCTGCAGGAAACACGCTGACCTTCATGTCAACAGGTTACGGAGCAGCAAATGTTTTACTCCTTCGCTCTTCAGACATGAACTATGGTTTCGTGTCAGCAGAGCGTTGACGTGTCGATATCAGTTCTCACTTTTGCAGCTGCGTGACGAAAACCTTTTTATTGTCACCCACTAATATCACAACATCTTTCATGAACTTTTCACCCTCTGCATGAAAAACTGTTGTGTGATTTCTCTGAATTTCATGGGTGGTTTATTTATGATGAAAATACTCAACTTCACTGCAAAAACACAAAATCCTACTAAGTAAATTTGGTCTTGTTTCTAGTACAAATATATTAATATGTTTGAAATACGGCAAAAATAACAAGTAACATTTCTGCAGGAACTTGGAGCCTGTTGTAAGTCAATAATTCCTAAATAATGGGAGGAGGAAATCTAGTTTATTTCACTTATATTTACATTTTTTCTTGATAGAAGTTAAATAATCTACTAATGGAACTGGCTCTTTTTCATCTATTTTAAGGAATTATTGACTTATCACAATTTCCTAATTCATGCAGAAAAGTGACTTATAAGTGGGCTAGTTTTATTTCAAGTGTACTAAGATATTTGCACTGGAAACTGGACCAAAAGTGTTATGTCCTGTTTGGCGTCCTGCAAACGCCAAACAGTATGTGTTTAAAAAAACACATCCTGCAGTCGCCGGTTTTTCATCCAGGGATCAGGATGCAGAGTTTGAGGGAAGCATGTACTGCTGGACCAAAACACTGAACTTTCCCCGCTTGGTTCTGGTCCAGTACAGTGGACGAGAACCACTGTTTTTCTTACCACAACATGGATGAAAATCATTATTTTCTCCCCCAAACTTGTGAACTTAGCCGCTCCTCTCCACCATGATCGCTGCAGTAACGTCACCGGAAAACAACATGACGTTCCTGCAGCGGGACTTATGATTTCTTGTGTTAAACAAAAAGTCTTCATTTAAGTTGGTCATTGCATGTAGGAACATTTAATTATTAATCCACAACTTCCTGTTTCCCAAGGCTTTCATTTAACATGACACAAAGGCCCATTTCTATAAGCCATTGCTCAAAATCAGAAAGACAACAGAACATATGAGTAAGGCAGACATGTAGAGCGGCTGGCTCAGGGAAAACCATGAGCCAGACCTGCATGTTACCAGCGCAGGTTGCTTCTTGACTTTCCGAAACCAAGTTGAGAAACGGGAACGTTTCAGGAAGCATGCGTCCTGACACACGGTCACGTCTGCAGGAAGTGAGTTTGATGAGTGAGCGATGACAACGTCAGGTCCACAATGAGAAAGAACCGTAACGTCAGTCCAAACAGTGACAGCTCATGCATTACCCAACCTGGAGCCACAGAGGCCTTCCTCTGCAGATCCAGAAATCTCAGATTTATTCTCTGAATCATTGAAGCATTCACAGTAAAACCTAATCAGTTCTCTTCACTTAAACATATATGCAAACTTGTTTTAGTTTTCAATAAATTAACAGATTAAGTCATATTTTATAGAACGTAACTTAAATTAATAAATCTGAGGATGTTGTAAAAGCTTCATTTTTGTAAAGATTTCTGAAGGCACATTTTTGAACTGTTATAAAAAGAAACAGTTCCTGGCTCCTGTTTTTTGTTCGTTTCTCTACTCAAATTTCAATAGAAAGGATGAAAATCAGGGACATTTTGACATTTTTCAGTAAAACAAACACAAACATATCACCTCAAAAGGAAACCAATTCATCTAAATCAACTGCTTGATACATAAAATAAGTGAAAGACACTGAATTTATTTGATCAAAGTTAACATTGTAATTTACTGAACACCTTCATTGGACTTAAATGTATTGAGTATTAGAAAACCTTGACCAAACTCATCTTCTTTAATTGAATACGTTATAATTGACAGTTCTTTTGTCTTTTACAACTTAACGTTACAGGAACACCTTTTATCTGCTGTCAGCATATGCTAACTATCCTTAGCATTCACAACAGACTATGCTAGCTGCAGCGTAGCAGAGAGAAAGGAGGCAAGAGCAGCACCACCTGGAGAGTGATTGACAGCGCTAAGAGCCGCCTCCTGGCTCTGACTGGTTATTTCTAGTTAGAACTGGAAAACATCAGGAGCTCGATTTTGTCTGTCTGACATTTTCTCACAAATCTTGCATAATTTCATGAGAAAACAATCGTAGAAAAGATCAACTTTGCATTCTTCACATATTACTCAGACCAGGGAAAGTTTAATGACCTGGATGTCGTCATGCAGATGATATTTCCCCCGACTCTCTTCACGTATCACTTTACTGGAATCTGGTTTCTGCTGCAAGTGCATTGAGGCGTGAAGTCATATCTGCCTCTTTCTTTCTAAACACAAAGTCCGTGTTTAGGTCTCGGACTTTGTCCCAAGAAACTTGAAGTTGTTTCAGACTGAACCTCACAGATGAGTCTGCAGGTTTAAAAAAAATCTTGCTCAACTTTTTTCCAAACTAGTTCTCAGCTTACAGAGGCTTATACAGACTTATTCATATGTATATTTCTCCAAATAAAACTCTGAACTGAATGTAACTAAAAGCATAACCAGCTAAAACACAAACAATCACTAAGACTTTAGTTCTTTAATTGCTCTTTAAATAACAAAATGTAAAGTTTTAGCTGCTAAATTCTGGTTGGTTTGACACAATTACCTCCAAACGTCTGCAGGGTAATTAGCCAGATCGCTAAGAGCCAAATAACAACACAGCATGAAACACCATTCCTACCAGTAAGTAAATTATTACCTCGCACACAAAATGGGACGCAAATGACAAGATAGCACGGTAATAAGCCATGTAACTTAAATTAATGAAATGAAACAGAAAGTGAACTAAATAAATATAAACAACACGTGGCATTCTCCCTATAATCCAGACCAAAATATGAATGAGAGTAATTATGAAATATCCATAAAACAAAAAACATGAATCATTTTTCCCAGTAAATTCTAATACTGAGAAGATCCTGCATCATCGTCATCTTGCTGGTTTCACGTCTCCTCATGACCCAGGCTGCGTTCACACTGCAGCCTGAAGTGACCCAAATCTGACTTATTTTCCCTCAGAGAAACGTATCTGACCGTTTCGCACGGGGGATTGTTTTCTTTTGAATTATCTCACGAAAGGTTTTGTGTTCTCTATAAACCTTCAAATAACATTTATATCTTTCAAAATGCAAAGCATAACAGGTCAAACACCGGCTTTCTGTATCTTTCCATTCCTAGACATGGACAGAAATTTTCAGAAATAAAATATGTCACACGCAGTAATAGAGCGATTTCCCTTTATTTCAAAGCGTTAAGAACATATAAATTAATTTGCACTTAGGCTCTTCAAAGGTATTTGCAATATTATTTTGACATTTGTTATCTCTGTAACTGTGTTCAAAATATATCAGGGTGTATTTGCTAATTTACTGCAAGGGAAGCAGCACTTTAGATTATCTGAACAGTCTTATCTTGGGCGGCTGCTTTCACACCGACTCTGCAGTGTCATAAAACAGCAGATCAAAGCTATCAAGATCAAAGCTGCCCTCTTTAACGTCAAACACAACAAACCTTTCTTACCAAAAGAAAAATGACAACATCTCTGTTCAGACCTTGGCGATGAAAAACAATCAAAACTTCATTGTTCAGTCAAGCCTCTCTTCTCTTCCATTGAAGTTTTGATAAACACATCTATGGTGCAAAAAACTTTTATCGGAAAAACGGAGTATTTTTATGTCATGTTTCCATTGAGCAAATGTATATTTGTAAATCCAATTCTAATTTAAATATTAATATCAGACAAGAGTAAATACTAAAAAAAGCTTTTGAGCAATGATTTAAATTATTTCTTTAAAATAAGGGTCTTTTTGAGAGGATGTGAAACTTCAGCAGTCAACTGTTCATCTGCATCTGCTTCCTTTACTGGAGGGCTTATCTCTCTCATTCTAAAGCTGTAACTGAGGGCCACACAAAATGATCCCCAGGGCCACAAGTGGCCCCCAGGCCACACCTTGAACACCTTATCCCTGTTGGGAACAGCTGCTGTTCATCATTAATGCCCAGGAGTCTTTTACAGGACTGCAGAGGGATTTACACCCACTCTTCTTTTGAAATACTTTCACAGCCTATCAATCAAATTTAAGTTCAGACTTTGACTAGGCCTTCTTTTTGGATATTCAGAGGTAGGCTTGGGGATGTTTTGGCAGAGAGCAGAAGTCATGGTTCCAATCCACCATGTTTCATTGTTCATATGTTCTTTTTCTAAAATCCTTTGCTGAACTCTCCAACTCCAACAAGCTCCTCATCTCATCGGTTAACAGGATATTTCCCCAGAAGTCTCGAGGGCAAATTGTTGCATCTCATTTCATCAAAACAACTAATTAACTGGGCGGGCGTTCAGTCTCCAACCCAAGCAGAGGAGTTCAAGTGTTTTGGTGTTATGATCACGAGTGAAAGTAGAAAATCCATAAAAAGGGGCAGCAGAGACAACTTTTTAAGGAATGTAAATATTTTTAGGATTCTCATAAGGTTAATGAGTGTCTTTTATGAGATTTTTTTTTTATTGAATTTGTCTTAACTTTTACTCTGGTTGCATGGTTTAGAACTGAAGTGTTCAGAATAAAAATTGTCTAAACAAAATTGTTGCTGCGACAAACAAGATAACTGGGATTTCCAACCTCCTGTTACAGCTGCAATTTGCAACTTTTATCATTTTTTTTTTCATTAGTTGAAACTGTCATTATGTGACGACAGTCTGGTATGAGACAGAAAAAGAAAAAAGAAAAAGAGGTCTTCTGTGTTCTCAGTGCTAACCAGAAACAACCAATCAATGCAGGAGGCGGGTCTTAGTGCTGTAATCACAATCTTGTGTGGCACTGCTCATTCTCCTCCCCTTGCTCCCTGCTGCAGCTTCTTCCTGTTAGCATAGCCTGCTAACAGGCTATGAATGGTTCTCCTGTAACATTAAGTTGTTTCTCCACCATTAGCTCCTTGAGCAGTGAGTACATGAGGATGATTGACAGCTTTAAGACCCTCCTCCTGGCACTGATTGGTTGTGTTTCTTCTGACGACATTAACAGCCCACTGAGGAGGCGAAGGAGATCGAGTTTAGCAAACTGTCAGTGACCGTTTTAACAAAAACATTCTTCATAAGTTACATACTGCAGCTCAGAGGAGGTGTGGGAATCTGATTTGGAACATGTAACTGGAACTGGACCGATCCTGGATCGCAGTTACAGCATCTGGGGAAGAGATTACAGCCGCTGGTCTGAGAAAACATCTTGATCATGAAAACCAAAACAGATAATGACTTTTGTTCTCATACAAGCTTTTAGCTTATTTAGGACATTGTTTGCAGGACTTTTTCTTAAAAAAAAAAATTTGCTTTACATGTTTCTTGTGGATTTCCACTAGTGTGAATATGATATACCTTAATTGGGATTTAAAAGCTGGTATAATACATTAAGAATAACAACACTGACACTAAATTATTCATAAACTCCACTGCTACTGTATCAGCGAATGATTTCCCCTGTAGTCTTTAAAACACACTCCTCCAGATCTCTGCAGAGCATGATGCCAAGCTACTGAGATTATTCATGCAGGATTTTTATTAATGTGGGCAAACATCTAAGCATGCAGCAGTGTGCGGCTAGACCCGGAGAACTCTGGTTTGCATTACATCAACAAACCAAAGTTTGCAAAGAACATGAGTCGCAAATTTGTGGCAAACCAGCGTTGGTTAAAACACATGGCTTGTGGTTTCTGATTTTTCATGACACGACAGCTTTCTAACAAGCAGAAATTATTCCACAGACAACAAAATCATTTTAAAAAACAATTTTATGACAAAATGAGTTTATACATTCACAAGTAGCATTGTCATTAGATACAAAAGAGAGATAATAAATGGTCACATAGCACCAATATGCAGGCAGTATCCTGAAAAAACATAGTAAATGATACATAGATAAATAATACTAAAGCATTGCAATAAGTTGAAGTCGTTTTTGTTTCCTTCATTATTTTGTGGCGTGTCTCCAAAGTTTTTCAGTAGCTAACGGTGAGTTAGCCACTGAATGCCAAGAGTAAAACACAGAGAAGTCCAGCCAGCTTGAAAGAGGGCATCTGCACCAAAGCTTATCTGGCAGAAGATGAAGCAACAGCTCTTGGTTACCTGCTGGGCAAAAAACAAAAATAAAATTAAGAAGTGTTAATTTAAGAGAGTGGAAAGGTTTGTTTTTGGATGAGGTTACACATAGGGAAAGCAGAATTTTACTTACTGTGCATGCAAATAAAGATATGTGATCTTGGTGACTCATGTAATTTATGCCTATAAATAAAAAACAAGATGTAAGAAAATATTAAAAGGATGGCACGAAACAAAGAATGTACTGGGAACAAGTCTTAAAACAATAAATCAAAACATAATCAGAATAAATTCGGAAATCTCCTTGATGTTAAGTCTGAGATAATGTGATCCCAAAACTCGACTCACGTATCTAAGAGATTAATAGTTTGCTTAAGCTTTATAATGCTCAATAAACTTTGTTCCTGGTTTTATTGAGATTTCTGTAGAAGGAACCTTTAAATCACAGGCTCCCCAAGACTCCAGTCGACAACCCGATGCTTCTGCTAGTCACAGTAAGAGGTTAGGCTCTGTGCAGAAATAACACTTCGGTTTAAGTGTTTTTATTGTGTTTTTAATTTTGTTCCGAACAGATGCAGCGAAAGCCAATAAGAATTCGAACTGCTCAAACTTCATTCCAATGAATGAGTTATTTATTTCCATTTTTTTGACACGAAGCTACAAAAATAGCTTTAAAAAATTATAAAATGTTCTGTTTACTTTAAGCTAACAGTACCTGAGCCAGCGGGGCTCGTAGCTCCTTCACTCTCACGTTTTCCTGCTTGTGCCGTCAGCTGGAGTGAAATGCTGCACTCTTAAACATTGTATTGTTATTGACGGTGCTTTGGCATTAAGAGAGATTATTTAAACAGTGGAAAAACATTAAATTCGTTGTATTCATTTAAGCCGCCTTTATGATATTCCAAATTATTATCGATCACTGTGGTAATTGATAAACAGATCA
Source organism: Poeciliopsis retropinna (assembly GCA_010277075.1). Taxonomy (NCBI): domain Eukaryota; kingdom Metazoa; phylum Chordata; class Actinopteri; order Cyprinodontiformes; family Poeciliidae; genus Poeciliopsis; species Poeciliopsis retropinna. Next base: position 1,717,537 of record VMRM01000001.1, read on the forward strand.
AGAACAGATGATTATTTATTTCTATTTCAATCAAAATTTTATAAAGCATTACTTTGTCAAAATAAAGTTCTATTTTCCGCTTTGTGAAATGGTATTTAGAATACACACCAATGTCAATTAGCCAAAACTAATCATAATTTAGAGATGATTTAAAGACAAATCTATTCGATACAATCTCTGGTCTTGAAACATTATTGTATCATTTGATTGGTTTAGTTTGATCTATTTTAGATTTTTTTTGTTTTTACTTTTAGTAGTTTTAGTTTAATAATTCTGTTATCTTTTTCTTAGATGTTTAGTTGACTATTAGCGAGTTTGTTGTTAAAGTGTTTAACTGTAAGGTTGAATTCTTATTGTTAACAGTCTCTGTATATTGGAGAGAATCTGCATTTATTCATAAATACAGATTTGTATTACTTTATGTTTAAATAACACCAGTGATGGATGTATGTGTTCATCTGTAAGTGTAAAACCTGAACCTTTTCAGGCAGGTATTTATAAACCAAAAACCAACCATATTTGGCTATTTTTTCTTGATTTTCTGCATAATAAAGCCCTAAGCCCAAATCATAGCAGCTTATCCTCGCAGGGCTAGCAGGATAAGTTGACGCACCCTCTCATCTGTGATGTACAAACACTGCCGAGGTTCAGTAGTGAGGCTCAAAGGGCTTCCGTCCGTTTGAATGGTGACATACTGCGGCGTTTCAACCACCGTTTTTAGACTGTAGACTTCTCCTGACTGCATGTTGACTCTTTCAAACCAGTGGCATTCCAATGTCAGTGGCTTTTCTGGAACAGAAACTTTCTCCAACTGCGAACAAACAATGCATGACAAAACAAATAAATCCTGTGGCAGCTATTAAAAGTAATTAGTTCAGGGTTCAGAGATTAGCTTAGTTGGCTGCACAGTGGTGCAGTTGGTATCACTGTTGCCTTGCAGCAAGAAGGTTCTGGGTTCGAATCCCAGCCCAGGGTCGTTCTGCGTGGAGTTTGCATGTTCTCCCTGTGCATGGTGGGTTCTCTCCGGGTTCTCTAGCTTTTTCCCACAGTCCAAAACCATGAGGTTGATTGGTCTCTCTAAATTCTCATTTGTTCATGATTGTTTGTCCTGTCTGTCTTTGTGTCGCCTTGTGATGGACTGGCAACCTGTCCAGGGTGACCCAGCCTCTCACTCGTTGACCTCTGGAGACGGGCAGCTCCACACCCCACCAGAGATAATGGTGTAAGAAAATGGATGGATGGATAATTCAGATTTATTTTTTGCTTCAAAGGCTTTAGGTGTTTAGTAAATCCACCTTGAATACTTTTAAGGACCATTTATCTGACACTGTAAGCACTTACATATATTTGTCAGATTCTTCAAAAAAAAAAAAAAACCCTACAAAAATGGTCAAATATCTATGAACTCCTGAGTGCATATATCGAAGTTGTTGTCCAGAGAGGAGAAAAGTGTGGCGCTCTCTGTGGCGTACAGGCTGCGATGCATCCTGAAGCAGGAGGGGTGTCCCCAGGTGGTCCGTTGGGTGCATAAGCAAACATTCTGCAACCAGATGACCTGTCGTTGTCTGTTCAGCTTTGGTACTCAAACAATGAACCAACGGTTGTTGCTGCACAACACTGCATCTCTCCACAAATACCAGAGAGCAGGTTTGAGTCCAGAGCTACATAAAAGCACGGAGTCCAAACCTGGTGTCTGATTCTGACCTGCCATCAAAGGTGGTGGAAGCAACAGCGGAAGCAACAGCAAAAGCTACGACAGGAAGTGAATAAACCGTCTGCAGAAAGTGATTCACAGAGGATGGACCTTTCAACAGGGCTGTGTACACTTTTAGGAGCTGCTGTAAATCTGACTGACTCAAAGAAGTAGTCAGTGATCAACTGGAGCAAACCTGTGTCTGTGAAAATGTAATTTTTTAAGAGTGTGTGTTTACCTTTATGTCTGCTCCTTCCACCTTCGGGGAATAATATTCATCTCCATATTTAAACTGAAAAGCCATTTGCATTGTATTGTCCTTTTTACGCATCTGAATTAACACAAAAGTATCTGAAAACATAAGCAAAAGAAATGACCGTCAGCTCTTCCAACTGGGCTGTTTTCAACCTTTTACTAGTAGCTGTAACTGCAGGGATCTGTGGTCTTTCCTTGTTTGGTGATTTCCCATATCAACATAGATCAGAGTTTCTCAGTAAAGCCTTCAGGGACCACTGCCTGCCTGCTTCAGGTGTTTCCCTTCTGCCACACACCTGACCTGAATAAATGGTTGCTGAAACAGGCTTCTGCAGCACATGATGAGGTCCTGCAGCCACTTAAATCAGGTGTTTTAGAGACATCTAAAATCTGCATGCAGAGGTCACTGAGCGAGGTGACTAAGCTTTGAGAAACTTCCCATTTGTGTGTCGCACCTTCCGGACCCTTGGAATGAACTCTGCTTCCAACTAGTTTATTGCTACTGCTGATTAAATATTTTTTATTGAAACGCTTATTTAATTTGTAAACACTGCTTTTTACAGTGTAACAGTGTTTACAGTGTGAACAGTTGCTTATTATAATATGCACCATATGTATAATATACATCCCTGTGTGTGTGCTGTGAAACGGGTATTTGATGAATGTAATTCTTACCATGGTCCTGACTATCAACAGCACACAGCTTTACTTCCTTCCGCTTGTTCCGACGGACTTGAACATATTTCCCCCTCCAGTCTTCAGAATGGCCTTCTTCATCTTGTGTTTTCCAGCATGAGGGAAACAAATGTCATTTCAAAATATCACCATCAAATATGTCCCAGGAATTAAATTTTACATTCAAAATAAATTCTTAATTCTGTTCAAAATAATTTATTTTAATTTAAATTCTTCAGTTAATTTAATTGCTGGAGCTTTCACAATTCTGATGCAAAACCATATTTTAAAGCAACAGAAATAATCTGATACTTGGGAAGATTATGATTGTAACAAATGTCTGAAAACACATTACAATGATGTTTTTTTGCTGCTGTTTTAAATGTGAACACGTTTTGGAGCCAACATGTAAGAGAAGCAAGTAAACAAATGCAGCATTTTTCACAATATTTAGCATAAGAATATGTCAGACAAATATATATATATATATATAATATATATTTTCTGAGATTTCTCAAATCTTAAGAAACACAAAGGCGATGCTTATCTGAGTTTTGTATAATTAGTGTCTGTCTAGTTTATAATCGCCTAATGTTAAAAGTGAACCTTCCTTCTCTACACGTCGGTATTCATCTTGTAATAAATGCATCCAGAAGTAAAACCTATATGCATGCACACACAAGTGACAAATGATCCTCACCTTCAGAGAGCGCAGAATCGGATAAGTGAAAATGCTGCGTCAAATTTGCGCCGTGTAGATTTAAGTTTGCGCTTTCCCTCGGGGGATTTTATGGAGACACGCCTGCGCTCCACGCCAAAGACATCCTGCAGCAGACACTCATGGTTCTTTCTGCTTGACCGAATTTTATTGCTACATATTAATGATCAATCAGGCAAAAATGTGAAACTAAAGAGAGAGACAACGGAAACACGTTATACCACTCTGAAGGGGAATATAAACGTGATGTCATGTTTGCATAAGCGTGCAGAAAGGAAACACTAAAAGTGACAAATGACCTTTCATCACATAGTTTATGCGAGATTTAGATTTCTAATACGAAAACAAACTGACCAGGACAAAGTAAACCACACCATCCCAGGTCAAGCATGTGGAAACTATTATTATTTGAACTGATAACAGAGATGCATTTCAGTTGTTTTGTTTTTAATCGCAGGTTTCCATCACGCATGAATGATTTATGGTGTCTTGAGCAGCCCCCTCTAGTGGCCGTCAGAGTTCATTTTCAGATGACGTAAGTGAATCCTCTCCCTGTGCATTCTTAGGCTTCTCCAAACATCTTTTTATGATGGCAAATAACTGAATCCCTCTCTGATCTGTCCCAAAAACATTTCTAAAGAAATGCTTTTCTTTGTCTAAATGTGATTTTCTTCATTAGTTCTGTACCACGCCTGCTACGTCCTTTTTCTGGTTCAAAAAACGGCTAGAAACGTGAATTTATTTATACTCTTAATTATAAAGAGCCTTCAGAAAGGGTCTTGGGGTCATGAATGCACCATATGTATAATATACATTCATAACCCCAACTTTTTATGATGTTACTGTAAGACCTTTGCTAACGACACAAAAAAGTTAAAAGAAATCTTAAGATGGTTGAAATCAAAGTTTTGATACTCTTACTTCTTATGTGATTTGCCATTTGCTGCAAACTATAATTAAGATATTTTAAATAACCTTCAAAATGTTCCAACTCTTTAAATAAAAATAAACAAACATTGAAATTGACAGGCATTATTTTGCATATATTATTGTTTTATTATAGAACATGTTTACATTTACATATTGAAGTAGTCCCTTTCATTGCAAAAAGCTTTGATTTTCTGCACCCAACACATAAGAAACATATTTTTTATACATCTGTAAATGTTAGAAATTTGTGAACCTTAAGTCTGTTTACATATTTATTTACATTTCAGAACCTACAGCTCCCTGTAAAGCAGTTTACACTTCAAATAAATAAAACCACTAATCTGCATCACAAGAATACAAAGCTGCCCCCAGACCAAACCTTTTTCATATTACAGAACCGAACCTGACAGAATAAAGACTCAAAGAACATCATCCCACACTGATGTCCGGTTGGTTTTAGAGGAAGGAAGCAGGGAACTCTTCAGGAAGATGGTGGAAAGCTTAGCTGTAAGGAATCTGCAGAGCAAAACACACAGCGAAAGGTAAGAGCCAAGAAACTGCAAACTGACTGCTCATATGTTCTCCACATAAAACACTAAACTGTTTATTAATGTGGAAAAAAACCCTAAATATTCCTGAACTATAACAACAATTCTCATTTTAGACATTTTCATACCTGTGTGAATATCGCAGGCTGGGTACCTCCTATACTGAGCTTGTCCTTTCTGTCCTTTTCGTCCGTTTCGTTCTTTTCGTCCGTTTCGTCCGTTTTGTCCTCTTCCGGTCGAAGACCAATTAGTCCTGCAGTTGTATTCAAGTGATGGCTTTCGCCAGCTTTGATATCTTTCATCTCAAACCAGCTGAGCACAGATGGACTCGCTCCATTATCGAATACCAACTGTGAAAACAGAAAAACACATTTAAATACAGAGTTTCAAACATTTTTCAATCCGTTTTCTGTTCCGACGGCTTCATGCTGTGAATAAGGTGAACTGAAGTTCACCAGGGATTGAATCAGATGAGTCAAATCAGTAAATAAACCAAAACTTAACAGGACGTCAGATCATTAGTCAGACGTTACGTGAGCTCGTGGACAGGTATGTTAACTATTTCAGGGAGCTACTGCAGTTCATAGCTGCTGGAATTCAACGTCATCAGCGGGAAGAGCAATTTTTACATGAGGAAATTTATGTACAAGTGAGTAAACAGCATAGCCAAATGTGCTTTTGGTACCGTTTTAATTGATCACGAAAAAAACAACAAAAATTAAAGGTTCAGTTCAATATTAATGTTGTTGGTAATTTTACATAAATCACTGATTAATAATCATCAGTTCTGCTGATGGAAATGGTTTTCAAAAAACAGTTCATATTTGGGTCACTGTCTCTGCTAAAGGATGCCATAATATTTTAATTTTTAACATTAATAGACTGAAAATTCAACAAATTATTTTGGAATTATTGAGATTTTACATTAGCGGATGCTTGCTTACCTTCAGGGTTCCTCCTTCTAACTTTGGTGAATAAAAACCTGAGCTACGTCTGAAGCGGAAAGCCACATATTTTTTATTATCCTCTGTTATATAAGTGAAACGTTGCACGCAGCCTAAAAACAAAAACAAAGGTAGAAATCAGTGTCGATTCTTCCATCCGGTCCATTTCCCAACAATTGGACTCATTTTGAAAAGTTTTCCCTGATTTTGCAGGAGTAACGTCCTGTTCGATAATTTGTTTATAGCATTTTCAGGCACCTTTGATGTCACAGCTAATAATTTCATTAATTAATTACATTATTGAAATATTTTACTAAAGATGTTCAAACATGCAGCTTTAACTGTTCAGCTTCACTAAAACATTATACTTTCCTACCTGGCTCTCCTTGCTCTTCAGCAAAAGTCAGCTCAACTTCCTTTGACCTTTTTGAGGTTCGGGCTTGAACATATTGTTGTTCCACCATAAGATGAACCGGCGTAAACTGGTGGTCATGTTTAGTCGGGCAAAAATGTGAGAAATAAATACAATTAGTAATGTTCACTAAGCACAGGTAGGTCAGTCTGAATTACCAAATGTAGATCATTTCTATCCATCTTACAGGGAGTCACTTTCTTAGGGTTGAAACCAGAAGTTTACATACACCAGATAAAGACGTGTAGTTTTATCATCTCTCTGCCTGAAGTTTAATCAGACCAAACGACTTTCATTTTAGCTCAGTTAGAATCCAGATCTTTAACATTTAGTCAGTGTGTTTACATTATAAATATATATATATTTATGAATTGACTGTGGTTCTTCTTCAGGTTTTCTAATAGGAGCTTGTTTGTTAAGATGTCATTAGTTAAAGCACCGTATACATTAAAAGAAGAAAAAAAAACAATTTAATTATCCTTTAAATATCAGCTACCTCTAGTAATTGGAAAACTCTTTTCTCTTTAAATGTTAAACTTCTCATTATTTTAGTATTTTTTTTCCTTTTCTTTTGACAAAATAATTTGGATTCCCATTAGTGTGTAACATTATGACCTAATTTGAGTTAATATTTCAGGTTTTGTTTGCAATTATAGAGAAGTATCTGTTTTTTGTTGTTTTTAAAAAAAAAACAAAAAACAATCCCCAACAGTTTAGGACTGAGAAGACAAATCAGAAGACAAAGCTGCAGAAACTACTTTTCTGATCCTTATCTCCTGCAAAATTGCTCCACACCACCATATGAGAGACTATAATAAGTAAAAACAATGCATCAAAAGTCTGAATGTGTCAAAATATGAAATGCTGTAATACTCACCTTCCCTGGAGACATGTGAGGCAGAGAAACCGTTGCCATTTGGAGAAGGTGATCTGTGCGTGTTGCAATGAAGAAGTGAATGTTGTGTCTCCCAGTGGAGTTATTTAAACGTTTTGGCTCTTGGTTCGGTTCCAGCCAACGACGTCAAAATTTACGGAAAGCTGTCAGGCCAATTGTTACTTTAGGGCGTTCCTAAATTACAACTTTAAAAGTTTTTCTAAATAAACTTAAACGATCGGCTCTCAAAAACGGGTAAAGAAAAAAAAACCTGAAGCAGATTTTTTATTTCCATATCTCCAAACAATGAACAAATTCAAGTTTTCATAAGCATGTAAAAATCCAGTTTTCTACATTATTCAGAGTGTATATTTCTTTCCTTAAGTTGAAAACGTTCGATTGTGATTGTAAAGTGAACGATGTCACAGGATGTTCATGTATTTATTCACCGACAGCTCTGAAAAAAATTAAGAGGCCTCTTAGTTTCTTTTATTTTACTCTTTATAGATTTATGTTTGAGTAAAATTAACATTGTTTTCTTATTCTATGAACTATTGACAACATGTCTCTGAAATTCCAAGCAAATGTTTTGTATTTATTTGCAGAAAATGAGAAATGAAAAAGAAGCAGAGCTTTCAGACCTCAAATTATGCAAATCTAAAAAAAATTCATAATCGTTTAGAAACAAAAATACTAAAGTTTTAACTCAGGAAGAGTTCAGAAATCAATACTTTGTGGCATAACAAGGAGGTTTTTAGTGCAGTGGTCTCTTCATTTTATCCAGAGCAGTACATACAGAAGTACACCCACAGCATAGCATACATTGAAAAAAGACAAAAAACGTGCTTCAAAATTTAAAGTGCGCAGATATTTTCTAAAATTATGGAGGAAGTTGTCATCCACCAAAGTTTTAACCCCTCAGCCACATCTGAAGAAATGTAACAAAAAATAGACCTAAAAATTCCCTCTATTGTAAATTGTTTTGTCGTTTTTTTCTCATAAAATTAAACATTTCGAACATTCTTATCACAACAAAGATTATTATAAACCAAAAAAGGTGATGCATACTTAATATGGCATTGTTACTCTGAGATTGTAAACAACCGAGGTAATGATCTTCTTTTGGAATAAATTCTTCCGCCGCTTGAGAGGAACTGTTTTAGAAGGAGCAGAGTAACTGGTTCATCAGGTTCTGGGTTTAAAGAGGTAGAGCTCCTGAGCTGTAGCCTGAGTTTAGTTTCAACAAATAAGTTTTTTCCTGTCAGTTATTATTATTTTTTTAATAAACCTGAGAAATGCCAACTAAAACAGATTTAGACTATGAGACATCCTTCTCCACTGCAGCAATCCGAAAGTCAACCTGCATTTCATGTAAATGTGCTCATGATATCAGATGATAAATCGGCCATAATCACAACAGGCTGACGAATCACTACTGCATACGGTTAATACTTTAACTCAGGTGTGCTCTAGTGATTTTGTAATGGTCTGGTTTCACTTCACACTCATCAACAGAGACGCTGGATCCAGGTGTCAATCCAGACGCCGAAACCATCGGTTCTGTTGTCCCATTAAAGAACATTGCTAAAAAAGGACAATTTAAAGGGTCAACGCTGAGCTTAGTCTATTACTTTTTACTAAGATTTGACAGTCTGATAGACTAAAAAAAAATTTTTTTGCAATATTTGTCACATTTACTTGCTGCACTGTATCAAACCAACCAAACTTGTTCCCCTTCTCGCCTGTGGGGGCGCTGCACCAAGAACCACTGAAGGAAACTACAAAAACCTCTAAAGACACTGAAATGTAAATAAAAAAGGAGTGGCGTCAGATTTTAGTGGTTGTAGGATTTATCTTTAGTCTGAAAGAACGCAAGTCATTTCTGCCACTAGCAATAGACATGCGTTTGTTTCAGTTGTATTTACCCAGAATGCCCTGCTTTGCAGTTCACTTTCAGATTCATCTCGTCCCATGAACTCAACACTGTCTCATCTTGTTTTATGTATTGAAACACAATACATAAAACATTACACCTAATAATGTCAAATAGTTAATATAAAGTCAAAATTGATCCTGCATCTTGGTGCCATCATGGCTGACTCAAATAAACCCAGATATTTCATTTATCCTATAGAAAGTCATAATAAAAACAATTCAACTAGCCTTTTACTTTAACCCATATTCATCTACATTGCAGCACTTTATCTTTTAAACACATACAAACATTTGCATTTAGTTAGTACAATAAAATGTACACAAATATCCAACCATGAACTTTATTTGAATAAAAACCCCAAACAAAGAATATGTTCACAACGTCAAACTAAAGCAATGTAATTCTGCAAAACTTTAACGAACCAGAAGGTTGACCAGAGCAGCAACGTTTCTCTCTTCTTCATTGCGTTCGGTTCTTCGGAGATGTTCTGCTTTCACAGCTGCAAAATAACGCTCATTCTGCTGCGAAGGTTGACGCACTTCTGGCCTCGCTGGTGGTTCTGCTGCTCCACACTGAGCTGCTCTGACCGCAGACAACATGTCCGCCGGTCCAGGTCACAGTTTGGAGTTTGCAGGGCCATAAATCAATCAACGAATGCAGTCCTGGATGGTTCGGACTGGGTCAGAACCGGCCAAAACTGCTCTAGTGAACAAACGTCTAACAAGTGGCAAGATGTTTTACTTAGAAATAAAAATAAATATCAGTCAATAAATAATTGTTGATTAGTTTTTTTGTTTTAAATACCTGACATATTACCAAAAGGTGATGCCACCTTTCCTGCTCGATCAGCCTCCTCTCAAGCAGTTGCATTCATTTTCTCATTTCACTCCACACCCTTCGATTAATTTTAAAAGCAGTTATGAGTCACGATGGCAAATCATGAAACTGCTCCTGCACAAGTTACTCAGCCTGTTCCAACGTAACCAAAGGGTAAAGAAACTGCTGCGCAGGAGCAGAGGATGTACGCCGAACGTAGCACTCCTGCTATTTGTTAGAAAAACGATTAAAATACGGAGTTAAATATCTAGCCAGTAATTGTTTTACGTTTGGTTGTCAGGAGGAAACTCCAAGAATGGCGAGAATCGAAGGGGATTTCCTACAAAGGTCATGACACCAACCTTGCTTAGCCGTGAGGTTCTGGCCTGGAGTTCAGTGACATTTCTGAGTATTTTATTGGACATAATAACTATTGATATTAATGATGTGTTTTGTCATGATAACTATTGATATTGAATGATTATTCGCCCTTGTTTGACAGTTTGATTCCTCTCTAACCAGAAGTTATTTTTGTATGTAAAATAAACAAATTCTGGTAAAAAGACAGTGATAAAAAAAGGAATAAAGACTTTATTTTTACACCTTTAAATCTTTTTTTTCCCCCAGAACAAAAAAAGAATTCATGACCTAATATCAAAGTTTCTTTTCTGTACAGATAGATTTAAAAAATGATTACTGGTTCAATTGCAAAGTTTAAACATTTGTATCTGCAAAAATGAACATTTGGGAGATAACAGATGACAGACAACCTTTGTCTGTCTGTTATTGTAAAAATCATAGAGGTGTGATGAAGTAAGCTGATGAATTTAAAAACTGTCGTTAAGGACAAGTTTGATGGAAACTTTGTCTTCTAGTGCCTCGTTCTGTCTGTAAATGTACATGGGTGTGTTGCTACCAGAGCACATCGGTTGTTCTTCACTGGTTTCTTTGCCCTCCTCTGAGATTAGATCACTGTACGAATTCACGCAGACGTCGTGGTCCTGGAGCGACGGCGGGTATCTGAAACACGATCTCTCAATTCGCACAGAGCGTCGAACCGGGGTGAAGAACCGGACCTCCTGCCCTTTGACCCTGACTGGTTCCTTCTGCTGACTTGCTGGGCCCCTAAAGGAGAAAAAACAATCAATAACTGAAATAATTTATGCCATTTTACTGGTTAAATACATATTTATTACAACAAAAACAGTCTGCCTTTCTTTCTCTGTTTGCCCAAGTTTCTACACAACTCTATGGTTTCCTCACACTGTGGTTTGATTTGTTTCAGTCAAGGCTGTTCCAGCTCAGTGACCGCGATGTATCCTGGCTCAATTTTTGAAAATTTGTTGTTTCAGTGCAAATTAGACAGTTTAATCAATCTGCATTTAAACTTTTGGGTTAAAATGTCTGGAGTAAAAAAATAAAATAAAAAAAAAGAGTAAGTTTCATATATACCAATCAAAGACTACAGCACTTATCAAGAGTCTGGGGGAAAAAAAGGCATTTCCATGCTGATTTTTTTTCCATGACTAAAAGTAAATTTAAAACCCAACATTTAGCAGAAGCCAGTCCATACAGGCTCCACAGTGAAGGACTGTCATGGCAGGTCACCTGTGAGACCACAGACTGAGTGTGTGGGGTGGAGATCCAGGACCTGACCATCAGTCTGTGGATGAATGCCAGTAGTTGAACTGGCTCTACAGCACACTGCAGTTCTGAAGAACATGCAGGGGAAGTAAACAGCCTTCAAACAGCTTCATCTGCTTGGAAGTCCCTCTTCAAAGCAGTCTGACATCTTACGCCATACTGAACTTCAGTATGAAGCTCCAGCCTGTGCTGATGCTTGGTTTTGCAGACCACCAGCTTTTCATTCAAGCTGGACGCAATATGTATTCGGTTCAAATAAATATATTGCCAGAACAAGCGTGGCGTACTTGAAGCAGACGTCAGCAGCTTCTAATCAGACAGCTGGTTGTCCGGCAGCGGAAACAGTTGTGCAGTAGAAGCCACATGTCAGAATGCAAAACTGTCTCTGAGAGAGACCGAACACTTCCGAATATAAAAATACATGACAGACACCCTGTGTGGTAAAATCTAGAAATATTTAACTTTTTTTTTTACTCAATTTAGTTGCAAATAAATTGAGTAAATTTAGTAACAGTTACTTGACCCAACTGTATCTATAGATACATAGATACATAGATCTATAGAAAAGGATGAGCAACAGCTTGAATGTCAAACCAAATGTAAGGCTGCATTCCCACCAGCCTGTCTTTAATCCAACTCCAGTCTGTTTGCACAAAAAGTATCAATGCGTTATCAAACTCTGATTCACATCAAGAAAGTGAACCAGTTTGAATCACATGTGAACACCAAGCGACCCAGAGACGGCTCCAAAAGGAGGAGGTGGACGAGGGCTGTTGTAAAATAAATCTAATTCTAAACAATTATGTAGATATAAATTTCCAAGCATCATCTGAATATACATTTTTGCATTTAATGAATAACCAAAATACTTTGAATTGAAAAAAATTGCTTATTGTGTTAAATATTTCTATTTTATGAAGGACTGATTAGTACAGTTAAATGTCATAAGTAAAAGTGAACAGACCCAGGAGTCGCAGTGATCTTGTACTTGACCATGGATGAGCCTCCTCTCTCCCCTTTGATGAGAACTTTGACAGGTTTAGGTGTCATCAGTGGGTCGTTGCCACAGTCTGGAGACGCTTCCGTGGTTGCAGAGCCATCGTCCCGTTTTTCATTTTCTTGAGGAAGAAAAAAGGAGAAAACCAGCTCAGCAACTTTTAAATGCAGTTAAATGACAGTACTGCTTTGGCTGCATTAGTGCTGGGTTGTAGCTGCAGGCTCTTATCTGTTCTTTGTGACAGCAACACATTTTGTCTGAAGGGTTTTTCTTCAAGTCACCTTTGAAATGTTACTCTGACACAGAGTTAGGCTTCACAGCAGTCCAGTTAGAAGCTGCTTAGCAGTAAGAAGGCAACAAGTTGCCTGAAAAAAGAGCAATGCTTTATATTTGCTTTTAAAACATGAATTTTACTTGGTACATAAAGCCAGTCCAATCTCATAAACTCATGTTTTCCTTCTACTCAATGTTTCAAGTCAATCAATCAATCAAATTTTATTTGTATAGCAGATTTCAACAACAAGGTATTTCAAAGTGCTTTACATCATAAAAAGGACAAAAACAAAGTCATGCAACATAGAATCAACAATCAAAACATTACATTACTTCAAGTGCCATTGTTAAATTCGTAATTGATTACGTTTCAAATCCAACTCTAAATAGGTGGGTTTTAGTCTAGATTTAAAGGAAGTCAGTGTTTCAGCTGTTTTACAGTTTTCTGATTTTTTTTTTTTTTCAGATTTTGGTGCATAGTTGAGCCGTTTGCTCTAATGCTAGGCAAATGTTAGCATGTTTTCCCTCCATTTTGCTATCACATACTGGTGAACACAAGTGTACTTATTTGTGTGACAACCTGCAAAAATATGTGAACTTGCTTACAAAACATTGCATAACTGAATTCTGAAGCCATCTAAAGCCAAAAATTAATTTCCAAAAACGTCAGCACACCCAGTAGTCGCTGAGTGTTCAGACAGCTGCCTGCACACTGCTGACGCGTAGATGCTACGTGGCAAAACAGTTCCTTAATCACGTGGAATGCTACCATGTTTACTGAAATTTACCTGGACCAATTACTTCACTTTCATAGTGACTCATCACTTGTTACCTACGAAATGTTAAAGCCACACTATGACAAAATTTAAAAAATAAAATTAATAGAATAAAGTCATGCCGTCATGAGGACAAACTTGCACAAGGTTAAAACTGAAATATTAATAAAATAAAATTGAAAAAATACAAGAATGAAGATACGTTTTGAGAATAAAGTCGTAGTATTACGAGAAGTCACGATGATTAGAATAAAATCTTAATAATATGGTAATAAATTCATTATTTCAAGAATAAAGTTGCAACATTACAACTTTATTCTCATCATATTATGATTTTATTGTAATACCATGACTTTATTCTCCTTATATTAGAAGTTTGATCTCGTTATTTCCACTTTAATCTTCTAATTTTATGACTTTTTCTCATAATTTCAAAGCTTAATTTCTGAGCGTCGCCTTAGCCTAGTTACCCATTAAATGTTGTAGGAGATTTTCTTGGTTATATTCAGACATTGTTCTTTTTATATGTGCAACCAGCCCGGCTGTTGTATCCATGGAGACTTCATTACCTTGGATTTCGTCTTTCTTCTTCAGAATGTCAAAAACCACAGTCCGCAGCTCGTCCACTGGCTGAAGAGACAGAGAAACAAAAAGGCAAAACACAAACAAGCAATTAGTGTTTCACCCCCAAATCGATGGTGAGCCTTTATTTATTAAAAATTGCTTTGTACAATTTTGAACTTGAACGTATTAATGTGTTTCATATTCGATGCTGTAGATAGAATCTAGGAAATTGTAAATGTTGCAGTGCAGATGATGCACAGTTGAAGCACTGTCCTAAAGCCTGAAGAGTTAAAAAGAAATCTGAAAAATCTGCACATTATTTGTTTGTGACAATTTTTTTAAAAAGCAGGATGAAGGGATTTTTGCAAGACAAATTTAATCTATAAAGTTTTTTCTTTTAAAGTAATATTAAAATCCTGTGATCTTGTAAATTTAACATCGTGTCTTGCCAAGTGGGTTTTATGTCATTTTGTCACAAACCAGACATGAGCAAAGTTACATTTGCCACCTGGTGGTAGATTAACAATCTCCTCTTACATAAGGATAGGGGGTCATTTTGGGTGCGTAGATTGATCTGCCCTGATTTCTTCAATTATGGGCGATCAACAATCGGTCAGTACATGCATGTGAAACGGATCTTATTCACTAATCCTTTCTACCACCACAAGCAGACTTTTTATTTTAAGCGATGGGAGGGATGTTTTCCTATGGTTAAAGACTGGGACATTGTCCTCAATCTGAGGACAAGCAAACCAGAAAAAGTCGATCAAATGATAATGTGCTGCAGTCGCAATTATCAACTCAAACATTACTACTTTCTTCCAGTGACAGTGAAACATGCTCCTCACCTCCAACACAACTCGAACAGCCTCTTCAAACATGGGCAGCACGTCCAAGTTTCCCTCTTGCTCCATCAGCCGGGCTCGACAGATCCAGTACTTGGCGAACTTCTGAGACACCGCCGGCAGCCGTGAGAGGACGTCCTTCACCCGGTCGGCAGGGCAGCCCTAACCACAGGACCAGACTTTGAAGCTAAACTGTAGATAGGTTTTTCTTCCATTTTTCATTTGTTACATTAATTTGAACAAAAAAATTCCAGCCCTCTACACGTGTTAAAAAGTGATATTCATTACTTTGCCTCCTTTAAATAGTATCAATTTGTTTTTCCTCGCTAGATTATTCTTATTATTGGTATTTACCACATGACTTATGGTGAAATTAAAGTAGCTCATGGGAAAAGCAACAAGAGTTACAGTGAAGGTTTGTTTTAGTTATCGACTATTCTGACAGTTGATTGATTCATTGGATTAAAAATTGGCACTTTCTGCAGATTTTTTATTTAGCCACCTGAGTCATTCTTATGCAATATTGAAAATATATTAGCAAATGCAAATACATAATTCAATGTTATCTAAAATGTGTATTCCTTTAGGGAACATTTGATCATTTGTAGCAAAAGATGCATTTGCAGTTAAAGCATATATATCTAAACAACATGTGAAAAGCTCAGCCCTTTCTAATGAACTTATCAATATGCCCGATCTGTTGATTATTGCTTTATTAATAACTGGATAACAAGGTGCTTAATAGCAAATTGACAGAATTTGGACCAGATAAAGCTAAAACTGCCACTTGAGGAACTCTGGGTAGAATATATTCAAAGGGCTTTTTAAATTTGAAATGCAAATGTAAATATCTTTTGTACAGTTTTGGCTTCTGAATATCTTGTTCTTTCAGCAAATGGCCTTTGTCTCTAAACCCTCTAGTTAACAATTAACAGGTTGCAGAAAAAGTCAATTATTTCAATAAATGACTCACGATAAATCACTTCAGCCTTAGAATCTACCCAAAATGAAAACATGAACAAAAAGATGCCCACCAGTTCCCTCTGTTTACCTCGGCGAGCAACTTGATGCAGTCTTCCAGGGACCGGTCCACGGCACAGATGAGAGAGTGGGCTTCATCCTCCAGCTCCATGGAAGCCCAGAAGGGCTGAGGAACGGACACGGTGCGCGTGGCCGGCGCTTTCACTGGCATCGGAGGACGTTTGTAGGAAATTCCCTTCGATTCTCGCCATTCTTGGAGTTTCCTCCTGACAACCAAATGTAAAGCAATTGCTGGCTAAATATTTAACTCCATATTTTAACCTTTTTTCTAACAAATAGAAGGAGTGCTACGTTCGGCTTACATCCTCTCCTCCTGCGCAGCAGTCAGTTTCTTTACTTCAGTCTGGGGAGCAGTTTTAATCATGACCTTTGGCGTCTTGGTGGCCGCGGTCTGGCCCAGCAGGCTGATGGACCTGGAAGGCTGCGGTGCGGTTCGGTACCCCCGTGCAGCACCAGCACATTTTGTAGGCAGATGCAATGAAGGAACATTTCTAGATGTTTTCTGTATGATGTGTCTCTCTCTGTTCGCCTTTGTTTCCCTCCCATCTTTGGACCAAACGCTCTCATCTGTCTTGACAGCTGTTGAGCTGCGTTTGATTGATGGCCTTGAGGTTGTTGGGGCATCAGCTTTTACAGATTGAGTATTTTTCTTTACTTGAGTTTTAGACGTGTGAGCAGGTTGCCCTGCTGTTTTACTGGTTAACACACTCTGCTCTGGTTTGACAGTTTTACATTTGGAAGGCCCAGCTGAGTGAAGTCCAGTCCATAACTGGCTCCTTCCGGTTGGTTGTGTTAGTTTAACAGGAAGCGATTTAGGTTTAGACCTGTTCTGAACATCGGTTTTACTCCTAGCTCTTGAATTTATAGGAATCACCTCAGCAGGCCTCTGGGAAGCAGAGACCGATGGCATTCTGCCCAACTGCCCTTTGCATTTTGGATTCTCAGCAACAGTGGAGGAAGTGAATGTCTGACGCTTTGAGCCAGGTGGAAGTGGTGCGTTTGATTTTGGATTCCTCGGCTGGATTGCTGCAGGTACAAGCCCTGTTTTGGTTTTAACGAGTGGGCCAGTACTTATCCGACTGCTAGCCATTTCCAGTGGGCATAACGTAGCCCGACTTGAGCTTATGCTTGGTTTGGGTTCTGACTTTCCTGCATGTGAACAACGTCCATTTAAATGCACCTTGTTCAGGTTTCGACTCCCTGTGTTGGGTTGATTTTTCTGAGTTGCAGCTGGGGTGAAACTGGATTTGGAAGACATTACAGTGTATGTTTTCCTGAGCAGAGGATTTTGATTAACTTTTGTCTGTGCTGAAACGCTGCCGGATGATGAGCAAATGGCAGTTTGTTTTCCAGTTATCACATTTACTTTGTCAGAGACAGCCAGTGCTCTTCTTCTGGGAGGATCCTGACTGCGATGAAGCACCAAAGTTTTATCTTTAGAATTGTGCCACTTGAACCTATCGGGTGGAGCTTTGTTTTCTTTGCCCATAGCAACCTGTAAAAAACAAATAAGTCAGATACTTATTTTTCAGCACGTACACCATCCAGTTTATCTCTACAATGGCTTTGTTCACAAAAAACAAATAACAGTAAACAATGAACGGACACATTCCATGTTTCTAAAGAAGTTCAATGAATGATCAGGGATTTGTGAAATACTGGAAACAGAACTTTATTCAGGTTTACTAACCTGAACAACACATTAAAAGTAATAAATGTCTTTTATTACTTTTAATAAAAGCAATTAAAAGTAATAACATTTATTAATTGAAGAAATGTGTCTTATTTACTCAATAACTTAGCAGCAAAAATGGTTCTTGAATTGAAAATGTAGATTACTTTCTTTTCAATATAAATGTAATTAATTAACTAGAGACTATACTTAACATAAACATTTAAATAGAGAAAAAAAGGCAATACAAAAATTAACATTCACTAATTTTATCTGTTTTTATTACTGTAACAAGTATGTTTGTTATCTATCTATTTGATAGTTATTGTTGTTGGGGCTGCATGATTATTGAAAATATTTTCATTGTAATATCAGTTAAAAAATCTGCCTATTTGCTTCTTCTCTTTCTCATACTTTTCGCATTTAGGACAAAGTCATCTGCATATGGTGTGAGCATCTCCTGCTATGAGACTGTCCAGCTGGATAAATATTACATTTACACAAAAAAAATAAATTCATAACACTTGGAACATACTGGCCAACAATTATTGCATTCCCAACACTCTTTTGCAATATGAATATCACACACCAATAATGTGATGTTTATATGTTGGTGTCATATTATTGTGCAGTCCTACTTTAAGTCAAAACTTCAAAATGTTTGAGTTTATTGACACTCCATTATGAGTAAAAGTAAAATTTGTTTTTCTGATCGCTAATAGCCTTGAGTTAATTCTAGCACTTACACATGAACACGCCCTACCTTCAGAGAGGTTTTCACAGCAGTTTGATTGTGAGAATCCCCGTGGCGGGATTGCCTGAAAATAAAAACAGCAATTAAAAGGCCTCTGGCATTACAGAGCCAAACATCTTTGGCATTCCTACTTTAATGCTTACGGGACATTTGGAGGTTTCAGCTTTCCTTTTGCTGCCAAGTACTCCATCAGCTTCTGTTTCCGCAACTCTGTGACGCAAAGTCTGATTATTCAACAATGCAGTTCCAAACTTTACTTTGAAAATCAATGTTTATTAATAGCCTTAAAATAATTTGGGATTAAGATCTCATCACTTAACGAGTTTATGTTTGTCTCAGCTCCTCCTACCTGAATAACTATAAACTGTGTTAAAGGATTGGATCTCTGCATGGAGCATTACTTCCACAAATCTCTGGGACACTTGAGGGAATTAATGCTCCTGCTTGGAAACATTTTCTCAAAATTTGGCACATTCCTCAAAGGTTTCAGACTACCAAGAGCTTTAACTAACTTATTTATTCGACAACTATGACATTTTTCTGAAGTAAACTGTTTAGACTTGAATTGTAGGGATGCTGTGGGTAAAATAAGTTTTAAAACATCATCAGTAATAATATTTCTAACGTGAACTTTGCAATATAATTCATAACAAATATCGGTAAGAGCTGAAGCAACCCATACATACAAGGAAATTAAAGCAAGTCAGTCCACAAATGACAAAATTGATGGAGTTATGGGTCAGAAAATTAGAATAAGAACCAAAAGTGTGAAGAGAAACATAATCAAAAAGTCACTGGAAGTAGGAAAAGCAGCTTGAACCTACAAGAGAGGAAAATACGTTTTTCTGACATTATAAGATGATATTGTACAAACATGATAATATTGCATGGACTGATAAACATGATCAATAAATCACATATCCATAAAAAAAATTAGTAGGTGGGTACTGATGTGCAATAAACCCTACAGTGTAATTGTCTTTGTGATGTGATTCCACAATCAGATCAGGGTCACAAAAACATATGAAAATATTTTATGAATATTTATGATACATAAAATAATCCAGGTCAAGTTTGATTATTCATAATGATGCCGTTTTCAAAACAGGACCAACTTCAATTGTTTTTAAAGTGGACTTCATCAAAAACAGTGAAATAGAACTTTACTCAAATGCTCGTATTGAGAGTGAATTGCTGCATATAGCATTGTGCTAACTTGTTTATTTCAGTATTAGTATGAAACAAACTCACATCTAAAAATAACCGTCGTTTTAGACTTTGAGTGAATTCTAACAAACACAAAGAAGAAAACAATAAGGTAACGTGTCAGTTATTTCAGCTAACGTTCACTAGCTATCTGCTAGCCAAAACAAGCCGAAACAGATACATAAATTAGCCGTTTGTACAAATTAAACCTCCCGACCTTTTCTGGAAAGCAAAGGTGCCGACTCACTCGCTTCCATATTTACTAACGTTAAGTTCTTCTTTCCACTTTACTAAAACTTTTAAGAGTTTAGTTTCAGAAGCGCTGAATAATCAGACGTTAAACTGGGTCCATAGCAACTGAGCTCGCGCATCCGCATTTGAAACCACCGCGACTTTTCTCCTGCTCTTCACTGATTGGACAGTTTGAACGTTTGAAAAAAAAAATACTGCCAAGGACAATACGCTTGCGCACAAATACTGTGCTGATTGGGGGAAAGATGTAAACAAACCATGGAATGAGGACAGACGTTTCTGGGATTTTGCATTTTTGCTCCGTAATAAAACAAAAAACTAATATATACTTTATGTGTAGTTAACATGTTAAAAAAGGCAATTACGACGAAAAACATTTTGTACAAAATTTGGGCGTCTTTGTTAGAACAAACGCTATATGCTTCGAGCCTATGATAGATAGAATTTGTCAAGGTTCATGAAATAAAAATCTGATTAAAATGAGATACATACAAAGCAAGATCTACAGAGTTCAATTAAATGACATTTTATGGATATAAGTCATCTGAATAATTAAACAAATGTGATTCAACATATAAAAATATATACACTACATACAAATACAAAATATAAAGTAATGTAGAGTAATGATCAGGTAAAATAGATAAGAATTATTTAACCATTTTTGGTTGTCTATGAACTTATGCTGCTGTATATAAAGTGCAAAGCAAAAGTACTCATACATTTGCATTGCACTGTAACCAAATGGACTATAGCAATCTGTTCGGTTGCTAACAGATAGACTATAACAAATGAGCAAATAACACATTATTTTTAAATTTGTATTAAATTGATCATCTAAAACGTCTGCATTTGTATAATTGGTGAGTTAAATGCTTTATAATTGTACCTGGAGATGTTGGATGACTTCATTGTATTTCTGCCACTATGTTTAAGTCAGCTGTAGTGCTAGTGATACTGCAATAACAACTTAAAGGCTAATTATTCATCATTTCACTTTTTGTTATGTTACCTTTTCAAAGACACTAACTAAAGCGTTTGACTCGTTTGATCAGTTTGATTAAACTAATCAAACATTGACCTTCGAAACCTGTCATCATAAATTAAAAAGAAGCTTTTTCTTTCCACGTTAGAATCGGCAGTGGAAAATAGTCTCTTGATTTTATTTTTCAGCCCATACTCTATTGCTTTTATCCCTGAGGCATCTTTGTGTAGTTGATGACCCATTAATAAACTATTTCCCTGTCAAAGCCATTGTCAACAGTAATGGTTGGTTCAATAATATAGAATGTCACTCTTCATTGACACTTCCTTCTGTGAATTTATTTATAGCATTTTACTTATTAATGGCCTTTTTATTAATTGCTTTACTGACACTTACTGACAAACACCCTACCTTTGTGACGTTAAAACATCATTTTGATTCAGAGGCAACTCATGAGAGGATTCCCTGAAGGTTAACCGTTGGCATTTCAACAAACAGCTGATAAACCGCAGTATTGTTCCAGGTCTTCTCATTTTGATTCTTGGCTAACCGTTGGAGGTTTTCTTTGACAAACAGTTTTGATGCCCGCGTCACCAGCGTTGTATAGAAGTTAGATTAGACCTTTGTGTGTGTATATAATGACTTCATATTTTTGAGAAGCAAAACACAATGTTCAGTTATTTTTCTTGGATTAACTGATCATTAATTGAATGAAAATGGTCCTTAATGGGAGATTTTTACATATGATTTATTATTTATTTTGTATCTTACATAACTTAACCAGGGAGGGGCAGCTGTGGTGGTTTGGAGGATGGCACAACCCATGTTTGGAGGCCTTCAGTTCTCAACGCGGCTGTTGTGGGTTCAATTCCCGGACCTGAAATATTTGCTGCATGTCTTGCCCCCTTCTTGTCAGCCTTCCTTCAATAAGGGACACTAGAGCCCACAAAAAAAACCCTGGTGGGAAAAAATCAAAATTCAACCAGGTGAAGCTAAAACTGAGACTTGAGAATTTCTGATTAGAACATTATGACATTACAGCCAAAGAAAGTTTTACTTCTTAAATGCAAACATGATTAATTTTTGATCAGTTTTGGTTGAATTACTGCTCTGATTATGTTGTTTGTTCAGTAAATGGCCATTTTTGTTGAGTCTGTACACTGAGTTGATTATCTGAGGTATCAATTCATCACGGTTAATTATTGATTCAGCTCTACCGTTGATACTCTGTAGCCTTTGTGCAACTGAAAAACAAATGCCAGGTAAATCGTACTGGATTAACTGACCTTTCTTTACGGAAAATCAGTTCCACTAAAATGTATGGCAGGTTCAAAAGTTTAAAGTTGTTAGAGTTTGATTAAAATATATCCATATATTGTTTCTCATTTAAGTTAAGGAGAATAAATACATTGTACATATGTTTTAAATGACAAATGTGTTCACTCTGTGGAGCAACTACATGTTGTACTGTAAGTAACACACATAAACATTAAAAAATTATATTTTGGATCTTTATTTAATACATTGGCATGTTTTTAAAACAGTGATTAGAAAGTGGATTTCCAGACTAGAATTATCAATTTTGCATAAATACATCGATAAATATTAAAAATCAAGTCATAAACATTAAGCCAACCATATTTAAACAATTAATGCTTTTGGATGAAACAATGGCGTATCTTGTGAAAATTTGACAAAGTCAATACATTAGGCAATACTTTCTGTACTTGGTACATACAGTAAAATACTCCGTTAAACACACACGTCCATCCAGCAGAGTGTGGGTGTGCTGTCAGCGATCCGGCTGATGAGCACCTCCTTCAGGCCGGGTTCAGCTCTGCCTCTGGATGTAGAAGGTTCTGTAGCGGGAGGCGGACTCCTGGCACATGTCCACAGGCCGGTTGTTCTCGGAGGCGGTGCTGATGTACCAGTTGGGGTAGAGTGCGGACATCAGAGTGCTGATGTTCAGCCCCGTGTCCCGTTTGTAGAACAGGAAGCGCCTCATGTCGCTCTCTGCGCTGATCTGAGAGAGGCTCGTTTTGTCCGCCACTTCCTGGAAATAAACAACAGAAAGATCAGTCAGAAAGTTTTTCACTGGAACTTCCAGATGGTTTAATGTCTGCAGATCGCTGGCGGTGGGATTAGTAGGAGGAGCTTACCTCCAGATGCAGAGTTGGTTTGTCGCCAACCTGGTGGCAGCACAGGTAGAGGTCAGTGTCTCTGATGCCAGAACCACAGGCTGGCCCTGCCAAGCGCCCGGAGACAGGTGAATGTAACTTGCCATGTTCAGGTAAACTGAGGAGGACAAAATCAAGAAAAATGTTAATAACTGAAGAAAAGTCACCTCACTGCAAAAGTACAAAATATAAAAAATGTATTTTCTGGTCCAGCGTCTAGTGCAAGTATATTAGTGCACTTGAAATAAAACAAAAGTAATTTACAAGTAATGTTTCAGCAAGAATTAGGAAATTGTTTTAAGTAATAATTCTATAATATTGTTTAAAAAGTGACAGATTAATTTGATGAAGGAGTACTAGTATCAACCTGTAAAAAGATTTCCAATATTACTTCATTTAAAGAAATATCATCAAATAATTGCCAAGGAAGCTGATACTTTTTCATCAATATAAGGAATTATTAACTTAAAACAAGCTTCTTATGTTGCTTAAAAGTTACTGCACTAGAAACTACATAAAAAATACTTGGTAAATTTTGGGTTTTGCAGAGCTCTCTATGTTTTCTAAAAGTTTACTGGAAATTATACATGTCTAAGCAACACAAACTGTAAATTTTGTTGCATCTTAAACTCCTTTTCCTTCAGTTACGCTTAAAATGAAAAACTGAGGTTTTGCAAAATTTAAATATCTGATCTGACAGGAAGAGGGACGTTTGCAGAATTAAAATCCGGTT